>JALMGF010000131.1:600000-1142500 GCA_023333645.1 Sceloporus occidentalis
AAATTATTAAAAGCAAGTGGCGTATTGCTGGTTTAAAACCATTTTTTTCAAAACTGGTCATACTGCCCCCATGTCCTATTTGTGACATCTTTAAAGCCGGCTAATTTACCCCATCAAACCATACTGTATAATTTTGAAGTTATCCACCCCAGGGTATTTGAAATGTTGATATTTTAATTCTTTCCATGAGGGCCACACCTGGGACCACACCGAGGCATGGAATGGTCTGACTGGTCTGGCACCTGCTGTCCAATGAGCAGGACCAGTTTCTTGGGGTCTGTCACCTTAGACATCGGCTTCTATGCTCCCTAGCACTATGCGCCGGCAGTGTATATGTGTGTTGATGGCCAGGTGTGTGTAACGGCAGTGTATATGTGTGTGTATGGGCAGGTGTGTGTGTACAAGCAGTGTATATGTGTGTATGGGCAGGAGTGTGTAGGGGCAATGTATGTGTATGTGTGTGTATCGGCAGGTGTGTGTATAAGGGCATTTTAGATGTGTGTGTATATGGGCAGTCATGTGTAAGGGCAGTGTATATGTGTGTGTATATCAGCAGGCATGTATAAGGGCAGTGTCTACAGTATGTGTCTATAAGGGCAGTGTATATGTATTAAGATCGGTTATATGTACCACACCCGTAAATGAGATCTGTGCCGATTGATCAATTACTCCCTGGACCATCCTGTTTTAAAGATTTCAGCCACTGTCCAAAGCCTTGTAGAGTGCTTTACTTACAATTCTACATATAGAGTTTTGGACTTTCCCATAAGAACTGCGATCTTATTATAGGCTTTTTATGTATTCCCTGTCCGTAAGTGGTATTTGGATAGGACTGCATCATTGATTTTCTGGCTTTATTTTTTCTGCCCATCTTTCCTGCTCTAGAAGGTTTGAGAATTAGAGGAATTTTGGTAATTGAATAGTTAAGCTGTAAATTTAGCCCATAATTCCCAGAATTATTATCTAGAGTCTTGCAAATATCAATATTTAATTGTATATTTCCATAGTCCTACCTAGGACTCTAGAAACAGAATGCAATATTAGGTTCTTACGCATCAATGTCTGTCAATGACAAAAGGGGAATATATCTGAAAAGGGACATATAGAAGCGCACTTTGTAATAACACACACAAACGTCACATATATATATATATATTCATGTAATGTTCAGCGGGACACCGGGGGGCGTTGGATCACCCTAAGATGGACTGCCATCACTTGACCTTGGGCCCTAGGCCAGGCTACGTCATCACATCCAAATCGCGCTTTAGTGAATATGCCCTTTTAGGAGATAATTCCTTAGTGAGAAAATGTGCATTTAATGATTGGACCACAGGTTGTCTGTTTTACTTTTGGGCGATGCATTTTACTCCTGATTTCTTCCATGTTTGCTATTCAAATATTGATGGAAATTCTCTGTACACAATCACATCCAGATGTTTGTCAAACAGAACGTGGCCAAACGCACGATACCTTTAGTCAAACTTGACAGAGCCGAGAGATGTTTACCAAATAATTAGGGCCATTTTCATGTCATCATTATTGAAATCACTATATTGTTATTGTGTTTCCGCATCCGTTTTTCTCGGCAGCTGCTATGAGCGTGCAAGTTACCCGTCTGTATGTGCATGGAGCTTATACCAGGGTGCTAGAGACCAGAAGAAAATCCTATCAGAAGGTAAGAACCCGCAATTATTTGTATTTAGGATGAGAAGTGAGCTGTGGTTTTCGACTCCCATCACACTCATCCGGCCAGGTCGGAAAGAGACAGAATGTTCGGCTGATATAATTATTTGTGCATGTGTACATAGATTTTCTTTATTGTGATAGTATGGGGCAAATAAGCATGTGTTACCCCACGTATGGATCATTCACACTATAACTATATTATTTGAACTGTTTGCTAATATCGTGTGTAGTTAAAGGTGTGTTACCTACACGAGGCAGAGCTATTATCCACTCACAATGTTCTATTTTTCCGCTTACATTATACTTTTCACTGAATCAAAGACCTCTCGGATCACCCGCGTGCGATTTCTAATCTACATATATGTTTCTTGTTTTCATCCAAACCTCCTTCCGGCAATCTTTTATCATTCATGAAACATTTCACTTATAGTAAATAACTGTGGTCATTTATCACATTTACCTTCCCTGGGTGCATTTTTTTTTATACTGTTTTCTGTATGAAATTCTCTTAATCATGGTTCACACTGTAGGTTTTTCTAATGTTCAAACGCAGACCTTACAGTGATACAAATGGTAACTGAACACCAGACTTTTTTGCTTTTAGTCCATTCATTTTCAGACAGAAAATTTTGTTTCCCTCCCTTTCAGTTTGGATGAAACTTGGAGGGCTTTTTCCATTCAGCAGCGACATTTGTTGTTACGCACCCTCACTCACACTCTCACTCCCTCTCAAAGGCACCTTTTATTGTAGTCTATGGAGGCTGTGCTGAGTAGGGTGACCACGTCGGCCATATTTTCCAGGACAAGTATAGTTTGCAGATATTGCTGACCAGCCCAGATAAAATGCTGCCCTGCAGTATGTGGAATGTATAGACGTATGGAAGAGAACAAATTAGTCGGTTATACATCCTCCATACTGCAGGGCATTTGATCTGTGCTGGTCAGCAATATGTAAAAATGAAATGTGTCCCAGAAAACCCAGCCGATGGCTCATTATGCAGGGGTGCTGGATTGTCCAAGAGGTTTTGCCACCCCTGGACCTAGTCAGCCTAGGCTGGGATTCATCACTGGGTACCCAGCTGGTGCTTGAGTGCAGGGCCCCTGTCTGCAGAACCTGTCTACATCTGGCTCTCCAGGCTGGTGAACATTACATAAGCTCTGTATTTTACCTCAGGATTCCTGGCACACGGCCCTCTGCTGCTGGATGCTGGGACACTTGTATAAGATGCATGCACGTGTCACCTGTCCACGCTGCCTGTTCACAGGTAGCTGCAGTCTTTCTCATACACAGTCTATAAGCGCACTCTAATGTGAGACAGAGCGCTAGGCAGCAGTTTAATATCTTTCTGGCCTGTTAGGAACCGCTTTCTCTTCGGGGTCCATTTTTCTCTCCTCAGACTCTTCCCTCCTTTCTCTGGAAAAAACAACCCCTTCCTGTCATTGGTGGATTCAGTCACATGTCCAAAGGGGTTGCTCTGAGAAAACTCCTCCACAGGGTGCTGCAGATCAAACAGATTACATAAGCATTAAATATAAACAGGCTATCCAGAGACTGTTACTCTGGGGGAGTGACTTTATGAAGGGGCGGGCCTAGCCATATAAGGTTGGGGCTTTCAATACAATTGGCGTTGTTTGCCATGCAAGGGGCGGAGTTAGCCCCCAAAAGTATTAAATAGCACTTAACCGCACTTATCATGTGGCCGCTGGCCTTAAAGTGCCAGGGACGCCTCATCATCGCCAGCCCTGGTTATGGCAAAATAGATTAATGAATGATATTTATAATTGATAATAATTACAAAATAATAAATACAAACAGCTCAACAAGTTCAGTAAATCAGAACACAAATAGGTAAACATATTGTTTTTCCCTTTTGATAACGCCTCCATCACGAGAAGTATTGGAAGTTGACAGGGGTTTAATGATAACATTGATAAGCGTGTGGGGGTATGTGTTAGTGTACGGTGTTAAGTGCGGGTGTGTGTGTGTCAGCGTATATTAAAGTGAGCTTAGGGTTAGTGTTCCCTAGGAGAGGGGGAGCAGAAGATAGGAAGAGTGTGTGTGTATATGTGTGTGTTTATGGGGGGAACAGTCCTATGTGGGCATTTACTTTTTTTAATCCAGAGGTTAACTCTTACCATTCCTGTGTCACTCACTTTCATATAGCTTTTTGTTTATTAATGTATCTAAATTGTTGGTGTGGATGATCATGTTTTCTTCTGATTCAGACTGGACAGCTAGATTGTGTCTTCTTACATGTATACACAAAGACAACGGCTTTACATTGTGCTTTAGGATGGAAATATCCCTTGCAGCTGTATTCCTCTGCTTGGCGACGCTTAGATTTGGCCAATGTCACTGGACTGATGATGATCGCAAGATGATTTCCACTTCTGAAGAGGTAAAGTTATATGGATGGACGGATGGATGCTATTTATACAGCACGACTTATATATCCAGATCTCTGGTACTGGTATAGAATAACTCAATATAGTGAAAGTGAGAAGAAGTACAGAAAACTACCATGAACATTGGAGATTGGAATACAAGGAGTTAAAGGGACCATATAGCCTTATAGGGGCCAAGTCAGCCTTAATGTGCAAGTGTGAAAAAAAATTTTGGGTAAATTTTGAGAAACAAGTGTGAATTTTTTTTTTTTACATAGGGGTCAAACGCGATGAAGCACAGAATCAGAAGACAGTTGTGTAAGTTAAGCGCTGAGTTTTTGAACAGGCATAAATTCAAATGTTTGAAATGTCCAAATGAGGGACACCTTACTTTTTTGGGTGGTGACTGGAGAAGCGGCAAAGAGCGGGATTTTACAGCCACTTTTTATGTGACTTTGTGACTGATTGATGGCTTTTGATGTAATCAAGAGATTTAGAAGAAGGACAATAATTGATTTCTAAACAATTAACTCATTTTAGGGTAAATAAGAGGGACATCGAGGAGGAAAGAGGGAAAAGACATCACTAATGGCACCCCATAATACAACCCTGTACCTCATTGGCCAATAGCTATGTGGGAGGTGCCTAGACAGGGACGTCCAAACTGTGGCCCTCCAGCTTCTGTAGGACTACATCTCCCATCCTCCTCAGCTAGCCCCTTGGCTGAAAGAGCATTATGGGAGATGTAGTCCTGCAGCAGCTGGAGGGCCGCAGGTTGGACACACCTGGGTTAGATATTAGGTGCACTAGTCATGCGCATAGAGGCTCTTAATGCCCTACTGGATATACAATAACTCCACTGTACTAGCACATCAGCTCTCATTGCAACCTAGGAGAAGTAGCGCCAAGTTGCTCCACACACCCTAATTTTAAATGCAGAAGTGGGCGGGGATTGGGGTGAGCCACTCCCACAACCTGGAGTTGTCGCAGATCTCCCTGTTGTCCCACTTCAGATTACTAGATGGCAGCAGAGAGCACCTTGAGACAAGGCTGATGTTTGCAGCTGCATGCTCTGGAACCTCCGCTCTTACATCAGGTTCTAGGTGCAGAATTCAAAGAACTTTTCACTTAGCAAGGTTCCGGGTTTCCATAACACACTTCTTTGCTTATTTCTTCCAGCCACGGCAGTCATGCACGAGTACATGTTGTACACGGATGTTCTTCTAGAGGGTTCCTCCGCTGATGCAGCTGAAAGTTTTCTGATGAATCCCACTTTTCTACCGTACTCGCTTACCCTAAACTCGACCCTGAGAGTCACTCTAGTGCAGCTTTCAATAACTACAGGTAGGTAGAGCATGTGTGAGAACCAGACGATGACAATATATATATATATATATATATATGCACCCATATCAACCCAAAACATGGACATTATATAATCCATGTATGTATTATTATTTATTGTTTTATATAGCGCCATCATATTCCATAGCGCTGTACAGTGAGATATAATTGTGTATGCTTAAACTAATAAATATCAAGGTAGAAGGTACGTGCATAAATGGATCTAACAAAATGCAAGTTTATTTCATATGAAGAAAAATGTTAGAACAAGAGGCTATAAACTAAAACTAGGGTCAGACAATTAGATAAAAGGAAATTTTACTTTACTGAGAGGGTGGTAGATAAGCGGAACAGCCACCCATCAGAAGTGGTGGAGGTTAATACAGAATTAAAACATGCACGGGACATATGCAGGTTGGGAAAGAGCATGCGCCTTGTGGTGGACGCAGGTTCAGTACAACCGGCGGTGCTGCCAACTAGCATGCGTGTGCCAGCCATGAGGAATCTGAATGAATGAATGAATACACCCACTGATGGTTCGAAGAGATTAGATTTTTCTTTATATGTATCCAGAAAACTCGTCAGTTAACACTATTGTGATATTTTTCTAGAGTGCAATGTTACTGATACAGCAAAGTCTTGCGCTTGCAAAGCAGGGTACCGATGGAATATCACCGTGTGCCACGTGTACCAGGCTTGTAACGGCTCCTCGTTCTGCTCCTGCATTCTCGTGCCGGATGATAATATCCCTTTCTGTGAGCGAGAAGTCATCGTTACTACGCAGAAGGGTAAAGTACTGGCTACGATGTATCAGCTTTCATAGTATTAATAGATTGTGGCATTCCATTATAGAATAATAGAATGCTTGTGATCTGCATGTATGTTTGCCAACCTATTGCCCCCTAGACGCGTGCGTTCGTTTTCGTACAAACTTTATTGTTAACGAAAATTGTCTGTTTTTACAAGCCGTTTTGGCGCTCGTTGACGAGGTAAAGTGGGAGGGGCTGATAGGTAGAAGTAGCCAAAAAATGTGGGTGGTCTTATTGATGGTTATGGCTGTGATTGATGGGTCCAGCGACCAGTTGGAGTTTTTCCTTGCTTTTTTTATTCTGGCCAATCAGCATTTGCAAGGGGAGGGTCAAGCGTTAGATTTATAAATGTGCGGACGCCATTGTAACTTAGTAGCAGCAGGTACAGAGTGCTGGGAGTTGGAGTGTGAGACAGTGACAGTTTAGAAGAGCCTGTGATTGGTGCTCATTACTCATATACAATACTGCGATAATGAATAGTTTATTTTAGTGCTGTTGTGGGGCGGCTTGGAGACAATATTGGTGATTCAGTCCTGCTCCACGGGGCTGCATGTTCCTATCATCTGCTAGTGTCTGTCTGCCTAGGCCCAGTGCCCTACCTCTACTGCTACTACTACTAGTAGACCACCCTTACTCTGGGGAAACTTTTGTAAAAAATTCTATAATGATGGGGGAGTCCTTAAGGTTTCAGGAACATACCCCTTTGGTAATGTCCCCCAAATGTCATTCCGATAAAAAAAAAAAAAAGCCCCCCCCCCCGAACAGCCAGGAAACTACATAAATTGCCCAAAAATGTATGCTGCAGAAACAAAGCGATTTTGCCCATTCTCTGATGCCCCCGAGTGTACAGAGACCTAATTGCTCTGGTAATCCCATCTCTCCTACCCCGTGTGCTAAAGGTTTGCCTATGGGACCCCCCTACAAAGTCTTGAATAGATAGGGTCCGCCTACATTGGATGTATTTCTCTCTCTCTCTATATATATATACCGGTACTATACGTAAAACATTAATCACATTCTAAACAAGGTGGCAGCCGTGGTCACATTTGGGCTTAAAGGATTAGGGAAATGTGTTTTTAACCGCAATGTAAACACTGCTCTGCGCCTAACGATAGATGTTTGCTTTATCCATCCAGTGAACCTTACAGGATCCTTTATACTTAATGAAATATTTACAGTGGATCTCCAAGACCAAACCAGCCCATTATACAAAGCGAAGGCGTACAATATAACACTGGCCGTGAGTATCTGCATCCCTACAGCAAATAAAACACTGAGGTAGATGTTAACGTAAGCAAGTTTTACTTTCCTGAGAGAGTTGTAGATAAATGGAACAGCCTTCCAGGGGAAGTGGTAGAGGGTAATACAGTGAGGGTATTACACACACGTGGAATAGTCATATGGCTCCTGAATCTAAGATGAGACCAACGACTGATTAAGGTACGAGCAGGAAAAATGGGCGACGAGATGAAACATTCTATGTTTCGATGTTTAAAACAGGGAATTACGTAAAGTTCTAAAGAGTTAACTGTGACGTAGGGTCCATCCAGGAGACCCACGTGTCCTTCCCATTGGACCAGTCACGAGGTCCTAACTATCGCCATGTTTTCTTGTCTTCTAGCTGCTTAGTGCTTATACAAGAAACTGCAACCTCTTGAATGTATCGGTGGTTGGATTCAGGTAGGAATGAGTTGCGGAGGGACAGAATTATCCATATGTTTTATGATACATCACACGGTGGTTTCTTTTTCTCCGTTAATGTTAGCCAAAGCCCAGGAAGTGTCGTCGCGAATTACAGGATGATGGTGGCTGCTCCGGTGTCCTCCCAGCTGCTGGAAGCCAATAGCCTTTTGGTCGTAGAGTCCGTTCCCAATGCTATCTCATCCCAGCTCTCTACATCAGGTAATCTTCGCAGACGTTTAGTGACGTTCTCAGAGTATCACAAGAGGAAACGAGTTACTTTATGTCATGATGATACTTAGCAAGCGGAAAACATCAAGTTCTATTATGTAGTATTTTTTTTTCCTATTATTATTTTTATTATTATTATTTATTTATTTTTATTTTTTTACTTTATTTTATTTTTTACTTCATTTTTTGGTTTTTGTTATTTATTTTTTTATTATTGATTTTGTGTTTTGTTTTGTATTGAGTTTTTCCCTTCGTAATGTGGTTGTTAGCAAAAAAAAAATATTATAATGTTACGTATTTCGTGCGTTTACAGGTATTTCTGCAATACAACCCGAACAGCTGACAGTCAAATACTGGGATAGAATTCAACTGAGTTGCCAAATCAACGAAACGTTGTTAACGGTGAACTGGACTCTGGTGAACAATAACAGCAGTAACATCATCTACAGTGCCGGAGGGAATGTCGACATAACCACCCGGGTTCTATCAAACGCCGCAATCTCTACACTTACGATTATTAAGGCAGACCAGTGGTGGCAAGGTAGGTGAGCCGACCTTTTAGGATAAAAGTCCACAGGTAAAGAGGGGTATTTACTATTTACTAACCTCAATGGTCACCAACTCAGCCTATGTGATGGCCAAGGTGCAGTGAGTGACACGGCTAATGTTACAAGCCGTATATATTGCTAAGGGACTCACCAATGTCCATGCTGGCCAGGACCCAGGACAAGTTGCCCCGTCAAATGTTTCTGTGGGGGTATTCTCGGTCAACTCAGAACTCTGTTTTTCAAATTGCTCAATATTTTGGCAAGATCATTTTGACGATCGATTTAATCCTACTTACTATGGAGCTCATTGGGTCCCCAACAAACCCGATTCACTCCTCTCGATCTTTACATAATACGCAAAGATACGCGTAATGCGGGCTAATAAGTTCCAAAAAGAGAGAAGTAACAAGTGCCTTAAAATGTTTGACTGATATAAAATATGAGAAATTATACATTTAAGCTTATTTTTGTTTTATCCATAATGTTACCAAAAGTTACCATGTTTATAAGGAGACGATTTGGGCTTAAATGATGAGGAATCAATATGAAAATACTATTGGTCCTCCATATTTTTTTTTCGCAGGGACGTATGTCTGCCAGTTTTTTAACGGCAGCTTGGTTCACGAAGCAAAAGCGCAAGTAAACGTTACTCTCCTTCCCACCGAGATCTTCGTCAACCCCATTCAAAAGAGTCTGTCTGCTCAAGAGACCTCCCAGCCGGCGTTAGAATGCTGCGTGCCGTTTGATGGGGAAACGTATAATGTCTCCTGGTCTTATGGCAACGTCACACAGGAGGCGCAGCCTAGTGAGTATGTTTAATAAATACCCGGGTCAGGAAAAGGGTCTGCGAAAAATCCCAAGAAATACAAGACTTCCATCTGGCACAATGGTCTTGCATCACTTCCAGCGTTCTAAGAATGAAAGGAAACTCTCTGGAGTTCCTCGATCCGCATTACCCGGGGACTTGCCAAGTCCCACTGACTAACTGGAGCTATCCCTGCCCCTTATCACCTTATTACCCCAGGAGAACAAGAGCCCCCGGCAGCCAACACTACGAAGCTCCCAGGAACGTCAATCAGCCTTATTCACCGAATTATGGGGCTCCACAAACATTCTAAGCATTTTAACGTTACCATATATTATGAAAGGCCAATTCCAGTGAGCGGACCCCATCCTAGCCTCTTATCCCAACCCTTCTTGCTGGAGAAGGGGATTTTAATCTGTAGATATCATTTCTGTATTTGCAGGTAAAAGGACCGATTTACGGTGTTATACGCTGGCTCCCCCTCCTCCGGCACAAGATACAATTTATAGTTGCGTATTCACCAATAACGCAGGACAAAAAAAGGAAAACTCCATTTCTATCACAGTGATCCAAGGTATATACTTTAAATGGTTTTATCTATTGGTTGTGTGAATGGACCAATCAGAAGTGCTAGATTTTATGGCCTAATCTCCCACTGGGGAAAGCAAGCAGACTCTTTGGGGCTTTTTAGTAGTTTGAGGACATTTGATTAAAAGGAGCTAGCATTTTCTGAGAATTGTAAAAACTTTGGAATTTAGAAAATCAATATTTTTGTATTTTGGGATATTTATTCTAATTTGCCCTGAGCACATTAAAAGAAATGCCAGGGTTGTCTGAAGACAGTAGAAAGTCCTAACATCTCTTAGGTCGATTTTGTGTTGGCAAAGATGTTGGTTGCGGGATAAAGTAAAATTATATCTGTATTGGAAAATACTAACTTTTTCTTTCTTAGCCGAAGACCCGTTTTGTACCGTTAATGTGAGCAGCGGCGTTACCTGGAATGCCACAAAGGCCGGTACTAGGGCCACGGCGAACTGCCCTAGTGGGAGAATTGGAAACTTGACGAGGAATTGTTCACTTGGTGGAGTGTGGCTTACGGTACAAGACAACTGCATCAGCCAGCTTCTGCAGTCTGTTCTAGACAGTGCAAAGGTAAGGCGAACCTCACCAGAACTTCTCCACTAAGGTGCTCGAGAACCCAAAGGAGAGTTCTTGAGCACCTTAGTGGAGAATCTCATTAGCTAAACAGATGTTGATGTCTCCATGACTTTTTGGTGGATCTGCGTGTGCTAGGAAACTCTGCTCATGTGTGTTGATCAAATACTCCCATGCAGGGCCGGACTGTACATTAAGGCCAGTGGCCACACACGCATACATTTCGTTTTGGGAATATGCGGACACTTGCTATGCTCTCACAGTGTGTGGCCGCATGTAGCCAGTTGGTGGCCGCACCCTAAGGGGCCAGATCGGCCGCGCAAGAAGCTATAAAGATAAGTGACCGGGGGCCATCCTGGCCAGGACCATGCTTTTGGAGAACTTGATGATCAGCGTTGAGAAACATTGTTACGGGTTCTATGGCTAACATCTTAACATCTTGTGATGTTCCTAGGCACATCAATGTGGCTTGTAGAGCAGTAGAACATTGTGATACATTCTTGGGATATCAGGGGAGGAAAGAGGGGAAAGGCACAGAGCTTTGGGTCTCAAAGAGGGGCTGTTTCTCTTCGATCTTGAGAAATGCCTTATATATACCCACTTTAAGATCACAAGAGCATGGAAGTCAAGATAAAGGCCCACATCATATGCTCACCTCTAACCACAACCCCCTAATACACAACCCCCAGGAGGGACACTTGGGAGGTAAGCACAGGCAATGTACCTACATTCTATTTAACATCTTTTTTTTTTTTTTATTATTTTGATAGGCTTTGGATCAAGGTCTAGGAAGCTCTCAAGTAAAAGTCCCAGAAATAATACAGCAATTGTCAAGCACGGAGGGGACGAGTATGACTAACGCTGCGGAGGTGTCTGCGTTAGTGAACATTCTCGAGACCATCGCAAAGGTGTCTGCAAATGCAAACAGCGTCTTTGATTCAACTGTAGTAACAGTAAGTATTTCATGTGTATCACTATTTTTTTTTTTTATAAGGAATCAAGCCTGGCAAGGGTTGCATTTAAAGGATGTTCCCCATTGCCCATCTTGACGGACGTGTGTCTTTTTTTTTTTTTTTTTTTTTACCCCAAATTACTTTGTTATAACCTTGTAACCTTCATCTTTACTTTTTTTCCTTAGAATTTCCTCTCTGTTGCAAGTAACCTCACCGATACAACCCACTTGTCGCTTTGGAAACAGGACAACAGCCCACAAGCCTCTCAAGTCTTGCAGTCGGTAGAACGCTTCAGTCTGCTATTACAGGCAGAAAATGGGACTATAGATATTGTTCTACCCAACATCCAGCTGAAGGGCAGCTCGTACCAGAGAGGAAGCCCGGCAGGACATTACGAGAAGACCTTCGACACGGATCTTGGAGTGAGCGCGGTAATCGGAAAGCAAACCATATCTTCGCTGTTGGACCAAAATAATGTGACCATCACAAGCGTGGTGTTTAACACCATCGGAAATCTGCTGCCTGCAAATACCGGGAGATTTAACAATCACCAGTTAAACAGCATCGTTCAGTCCACTTCCGTCAGACTATCAGACTCATCCTACTTTTCCGGAGACATCTTTATGACGTTCGGAATAAACAACTCAGACGACGAATATTCTCAGCATTGTGTTTTTTGGGACTTTCAGTCTAATCCGCCTTCGGGGGGTAGTTGGTCAGATTCCGGCTGCACGTCCAAAGTGGAACGCAACAAAACCTTTTGCAGTTGCAACCATTTGACGTCCTTTGCGGTACTGATGTCCATAAACGTGGAGCCTTTGATTCTAATCGAGGAGATTACGTTGGTGGGGTTGGGGGTGTCCATCCTCTCTCTTTGCGTTTGTGTCTGCATTGAATGGGCCGTGTGGAAATCCGTCGTTAGAACCAACATCTCTTATTTCCGCCACATCTCGCTCGTCAACATCTCGTTGTCTTTAATGTTCGCCGACGTCTGCTTCTTGTCTTCTGCGTTTCCAGCCGTGAAGACGCAGAGATACATCTGCCTTTCCATCACTTTCTTGAATCAGTTCTTCTACTTGGCCCTGTTCTTCTGGACGTTCTGCCAAAGCATGATGCTCCTCCACCAGCTCCTCTTCGTTTTCCATCACCTCAGGAAGAAGGTTTATGTTTCTTTCGCGTATTTCATGGGATACTTTATTCCAGCCTTTATAGCCGCCGGTACTTTTTTGTACTTTAAACCTAAAGATACGTACATGCATGAAAAGGTTTGCTGGCTGAACCCTGAAAGTGGCGCCATCTACGCGTTTGCCATTCCGGCTGGATCGATCGTTGTGTTTAATTTCATTACGCTTATCGTCGTCATCGCTAAGTTGTCCCGACCCTCGGTGTCGGACGCCAACACTCCTGAAGACAGGGAAACGGCTAAGAGCATCCTGAAGGCTATCCTGGTGTTAACGCCGGTTTTTGGATTAACGTGGTCATTTGGATTCGCCCTGCTGACCGATCTTGATAATCTTACGAGACAGGTTTTCACGTATGGCTTCGCAGGAATGAACGCTTTTCAGGTTAGTAATGTAATGATCATGCTTTTCCTTTCCATAATACTTTATTTAGAATGTAATATGAACGCCTCGGAAGAGACCGGGAGTTTCAGGACAGACCTGATTTGGGATCAGATGGGTTAGAATAGCCATCTAGAAGGACGCTTAATGTAAATAATATAATAAGTTGGTAAGGGTCCATGTTTTGTTAATTTTAGGCCCACTTTTGCTTCCGATTTCCCTTTTAATTTATCCGGTTGACCTTGGGGTGGACACTGGGCATGTCAGGGGCACTTTTACTTGGCGGTCCGCACCCCCCTGGTCCTGGGGGCAGTTTGAAGCCTTTGCCTGCTGTGACCCTTGTAGTTACACTACTGTTTACCATATTTAATTGGGGGCTTATTGTTATTGTAGTCTAACCGTTCTTTTTTTATTTCTTTTTAAAGAATTTATTCTTGGTATATATCTTCCTTTTAAATATGCCCCCCCCCCCCGTACACGCCGTTATTAGACTTGTAGTTCATACACTTGGTCCTTGGAAATGTCAGCGGGATAGTTAGGTTACAGATATTTATAGGGTGCCCCCATAAAACTGTTACGAACCGAAAATGGCATTAATTAATACGCTGGTGCAGAATGAGAAGAGCTCGCAATCTGTGATAGATTTCAGGGCAAGTGATGTAAAAGCGAAATGCCGCTGTAATTCTGTATGGTACACATTATGACTTAAGAGCTCAACTAATTATTGTGAAGTCTACAAGGAGTCCGGAGCTTTCAGTGGAAAAGTCGTATGAGCTTTTGGGACCTCAAGACCTGAAGAAGAGAACTCCGAGGTCCCGAAAACTTTCTATCCCTTTTGTACGTTGGCCCAATGGAAGGTGTCAACGAACTAACTCGGTTATAAGTTGCTGAAGCTACCCGTTCTTCTATTGTGTGTCTATCGTTAATCGCATCGTGTGTGTTTCTTTCTATTACAGGGGTTCTTTATTTTGCTGACTTGTCTAACAGAAAGAAAGGTAAGTTGTTAAAGCGGCCCGGGACCCTCAAACTCAGGGACCACATGAAGTGGCACTTTCTGGGGCTTTGTTTGGCTCCACTATCCTTAGAAACACTAAGGGTTAATGAGATGCACAGGGGGGGGGGGTTTGTGTGGAAACTACAATTACAAAAAGATAAAATGTAATATTTCTCTAAATTTACATTTAGGTGCGGGAGGCGCTCTGCTCCAAGGTTTCCTCAACTGTACGTATAAGTTGCCACTTTTCTTTATTTCTGAGCAGTTTCTATTTTTTGTACTTAAAACCTTATCAAGTCTTATATTTTTATGGAAAGGCCGCCTGGCAAATAACTGGTGGGTCGGTGCCCTGCAGAAGTTACATTTAGCTGAATGCATCACATCCCTCCTTCAGGAAGAATGTATATTAAATAACTCAAGAGGGCTAGGGATACTCACAGGGTACTTTAATATACATTCTTTGAAAGTAGGGCTGTCAGAGACATTAAACTGTCCCTTTAAGTATTAAACTTGACCCATCAAACCATAGATATACAAAACCCTTCATTCAACAAACAGCAGCACGTGTTTTACGCGTTGCCTTGCTCTATACATTCTGAAAAGCAGTTTTAACGATAACACCCGTCGGAAAGTTAAGTAGACTTTTTATTATGTTTTTTTTTTTTCTATTGATTTGTTGACTCGTTTCATTGTGATTACAGCCAACCTCCACAACCACCGTGATGTCCGTCTCTGAGGCTCCAAGCAAAACAGGTTCCTCATTGAAGAAAGAAAAGTAGCGGTGAGCTCCCCTCACTTAATATTTAAACAAAAAAAAAGCCAAAATATCTGATTTCCTTGCTAGTTGGGATGCCGCGTTTGGCCAAACGCCGAGACGTTCTAAGCTCTAATATGCGAGGGACTCCTAGGGTCTCTTCTTCTAGATAAGCATTGAGAAATTATTTCGCTCTGTAGTGTTTTAACTGTGGCATCAAAACACAAAGGGAAGTAGAGGAGGAATAAGCAGATCAGCCAGCTATGGACTTGGTCTCCAACAATCCTTCGTGGCCAGTGCTGAAGGTGACACGAGAAGTGGACTTCTGTGCAGCCACCGGCACACTATGGACTCCTCCTTAATGGTCTGGGTCCCTGGGCCTGGATATGACGGATGGATCACTAATGGAGGAGCGTGTGCTGGTGGCTGCACATACCTGTCACGCATCTTCTGCATCCAGACCCTAGCGAGTGTTGTAGACAGCTGCCGTAGGCCCCTAGGGTAATCCTAGGACAAGTGCCAGTTTTGACACCTATCCAAGATGGCCCTGGGTATCTGATGTTAGACTTTTCATTGCTGTAATAACAGCTAGATTCACCGAGAACTGGGGGAAGGGGGCCCGGCTGTATTAAGTGGGTAGGGATCACTGTCCCGGTTATATCCGAAGGGCTGGGGAGTGGGTGTAATGTGAGAGGGTAGTGGAGGGGATCCCACCCAGAGATGGAACAGGGGGTTCATAACATAAGAGCCTGGCAAAAAAAAAAAATATTTCCTTTCTTCTTCTCAGAACCAAGCTGGAAATATGAAAAGCGGGGCGCAGCGGACCGCAGGCAACTAACACACGGCTAACAATAAAGAAACGGAAGAGGACTTCTCCTGGATACAAAAGATTCTAGATTAGGGTGTTTAACAGAAATGTCCGCAACAAGTCAATGGACTGCTGGTTGGAGGGGTTTATTCACTATACACAGAATGTTAGGAAACAGCCTAGATACACCCAAAATACAGACCTCTTTACTTAACCCTGCTTGGAGAAATCCTAATGTTAGTAGAACAACCTTTAAAGAGAGGAAAGAGGTCTACTGCTTCAAGTATGAATTATCTGTGTCTGCGAAACACTTCATTCACACACTTGTTATAAAATTAAATGAAGACTAAAGTGATGTTTGAATTGGTCAGCCTTCTCATGGTGTGTGTTTTTTAATTAGGATATATGTAGTAAATGTATATGGGGGGCTTACTGCCTCAGAGTCAATAGCCTCAAAGGAAATGTTCTTTGAAATGTTCTTCTTTTAGACCCTTTATAGAGACAGGAGATGATAAATACTTTAAACATGTCATGGAAAACAAAAAACACGAGTTTTAATTTCCACAGTGTCCACACATTTCTGCTTCAAAAAGCACGAGACTAGCCGTTTGTTCGTCCAGTGGGTGGCTTAGATGGTTAGCTGATGGGACAGCAGAAGACCCACAGGACTGCTAAAGATGGCAAGACCAACTTTTAGACGGGTCCTTCGTCAAACATTAGAATATACTTTGTCATTCTTGGAATGATCATCAGGATCACATTAGCCCGATTCAGGTAATATACAGGAAGATGGACAGGACGGCAAAATGTCCACAGAGCAGAAGGTCCAAACAAAGGGGGCTCCGCGAGATTACCGCATAAAAAAAACACGGTAACCCGAATCATTACATTCATTCTTTACGATCAGGAGGAGCAGGAGTGATTTCTGGTGAAAACCCTGAATATTGTCCCTGAAATTATATATTACGGTCTCGTCATTCTGTAGTTAAGAGAAGCAATGGTAATGGATGGAGAGAAGAGACCACCAAAGGCAAATCCAATGTTCTCAAAGCCAACAGAACACCAGCCACAAGGTGTAGGCGATTTAAGGCTCTGAGGGTTGTCACCATGAACATCACAGTATCCAGCGGCCACGAGTGAAAAATTGTCCTACCACCAATGTTAAATTGGAGCCGTGTGCTTACAATGAGTTTCTTCACCATTTGACTTACACATTATACAGGGCTTGGTGGAGAAACCTGCCAGCGTTGGTCCTTCAAGGAACCAGCCTTAGTGTCATTTACCCGTCCCACGTCCCCAAAACGATAAGGAAGACAACAGAGAAGGCTTGTGCATCCCTTTGTTTCTTAAAATATTTAATATAAATAGGGGAACACATTTAATTTTATTTTTCTGACCCATTTACTAGGATGATTTTACTTATCACTGGAGAGAACGTTTCTTTAAAGTGTTTATTTTATTGTTACATTAAATGAATATATATACAAATCATCTTTTAATATCATTTTATTATTGTGTATTAAGATATTTTTTTCCAGTTTTCATTTAACGATTAACAGATTTTCATCTTCTGCTCATTACCGCGAGGACGGTTATAGTGAGCGCGATGGTCCCCGCCGCTCCTCCGATCACCATTCCGAGAACGTTAGCGTGGAACTGCGCCGTCTCGCATCGCTCTCCCCTGTAAAAAAACGCCTGACTAGAAGAGCACCTGTAGGGGCAAATAACTGGTTAATACCCTCAACATTTCAAAATACCTCCAAAATCTTTATACTATCTCAACCTAATTCGCGGGAATATTCTGCCTCAGTCGATTAATCTACCGCTTTGACGCTCTGATACGTCATCGCAGGTTCAAAGGGATTGAGAAGAAGCGACGTGGGGTCAGGACAGGTGATTGAGTAACGACAAAGTACTCAAAAAAATTAAAACAGTCCTTAATTAAGTCTTCACATTTCTGAAACTATTATAAATCTTGAAAAACATAGAAACTTAATAGGAACAATTGATCAAGTCTGCGATTATGTTGAGAAATTCTAGCATTGTTTTTGTGCCGGTGACTAGTAAAGGAAACAGCCAAGGATTTAAGTAGCCATCTTGTCTAGTAGCTCTCAAAAGAAATGATTGCTAATGGAACCCAGGTCTACACCCCAACTTAAACGAAAGACTCGATGTTATCATGCTGAGGTAGCATGGAAGGGTCAGTAAGTGGCCACTGGGGTTGTCTAATTTAAAGAAGTGGTCACTAGAATCAGATTTTTTGGAGGTGGGGTACAATTCCAGGTATAACCCCAACCCTCAAAGTCAGACTTAGACATTCCTTCCATCCCTGGATCATTACTACGGCTCTCCTACAGCTTCTGATGCCGACCCCTTCGCCAGCATCTATTAGGCTGGAAAGGCCAATCCGTATCTTATCTATTTATATATAAAGATTTACCTGCAGCTGGCAATCCCCCTCTCCATGACACAGACGCCACCGTTCAGACACGGGTTTGGATCACATGCCTTGCTATCCAGGGGCATCAGCTGGACGGAGTAATCGTTCTGGTTGCCATTATTCTGTAGGGCTCGTTTCTTCCTTTCTGGAACAGCCTCTATGGCCGCCTCTTCGGCTGCGGGCTCAGGTCGCTGTCTGATAGGTACTTCAGTTTTTATCAGGTGTGTGAGATCTTTGGGGAAATAACATGTTCAAATTAAGCACGACAAAAATATTTATCCAGGTACCCGAAGGACACCACGGATGCCAGTATGGACCCACGCAAATATCCCCTGAAAGGTCTGAGGAACGTTAAATGGATTGCGAGCAAAAACATCTTTGGTTGTGGAACGTTAGCTAGAATGCAAAGACCTCTGGATCCGTCTTTGGAATGATAAATAGATAAATAGATGTCAAGTCCTTTAGAATAGGCTGCAGAATGTGTGGAAGTTTAGTGAGTATGATGGCTGGAGTGTCCCTTTAATAAAATTATACAATAGTCACGATGTAAGCAGCCTGTCTTTAAGTCTATTAGTAAACACTCACATGAAGCTGTTGGCCACCAAGTCACAGGCTTATCTTTTGCCCATAAGCCAAGCTGAGTCAACGTGTACTGTGACAAGTTCAACAACGTAGGTATTGCGCATGTTATACAGATAACGATGTGTCCCTGGATACAGGGTCACATGTCACTTGTATATATTGTGCTAGCCATTTTGTTAGCATGCGTACAAAGTGGAACTTTACCTTAAATGTGTTATGTCAGCACAGACATGATTATCACTTTGTGTCACTAGATAGATAGGTAAAATGTCGCCTATTCACCCAAGAGTACCAGTAAATACAACTAAACCTCGCACACCCAGATTTGGTAATCAAAGGAAATTGTTATACAAGGCATGGGCGTAGGAACCGGGGGGGGGACACAGATCCCCCCCAGTAACTCATTCCGGGCGGACTGATAATGAAGAAATCCCCCCCCAGGGCCGTAGAAACCCCCCCAATAGAAACGCCGCAAATGCGGCCCGCGAGACCTCGAGGTGCGGCCCGCGTAAGATCGGCAGCCAGGGCAACCGATCTTATGCGGTCCGCAGCTCGAGCCCTGCTACAACAAGAGCCCTGCTACTTACCTGTGGGAGGGTCTTCTGTACTGCACAGAGGAAGCGGAACCCAGCAGAGTTCACGTGACATCACATCACCTCTGTGCAGTACCAGAGAACGCAGAGGGAGGCTGCGCACCCTGCTGAAGTCTGTGAGCGGCATTAAGGGAGCTGCAGTGCAGGTAAGGGGGTGGGGAGGGTGTTTGAATCAGTATGTGTGAGTGAGGGAATGAATGAGTATATGAATGAATGAGTGTGTGTGTGATAGCATGGATGTGTAAGTGCTGGAACCTAGGCATGATGGGACTGTGATTGCTGTTAGCAATCACACTCCTATCATGCCAAGTCAGCCAGTACATGCTGAAACCTAGCTAGCTGCCCCCCTTGTGTATTGATGCTGCCAGCAATATGGGGTCTGCACATCACTTACAGCCACCCTGTACCAGCATGTACTGGCTGCCTGGGTATGATAGGAGTGTGATTGCTAGTGATTGATAGTGTGAGAAGGGAGGGTAGGGAGGGGGTAGATAGCGTTAGAAGGGAGGGTAGGGAGGGGGTAGATAGTAAGAAAGTGTGAGGGGGGGGAGAGGGGGTAGATAGTGTGAGAGATGGGGAGAAAGTGGGGATCTGATGGGGGAAAATGCTGCCCCCCCCAGATTTTTAGGGGTTCCTACGCTAACTAGGCCAACGTTTCCACCAATAAGGTCTTCATCGGGTTAAACCAGAGCAAGCGCATGTTGACCGGACCCCTTTTAGTAGGGAATTAATGGACTAAAGAAAATTCTGTGGAATGTGGGGGAAGGAATCTCACCTTGCGGGGGGCACTTCCAAAAATTATATTATGGCTGTGTTATATTAGACAATGACAGTAAGAGTCACTTAGCCCCTGTTCTATACATAGGAACACAGCATTTGCCAGCAAATAAGAACCGTTCGGCACATCTAGTCTGCCCCATCAAAGTTCTTGATGTGGTAAGTCGTAGACATTAGCTTTCTTTCCTCTGTTAATGTTACCTTTAGTTAAAACGTACCTGAAAATTCCACAAAGATGATCAGGTCATCATTTTTCAAAAAGCTCCTCCGCTTCAAATGGTCGTGGGTTATAAACGTGCTCCATCCATAATCTGCGGACCGGTTACAGTTGCAAGAGGGGTCATAAGGTCCCGTTAGAGAGGGTCGTTCCCAGCGCGAGATATTATTCATGGCTGTGGGAAAAAAATTAATCATAAAAGGATGACTAATACAAACACATGATTTCTAAATGAAGTCCAATCAGATGCTACCTGAACCTATATAAAATGTGTGATATATATATATATATATATATATATGCACCATACGTGTATTCTACATCAATCTATTCAATGCAGCGTATACATGCACGAATTCTGATCTGGATTATCCATGGTACATTGACCATGAAACTGCTGGCTAAGAGTGTTGAGAGTAGGAGTCTGGTTGTGGGTGGCAAAAATACCTACATACCAGGTGTGGATGCTAGGCATGAAAAGCAATGTACTAAATGGCCTGGGTAACCCCTGTGAAGGCAATAAATTGCCGTGGAGCTTTAGTGCGGAGTTTGGGGCGAGGATCCCTACACCAGGACAGGAAGCCAAGCGCTTCTCTCTGGGTTATTTCCCTAAACGTCCATTGGTGTCCCAGCAATGTCAGGACCTGGAAGGCTCACTTACATTCAATAACATGAGATGCTGCCGTAGTAAAGCTTCGGCTGGAGGACATCCTTAACGTGATATCCGGGTCCTGGTCGAGCACTGTGATCATAGCCTGTCTGTTAAGAGCAGGCCACTCTAAGACCGCGTCATCTTCTCCGCTGCACAGGTGGAAGGAAATCCCTGTGTAGCCCACATAAGAGGACTGGATTTGGCCATGAGGGTACAAGCCCACGCCAAAGCGGTAGCCCTCTGGACTGGTAAAGCAAGGGCTGGCAATGCGATCCCCTTTCACTGTGCTGGCCAGGACCTGGCTGAAATTGCGGACCACCCATGCTGCATTGGGGCACGCTGTTTCCATGAGAGTGATATCATCGATCAGAATCCCACCGCTGGTTGCTTTGTCATCACCCTGGACTCCTTGGAACACGTAGCGGAATTTCTTATCTGCGTTGAGGGTCACGTGTGCGATTTTCCAGTTGTGATCGTTATCACCTAAATAAGGAGGCAAAACAAACAAGTTATTCCTCTTCGGAACCTCTGGAGTAGCGCTGCACAGAGGTCGTAAGACTTCTTTGAGCCATGATAAGGTAGCCATTTCATTAAGGGGACTTTGCACAGACTGCCGCTTACAACCGTGATTTACGGAAACGGACTTGAAGAACGAGGCAAAGTTAATTATCTCCGCTTGTTTTGTTCTGATAATGCAGATATCTGAGCTTTTGCATCTCTGGTTGGGGTACTATGTGCTTCACATGGCACAAACTCAACGAAGTTCTGGCATGTGATAAGCTGTATCATTAAATGTCTAGCTGGGCTGCAGAGACAAAATGCCTTTAACTGCAACCCTTGCCAGGCTGTTCCTTCAAGAACCAGAAGAAAAATACCTCCAAGGCTTTGGGACTTCAAAGGTCTCTTCTTCAGAGAGAAAAAACACCATCTGAGGTCCTGAAAGCCCTTATGACTCTCAATCTTGACCCAAACTTGGCCCAATTAATGGCAAGCCATCCGACTAAAGACTCTAAAGAGCAGAATAATGATAGTACCCAGAATTGTATGAATTTTCTTCATCCTCCTGACGTTTCCGGTGCCGTCGTCTACACGGAGCCAGATAACAAGTTTATCCTGGGGGTTTCCATTCATCTTGTAGAAGAACTGAAGACACTGCTCTGTCCTCTTGGGGTAAAGAATCCTAGATTCAAGGAGGGCTGTGCGGCCGACTGGTCCAGAAATGGTGTCAAAGTGCATGAAATACCCAGATTCTGCAAACAGGAAACATGGCAAAGAAACGGAAATAATTAAAAGTGTTTTGCTGGCGTATACGTGGAACAACCTTCCAGCTGAAACGGTAGAGGTTAATACAGCGAGAGCATTTCAAGCCCGTAAGGTTTGAGGTTTTACAGCAGGTAGAACAATTGGGAGACTAGAAGGGCCCAACGGTTCCCATAAGATATCAGATTCTACGACGTTATTTAATAAAAAAAAGTGATTCTGGGGAAAGTTTGAAAAACAGCTTTATTCCTATTGCAGCCAACAGAATGTTCCTGAGGTTTCGAACATCTCAATGCTGGGGAATAAAAAACATGTTGTGTTCTATATCTTTTTGTTCTATGTCTGCTTGTCCAAAGTAGGGCCATAATACCGCAAGAAATGAAAGCAGTGTATACAAGATCAAGTTAGACCATTTGACCAATTTTTGTTGTTTAATGGTATCAAATATGGTTTGAATGCTATGGAGTCTTTCTTTTCTTAAAGTTTTTGCCCCATAATTTTATGTTTTCAGGCTGCTGCATATCAGCCGTTTGTATGAGTTCTCATTCTGTTATCTGACCCCAATCTACTAAACACCCCGACTCCTTATCATACTGCCTGTGGGGAACAATAGAATGGCTCAGTCTAGATTTCCCAGTCGGACACTCTGATTAATAAAAGTCTATAAAGAAACAGACATTAGCATTGCCATAAAGCATCAGCTCAGTGTTGGGTTTGAGCCGGGAAAGTCACCCAATATATCACACTTGACAGCAATGGCGGCCTCCAGACATTACTGTATACGGCGCTGGGGGTTATTACTGTATAGTGGGGGGTAATTACTGTATACAGTGCTGGGGGTTATTACTGTATAGTGGGGGGTAATTACTGTATACAGTGCTGGGGGTTATTACTGTATAGTGGGGGGTAATTACTGTATACAGTGCTGGGGGTTATTACTGTATAGTGGGGGGTAATTACTGTATACAGTGCTGGGGGTTATTACTGTATAGTGGGGGGTAATTACTGTATACAGTGCTGGGGGTTATTACTGTATAGTGGGGGGTAATTACTGTATACAGTGCTGGGGGTTATGCTCAAGGCAAATTTGTTTTCTTTGGTACTGTCACATTAATAAAGCTGTCAATCAAGTACCCAGCAAAATGATCTGCATGCGGCTGCTTAATCTTATGGTTGACACCAAAACCAAAATTCCTTTGACACAGGTGTAATCCGGGCGATTTCTGCGTCGGGTCCCAGCCGAGGCAGAGTTTATGGTTAATACCCCAGCACTGAAATATTTTTACAAGTCAACAAACATTAGCGGAGTTCATAGTGCACTTCTAGTTATGGACGTTATATAAACGGCTCAGGATGAAGAACTTCATGGCCTCAAATACATTTTTAATTTTCTACTTATCAAGAGAGACAAACAAGGCAATCTAACCTTTGTATGGGTAACAGCCTCAGAAACCTGTGTTCATGCCTGCAGTAAAGCCATAACATTTGGCCTTTGACTCGAGATTAGCCTTGCAGCGTAAACTAGAATGTATTGCCAGGCTGGGGCACGTGACTCCTTATTACCTCTGCAGCGGCCAACAAGCGTGTGATCCTCGGACGATCCCGAAACGCTGAGCTGATGGACCCAGTCGGCGTTATCGTTGGCTCCCTGCACCATGCCGCAGATGTTAATGTACTCAAAGGAGCACTGGTCCAAAAGGGTGTGAGAAGCCGCTGCAAATACAATACATAAAGGGTTTATCTGCTCTGAATGTACCTTCAGACGTCATGGAAGCCGCTGGATCATACATACTGCAGTTGTACATGCGGTTCAGGCGCTCCAAGTCCAGTTCGGATAAGTCGAGGCGCTGGCCGATGACGTTGTTGAACGCGGGTATCTTGGCGGTAATGGTGGGAACGCTCGCGTTCTTGTTGAAAGAGAAAGGGCCGTAGTGCATGACGGACTCGTAATCGTACGGGGTGTTTAAGTCGGTGATAAAGCTGTCGTCGTACTTATTAAAATTGTGCCCTAAGCCTGCGAAGACAAAATTTAACGGGGTGTGCATGTTACACAAAGCTTTGGCATACCTCCCAAGTGCCCCTGTTTGCCTGTCCCCCTTTAGAACCCGACCCCCCCCCCCCTTTCCTTTATTCCTCCCCTGATGCCCCTCTTTTCCAAGAGCTGAGAATGTTTGCTGGGTACGAGAGTATCACAGGTTTCTACGTCCCTAAATGTCTCAAGACATTGCAGACAATAAACCGTGTAAATAAAATTCATTATTCTTCTAAATATCACACTTTAAATGTTGTCTTTTAATAAAAGGGGAAGGGCATAGACAGCAGCACCGATCTCCTAACATATACAGCTCACCGGGCTGGGAAAAGCAGGTACGCTGGAGGGTATTGTTAAACCTGGGGGGTATGATGCTGGGAGTGTATTGTTAATACCGGGGGGTATTTTTAATACTGGGGGGTATGATGCTGGCAGTGTATTGTTAATACCGGGGGGTATTTTTAATACTGGGGGGGTATGATGCTGGCAGTGTATTGTTAATACCGGGGGTATAATACCGGGGGGTATTTTTAATACTGGGGGGTATGATGCTGGCAGTGTATTGTTAATACCGGGGGGTATTTTTAATACTGGGGGGTATGATGCTGGCAGTGTATTGTTAATACCGGGGGGTATTTTTAATACTGGGGGGGGTATGATGCTGGGAGTGTATTGTTAATACCGGGGGTATAATACCGGGGGGTATTTTTAATACTGGGGGGATATGATGCTGGGAGTGTATTGTTAATACCGGGGGTATAATACCGGGGGGTATTTTTAATACTGGGGGGATATGATGCTGGGAGTGTATTGTTAATACCGGGAGTATAATACCGGGGGGGGTATTTTTAATACTGGGGGGATATGATGCTGGGAGTGTATTGTTAATACCGGGGGTATAATACCGGGGGGGGTATTTTTAATACTGGGGGGATATGATGCTGGGAGTGTATTGTTAATACCGGGGGGGTATTTTTAATCAAGAAAGAAAGAAAGCTAGAACAGTGGAATGTCTGATCTGTTGGTCTACAAGAAGACAGAAAAAACATTGTCCCAAAGAACCAGAAAATTCCTTCTTCACTTCAAGGACAATCATACTTTGTCCCTGGATGAACGTTATCTCAGCTAAAGTTTAATTTTTATAACCCTGCATGCCTGGGTTCACTAGCAAGGCCATGGAACCTTAACTCGATTTGCTAAACAGACTCGCTTCACTCCTATGACCTTAAAGGGACAGTGCGGCTTCTCATGCTGCCGGATACAAGGGGGACTCTGATCTCCATGACCAGACTGCATGGAGGGGGGACACAAATATGAGGACGGTGTCCACGGAGGAGGCGACGGGGGGCAGAGCCCAAGGTAAACATATCACTCGATACAACTCTCATCGCATTGTCCACAGTACACATCGTGAAGTCACTTTAAATTGACCCAAAAATATCTCCTGAAGCGCGGGTTCTGACGATAACATTAAACTGACCTTCTGTGATTTCATTCCACCAAATCTCAACATAATCATCTCTGTCTGTCCGCGACTGCTCATGGTAAAACCCCAAAGCGTGAAGGATCTCGTGCTCCACGACAGCCTTATGGTCGCATCTGTCGCCAATCGAAAGATCCTGTCCGGCGGGCAGTTTACCGACCATGGACCAGCATCTGAAAACCCACGCATGAGAATCGAAGTTACGTTTACAGGACGTGTCTCCAACATAACCTGCAGCTCCTTCCGTCTCTGCTGCCTTGTTGCTCTCTACTAAGGGTGACAGGGTAAGACCTCATACCAAGGCAACGGAGAAGCAAAGCAATTACGAGGTACAAAACCTGCTGCACCCACCCTCTAGACCACCACGTGTTAGACTCCCGGGCCATGACATCATCCGAACAGGCGGAAATACGGGGGGAGACCCCCCCCAAGTTCACCAAACTCCAAAGTTTGGTCAGAATTGTCTCTCTAGATTCGTTACCGATGAATAATTGTAAACAGAGCAAGAACGTTTAAGGATTCCAATCCCTTACCCGCCAAACTTCTGAAAATGGATAAACGCGGGTTCTCCTTCGTAAGGCTTGAAATCGATACAAGATTTAAGACGGAAGATTTCAAAAGATTTGAGAATGACTCCTTTCGCATTTAGATCTGGAGCAAAAAAATTTATAAAAATAATAATAAAATGAAACAATAAAAAAAATAAATCACATTTTTAATATACATTTTAAGGCCAACTGCCTGTGGTTGTGCGAGGGGCTTCGGAGTTATATCCAAGCCCTTTCTCTCACACAGGCTCATCGCTTTGGATCACCGCCGTTTCCCAACCTGTTTTTTCTTAACATTGCCCCTACCATAAACTTATATATTATCCAAATACTTCAATAATTTAAAACTAAAGGACGTATATTTTACATTTTGGTATGAAGTGATTTTTGTAAACTTGAAGCCTACAAATAATAGCGATTACCTAGATTGTCGGCCAGTATGTAGGGAATCGGGAAGGTCCATCTGTAGGATTCATTACGGAGGGCATTGTGTGGGCTTCCCTGTAAGAAAGAAATCACAATGAATTTTGGTTTATATACAGTATTGTAAAAGTTTTAGGCAGGTATTAAAAAAAAAATGCCGACATATTAATAGTTTATTTTTATCATTTTACAAAATGCAAAGTGAATGAACAGAAGAAAAACCCTAAATCAAACCAATATTTGTTGACCACCCTCTTTCTTTCTTCTAGGTACATTCGCACACAGCTTTTTTAAGGACCTCGGCAGATCCCCCTGAGCTGCTTCTCTCTCTTCGCGTAATCTCCGACAGACTCGGTGATGCTGAGATCAGAGCTCCGTGGCTCATACCTTCACCTCCTGGACTCCCTGATCTTCTCTAGCTGAAGATTGTTCTCAATGACTTTGGCTGCATGTTTGAGGCCATCACACAGCTCCCTGATGGTATCACGTGATGGATAAGTATCTGCCCGCACTTCTCAGCTTTGAGGAGACCATTAATTCTGACTAAATCCACATTTCACAGAGCCAAACTTGCCAGGAACAGCCACCATGATTCACCGTTGCCTACAAACACTTATTCTTCAACCGTTTTCAGGCCCTTCAGCAAACAAACCGCCTTCTGCTGCAGTCAAATATTTCACATTTTGACTGATCAGTACAGAGCGCACCTGCGGCCATTTTTTCTCCCCCCCCCCCCCCCCCGTTCCTGGGTTTTCGTGAATATTTGAGCTGCTTGCCCTTGGAGGTTTGGCTTTTTGGCCACAAGACTTCCAAGATCAGACTTCTCCGCACAGTAAATGGATGTACCGGGGTCCCACTGATTGCAAAGTAAGTGTGATGCGTCTTTCACCTGCTGCATTGCGTGTCTCATTGTGTTTCTTTAAAAGAGTTTGGACAGAACATCTGGAAACCCCATACGTGCCTCGATATTTCTGCCTGGGAGAGGAGCCGTTGCAGTATCACCACCTTGTGTGTTGTTGCTGTGCTCAGTGTGTATGACTTTTGACATTAAACTTCTGTTACAGTTAATGATCGTGTTTCAACCTACATATTAAATTCGATCATCATTAGCACCTGTTTGGCATAATTGTTTAATTATACACCTAACAGAATCGCTGACTTTGTGCGAGCGTCCCCAGAAGAAATGATGCTGAATGGAGTCTCTTATTCTGACATTTCCCCTCCTTTTTAATGCATTTTCCTCCTCCATTTTCTTTATACACTAAACGTACTTACCGCCAGCTTGATATCTCCTTCAAACAAATTCTCTCCAGACTCTGAAATGACACAATGATTTTTAATATATCCAATAGGAACCCCTACTATGCTCTTATTAGTATCAGATTAAACACACGCTTATATAAATATTGTCTTTTCTTTTTTTCTTTCCAAACAGTTTTAGTTTTTCATAATAAAATGTTTTCAAAGCTGCAATTTAGATGTATGTATGAGTTCTTACTCTCTGGTAAACACTAGAATCATCCAGCTGGATTCTCATGAAACACTAATGAAAGTCTATGGAGGAAAGGACTTCATTAGCATCGCCATAAAGAATTAGCTCAGTGTTGGGTTTGAGCCAGGAAAGTCACCAAAAATATCACATGACTGACAACGGCCGCCACCAGGTCTGCAGATAAAGGGAGTTTATTGGAGCAAAATTAGATAGACTAAGTATTTCTCAATGTGGACCAACATTACAGTATGGGTGTTATATTACTGTATCCAGCACCAGGGGGTGTTATGACTCTATCCAGCGCCGGGGGTGTGTGTAATATCACTGTATGCAGCACTGGGGTTATAGTTGGGGGGGGGGGGGGGGAGTTTTCTTTGTTTAGGGATGGGTAAGGAAGGCCATGCTAATTTGTTGTGGTTACAGATACACAGAATAGTAACGGGGAATGTACGGTCATCATATACACATTAAACGTGTCTTTACCATGGGTACAATTTTGCATAAATTTAAATGTAAGGTATAAGAAACCCAGTTGCCGGTTCCGCCTGCCAGACGGAGGATGCTGGCAACGTTTTCTAAGCCCAAAAGTCAGCGGGTCCTGCTGCTTAGAAACAATTGGGGGTTTCCTGCAACCTCATTAGAAAATGTTTCATTTGACGAATTAAATGTATGAAGTAGCGCTATATGTGCTGATCAAAAGCGGTGCGCAGTCTCTTATCAACGAGTACAAGAGCCATAATCTATAATTATATTTTATTCATATATTTTACTATTTATGTTATTTTTATTTTTCCATTCTGTATATATGACTGCCCATTTTCAATGATTCTATACATGTATACATACATATTACATGTATGCATACATATTACATGTATACATACATTACTACTCCTATGGAAACTCATTTCTGATATTAAGGGGTCTGTTCAGGTAAGTGAAAGGCAGAATAACGAATGATCGCTCACCAAGGTTTATTTTAGGGATATCTTCTCTCAGTCCACCAGCGTCAATATCAACATCTGAAACAGCCAAAAGCAAAACAAAAATGTTAGGTATGTGACTCTATCCTTAAATAATAATAGGTATTAAAGAATGTCCCTGCTTAAAACCAGGTGTAAACCATGTACCACCTGTCCCCAAGCAGAAATCTTTGTAATGAGATAGAAGGTGTGGGCTCCTTCACTTACCGTTAATGTTTTGTCTGTTATTGATCTAAAAAAAAAAAAAAAGAAAAAAAAAAGAAGAAATATGATTTAATCCTTTAAAGATGGTCAAGTTTATATTTTAAGCTAGCAGCCACCACATAGCATCTGACGGAGCCATATTCCTTTCCCATGCATGTTTAAATTCCCTTCACCCTCTACCACTTCTGCTAGGAGACTGGTCCATTTACCCACCACTCTCTCTGTAAAGTAAAACTTCCTAACCTTACACCTAAGCCCTTAGTTTTAGATTCTGGCCGCTCGTACTAACATTTCTCGTCCTTTGAGGATCCGTACCGGTGGACGCATTACGGTCAAACTAGATCCATGCTACAAGAAGACCCTGGTAAAGGTAAAGACGTCCAGAAGGGCTGGGCTAGGTTTGGGTTTTTCCAACTGTTCTTGATGGCGTCCCGCGCCAGGAATGGTGTTCTAGTTCACCAACAACTGGAGCATTACAGATTTCAACCTCATGTTCTAGAACAGATCCTCTTAATCCGATCTCTTACATCGGCGCAGGTTTCAGGGCCTTACCGAATATGGTGCACCGTATCCACATAAAACAAGCAGGCACCCAATCCGCAGGAGTCCGATGGAGGCCATTGCTGCTGCTTGGAGAAGACAGACTGGACTGGACATCAGACTACGGTATTTAAAGGGCTTTCTTGAACTTTGCACGATTTATCAGGCCCTGGGTTAACCAGTACTTTGAATTTATCGCAGGAAATAATGCAGCAAGCCGGAATGTTGTGCACTCGGCACATTGTTATCTCCAGCGAGGGATCATAAAAACAAATGACCTGATCACGTTTATTGATGGGATTATGATTCAAGTCCGTATCCGAAGCCTAACGGGTTCAGCTTTAGCAGAGAGAGACGCCAAAGTAACTTCTATACCAGCTCATCATTCTCATAGCTGATTGTACGGTACATCGAACGGAGATTTTTGGTTTGTTTGCAGATGGGTGTCTCATGTCGAATCAGATCTATCCGTGGTTAATACGTTAAACGGTCTGGTGTCCCAAGCAAGAAAAGCCTAGTGGATCAATATTAAACAAAAAAAGGAAACCTTAGAAGCTGCAGCTCCATTGCTGCAGCATAATGCCCCTCTCTGCGTTCACGCTGTGACAGTGGCAGGAACGCTCTGGAACCCTCAATGAGCCACTGCTCAAGAAGACTGGTGGCTACTGGTAAGTAGGCACAGGTGCCTTAAAGCGCCAGGGCTACCCGGTCCTCACCAGTCTAGCCTTGGCGATGGGGAAGAGGAAAATGCATTTGAGGGGATTCTGCAGAATCCTTCCATGGGGAAGCGACATGAAACATTAAAAGGGACTTCCGCTATCAGATGTATTAAAGGGCATGCGAGAGCCGGAGTGTTGCTTTAAGTCAGAAACAAACCATATAAGTGTTTTATTAAAGAGCACTTTTGTTACCTGTCTGATGCGCCTGCGGCTCGCTCCTCTTCTTGTCCGTCTGTTCTCGTCAGACAGATGCCATAGGCAGGCTAATGCACATTCTCTAAATCCCATCGTCCCGAAGTGGCTGGATTTACCATTCATGCAGCAGAAGCAACTCTGTCGTTATTTAAGGACAGACGCGTTTCGGACCCAGCTACCTCTCCTCTTCCGTCCCGGGAGCTCAGGATGTTTGCTGGGCCAGAGGGTATCACAGCAGTCATCAGTCCTAAAAGTGACAATAATGGATTTTTAGATGAAGTTGTGTAAAGAAAACAATCCTTTTTCTCAATTCTTATTATTATCTTTTACTTATATAGCGCCAACAGTTTACATAGCGCTTAATACAATACATATATTCAAGGGGTCTGACAAGACGAGAATTGACAGACTAATCAAACCGATACATTAGGTGGAGAGGCTCGGCTAGCAAGCTTACAATCTAGAGGGAATGGGGTGAGGACAGACATAGGGAGCAGAGAAAGGTAAGGGGTAGTGTGGGGTGTATCAGTGACAGGGAAGTTATGGTGCGGCTTCTCTGAAGAAGTGGGTTTTGAGATGTTTCTTGAATGTCGGGAGGGAGGGTGGATGCTGAAGGTTCCTTGGAAGTAGATTCCAATCCCACTAGTGTCAGCCAAGCCCCCATATCAATCCCACTATTCTCAGTCGGCCACCCCCATATCAATCCCACTATTCTCAGTCAGCCGCCCCCATATCAATCCCACTATTCTCAGTCAGCCACCCCCATATCAATCCCACTATTCTCAGTCAGCCACCCCCATATCAATCCCACTATTCTCAGTCAGCCACCCCCATATCAATCCCACTATTCTCAGTCAGCTACCCCCATATCAATCCCACTACTCTCAATCAGCCACTCCCCCATATCAATCCCAGGGTTTTCAGTCAGCCACCCATATCAATCCCACTACTCTCAATCAGCCACCCCCCCCATATCAATCCCAGTGTTTTCAGTTAGCCACCCATATCAATCCCACTACTCTCAGTCACACACTCCTATCAATCCTACCACTTTCACACAATACCACCACCATCAATACCGCCAAAAAAAATCAGACGCTCGCTGCCATCCATCTCATCCCCGCCACGTCAATTCCCAGCACAACCAGTTCGCGCTCTGCCACACGGGACCCCCACCTTTCTCTCCCTACGCCCCCTCTATGATCCTGTAGCTTGAGCGAAGGTGCCGCGCGGTGACGTCATCTCCCAGAGCCGCCCGCGCGCTGCGTTCTTTCGCGCGTGTGTAGTTTTGCCGCGAAGGCCCTGAGTCGGATTGAAATATAACCGCCTCGAAATGTCCTCCATCTTCAGATTGGCGGCGCCAGGGTCTGCCGCTGCTGCACCTGAGGAAACGCTCCCGCCGGCGGCCTTGAGAATGGACTTTTTCTACCCCCATATTCAAGTGGGTGTGACGGAGCCCGTGCTTGTCACCCAGGTGCTGGACCCGCGGCGCGTTTTCTGCCAGCTGCGGAGTTTGTCTCATGAGGTACAGCGCCTTTCAGAGAGCATGCACCATTACTACGAGCTGCAGGCCGGATATGGCGATGCCAGCATGCAGCATTCCTTTATCCTTGGGCAACCATGTGCCTCTCGTGGCCCTGATGGATGTTGGTACCGCTCGCTATTGCAAGAGTACATACCTGACAGACGCCTCGCTGCGGTCATACATGTCGACTGGGGCCGCCGGGATGTCGTTCCCATGACCAGCTTGCGGTCCCTGTCCCCTGATTTTTTCCGGATGCCCGTTGTCACTTTCCCCTGCAGCTTGTATGGTGTGTCAGATAGGGGCTCGGGCTGGGATCCCGCGCAGGTCTTCGAGCTACGCTCCTTACTTTACGGAAGACAGCTTACCGCCAAGATTGAGTTTTACAATTCCTATGAGCATTTGTACGTCGTCAACCTGTTCGGAGACGACGGGTTCAACTTAAATCGCCTGTTTGACATGAGGGCTCACACTCTGAAGGTCTGCCAGGTGAACAAGCTGATGGCCGACGGCCCCGTTCCCGTGGAAGAAGTATGTGGCAACGGCAAAGCACGGGTAGCCGACGTTCCCAAGCAACGGTTTTATGTTCCCGTTACCCCTACGCAAGAGCTGAAGGTCGGTAAATTCTACGACGCCTTCGTGGAGTTCGTCTGCGACCCCTCTCGCTTCTGGATCAGGATTGCCGAAAACGCTTCAAACTATAGCAAAGTGGTGAACGGCGTCGCCCGCCTCTATTCCCAAGCGTCCAAACTGGATGGCATCATACCCAAGCCCCAGAGAGGACAACTGTGCTGCACCAAGTTCAAGGATAACCAGTATTACCGAGCCGAGGTGGTGGCCACTCACGAAAAGAAGGTCACCGTGTATTTCATTGACTATGGCAACTCAGAAACCGTGGACTGGTATAATGTGAAAGAGCTACCTGCCCAGTTCAGAGATATACCCGGCTCGGCTATATGTTGTTGCATGGCGGACATCCACCCCTTGGGTGAGGAATGGAGTTCTGAAGCTATTGTTGCCTTCAAAGTGGCTGTCGTGGATAAGAAACTCGTCATTTACATCGTTTCCAAAGAGTCCGATAACTGTACAGTGGAGGTTTTGGATCAATCCAGAATAGAAGAAAGAAGTATAGGCAAAGTCCTTGCCGACGCAGGACACGCAAAATTTGAAAGCCACGAGCCTGTCGACGAGCTCCCGAAGCTTATTACCGCTATGGCTATTGGAAAGGAGAGCGACGTTCAATTGAACGATGCGGTTTCTAGTAAAAAGTCCCATAAGACACGCCAGCGAGAGCCTGTACCCAATCGGGCAAAAGGAGACAGAGCCGAAAAGCCCATGTGCTCTCCCTTTGAAGATCAATTTTTTGAGCCCGGGGCTACCATAGAAGTGGTTGTATCGTCTGTTGATCATCCGGGTTTGTTTTGGTGCCAAAACGTTGCACACGCCTCAGACCTTAATCTCCTCATGAATAAAATACAGGAGTATTGCTCAAGCACGAGTTGTCCTTCCGATAGACGGTCATCTAGCTGTCTCGCAAGAAGCCCGAGTGACGGCCAGTGGTACAGAGCGTTTGTAACAGAGACACCCGTTTGCGCCTCTGATTCAGAAACTGTTGAAGTGCTGTATGTGGACTACGGAAGGAAAGAAATGGTTCCGGCAAGGGATCTCTGTTCGATAAAAAGTGAATTCTTTAACTTGAAAGCCCAAGCCTTCAGGTGCAGCTTGTATAACATTATCGCTCCTCTTGGCAAGGATCCGTTTTGTTGGGACGCAAAAGCAACCGGGCTCTTCAACGAGTTTGTGGAGGGTGCATCAGGAAAGTGTGTGCCGTTCTGCTGTATGTTTTTCGCTGTAGCGTCCATGGACGATGAGATGTTTAACATCGTGGACTTGTTCACTCCGTTTACCAGCGTATGCAATTTGTTAGTAGAACGAAGACATGCCACTCCTCTGTCTCACAAAAAGTTGGACCCGTCAGTGCAGCTTCATTCATACTTTTACTCCATGCACGATATTAAGATAGGCTGCGAGGAAGAGATTTACGTCACGCATACTAATCGCTCTCTGGAGTTTTACTGCCAGCTTTCCAGAAACGCCGGAACGGTTGACGAGATCTCATCCGTCGTTGCAAGGGCATCCAGCAAGGCACAGGATTCGAAAGCACCGCCGCCTCTCGGGCCATTGTGTCTCGCCAGATTTACAGACAAGCAGTGGTACCGTGGCTTTATCTATTCTAACTCTAGCAATCCAGAGGTTTTCTTTGTAGACTTTGGTAACACTGATAAGGTTAACGACAAAGACCTGCTGCCGATAAAACAAAACGAGTACGAGCTGCTGCTTTTTCCAATGCAAGCCATAAAGTGCTCTCTCTCCGACGTTCCTCCTAATGTTCCGGGTGATATTGTATCTTGGTTCGAGAAAACTGTTCTGGATAAACCGTTAAGAGCGATCGTTGTAGCCAAAGAGACAGACGGGAAGTTGATTGTTGAGCTGTACAGTGGCAACCGACAAATAAATACAAGTATCAAGTCAAAGTTAGGTTTGAGAAGCCAGAAAGACACCGCAAACGCTCTCCTGCACTCTGCATCTGACAACGTCCGAAACGGTGACACAAAGAAAAGAGCCTACAATGCAAGTAAAGGAGAAACCAGAGATCCCGGCCAAAAATTTTACCAGGTTAATTCCAAAAGAGACGAATCTAGATCTTTGCAAAGGGTTTCACGTAATGCTGCGCCGCGGCAGAAAGCGGACTCTGCAAAAGACAGAATGCTTTCTTCCGAAACCAAGCCCGTGTTAAGTAATAAATCGCCGCAGATGCGCTCTTTTGGGGACAAACTATACAAGGCAAGTCCTCCTCAGATAAAACTGAAAGATTTGCCCAAGAGAAACCTTTTTCCTGGATTACAGTTGCCCGTGTACGTTTCCCACATTAACTCGATATATGACTTCAGCGTGCAGATCGCACAAGACGCGGAGCTTTGTGAAATCTCCAAAATCCTAAACGAAACCAGCAAGCCGGAGAAAGTTTTCGAAAAAGACGTTCAAGCGGGGGACCTGGTTTGTGCTTTTTTTGCAGACGACGAGTTGAATTACAGAGCTGTCGTAACAGAAAAAAGTCCCGATGGGTTACATGTTGAATACGTGGATTACGGTAATACCTCGGTTGTGCCGGTTTCCAAAGTAGCCAGGCTTCCAGAGAAACTGCTATCGTACCCGGTGATGAGTTTTCATTGTACTCTAAACCAACAGAGTTTCGGCACCTCGAACGACGACGACCTGCTGCATAAATTTACCGAAAGAACAAACGATCTTCAGCTCTGCTGTGAGTTTCTGCGACAGTGCGGCGATAGGTGGGAAGTTCGCCTGAGCGATCAGCAGGGCTCCGTTACCGACTTTCTAACCTCGTCTGTGTCTGAAGAACCCCCGTCAGTCGAGCCCACGCATGACTTACCTGCGAACGATGCAGGGGATACAACTGAAAACGTTACCTCTAGAGACTCGTTTGTGTGGAACTTGCCGCAGCGCGGTGAAACTGTAGAAGTATACGTTAGTGCCGTTGACAGCCCTGAACATTTTTGGTGTCAGCTGACAACATCCGACGTCGATGGGTTAGCGGTTAAGGTCCAGGAGGCAGGGGAGCTGTCTATTGTAGACGATTGCTTTATTTCGGCCATAGAAGTTGGGTCCCCGTGTAATGTGATGTATAGCGATGACAATAACTGGTATAGGGCAGCCGTCACACGCATAGAAGCAGGACTCATAACTGTAAGATTTGTTGATTATGGCAACGAGGAGACTGTTAAGGCCGATCATGTACGGCAGCTTCCGAGCGCATTAACAACGATACCTGTTGTGGCGTTCCCGTGTTGCCTTGCGGGATTTAATCTTTCAGACGGATGCTGGAATTCAGATGCCAATACGTTTTTCTACAATAGAGTTACAGAAGATAGCTTGGAGATTACCGTCGTTGGAATTCAGCCGCCTGGAATAGGCAATATACCGATGGTGTCTGTGAGTGCAAAGTACAAAGGAGAGGATATTAATGAAGAGATGGGGCCGTTCTGGTGCGTTGGAACCGATCGTGGCACGAGTGCTTCGCTTACAGAGGGCACCAAAGCACGTTGCGATTCTTTAGAATTCGAAACTGTTTCTGACACCAGTTTACCGGACTCCGACACACCGGGCGACAACATTCAGGAAAACGTCGATCCTCAAGGAAATGATGAACAAGAAAAACAAGTCGCAGGAGACCGGGAGTGTTCAGGGCCATGGATCTCCTCTCAAGGGGAGGCAGCCATTGAAACAGGTGATGGTGAAGGTGGGTTTCACGCACTATAAATAATACTTTAGGGCTCCAGGCCACCGTTTGCGTTAACACAAGTCTCTTATTTCTAATGATATTAACAGTTTGAATTACCGAGTTAAAAATCTACTGAAGGGGTCGTGGTTGTGTTTTGTTTTTCTTTGCCAGCTAACGCATCATAAAATACATAAACTTAAGCCGTGTTTTACTTATGTATTTTTATATTGCATTTTCCACAGAAAGAAGTCCGGGATATTTGTTTTTTAACACGCGACAGGATGAGGCGGCCGCTGGTGGTAGAGCAGCTTCGCAAGAGGACGACATGCGGGGTAAATGTCTTAAAATCTACGTGACCCTGCATCTTACTCTGTGCGTGTAGAGTATGACAGCTCGATATGGCAGTATCCAATTTAAAAGAAAAAAAAAAGGAAAACTAATTTTAGTTGCTTTTTATGCATTGCATCATGATCATTGACCGTTTCTTGTTTCAGCTAAGGATACGCTGTGCACAGACTCTCTGGCTACAATAAAGTCTTCCGGAGCTTATGTGGGAGATATCCGGGACCCTTTTCGAGGTAGTGTTGATTTTAAAAACATTATTTTGCTGACTAATATTATATATGGCAGCTTTATGAGATGTACATATAAGAGGGAAATGTGCTAAACTGCACAAAAGAAGTTGCCTGTGGACTAGGATGCTCTTCCATAAGTGCATATCCTTCGTCTTGCTCAGTGGAAGTAAATCTGTAAGTGACCTGAAATCAGTGGCGGAACCTCTAGGGGGGCCGGGGGCGACCCCTGTGTCCACTTGTGCCTGTCTCCTTGCAACCGGTTCAAAATTGTTTAGAAAAGGCCCTTCTGACCTGGGCCGCACCAGTCGAGGTCGGAAGGGCCCCTTTCTAAACTATTTTGAACCAGTTGAGAGGCGCCAGGAACGTATAGAAAGTGCGAGCAGCTGGACAGCAAGAGTGGTAGTAGGTAAGTGGGGGCGGACGGGAGGTGGGGTGTATGTTTATATGATTGTATGTATGGATGTGTAATTGTGTGTGTGTGTATGAGCATGGATGTGTTAGTGGGTGAGATGGAGTGTGTGTTGAATGAATGTGTACACATGTGCCAAAGTGTGTGCAGACCAGCTGTTGAGGATGGGGGGCCCTGGGGCAATCTTCTCACCAGGACCCTGTGTTTTCTAGTTATCCCCCTGCCTGAAATTATATTGCACTGAGATTTTATGTTGCCTTTAAGTGCTTTTAACTGTGCCTTTTTGCCAGTGTTCCTGCCTGTGTATGGGTAGAAATTTGCTGTAAAGCTTTATTTGCTATAAATGTACACACCTACAGCTATGATTTAAAACTATTTACTTAAACTGTTAATTAACCCCTTCGCGACCTTTGCCGGTTCAGGACCGTCATGACATGAAGGTCGCTAAATGACCTTTGACGGTCCTGAACCGTCATAAAATAAAATAAGCTTAGAAAGTGATCAACGATCACTTTCTTCGCTTAAACGGCGTTACTGTAATGCCTCGATGTCGAGGCATTCAGTAACGCCGAGATCGGCATCGGGGGCCATGTCTGGCCCCTCCCCGGGGCGTCAACAGCCGCCATACATTGTATGGCGGCGGACGCCCGTTTTAAAAGCGTTTAGGAGGCGATCGACGATCGCCTCCTAAACTTAAATGGTGTCGCTGGAATGCCTCAATCAGGAGGCATCCAGCGACACCAAACACTTACCTCTGGGTGGGCTGTGACCGCTCCGGAGAGCGGTCACAGCCGCCGCTGCCGGTGATCTTCGCCATCAAGCAAGATGGCGGCGGTCCGGGAAAATAAACAATAAAGATGATAGAGTTAGCTAGATGGTCTCCAGACCCTCTAGAGAACTCTGGCTCCACTTGCAGGTTGAATACAGGTACTGCATTCAACCATGCAAGTCAATGGAGCCCAGCTTTCTAATCACTATGTGATTAGTAAAATATTAAAAAATAAATAAAAAATGGAAAAAAAATAAAAAAAATGTGCTAACATTTAAAAATAATTATGCAGTGATGTCACTAGATGAACCATCCAGTACATTGCAAAATGTGTAAAAAAAATATAAAAAAGTATTAAAAAGATAAAATAAAATAAAAAAATAAAGTTTATTATTTTGAGCAAGTGCTAAAATTTCTCAAAAATCTCAACAAAGAGTTAAAATAAAAGCACTTCAAATACCCAAGGGGTGTCTAATATATAAAAAAATGGCTGATGGGGTAAATTGGAGTGGCCAAGCTCAAAGATAGGGCATAGGTCCAGACTGACCAAAACGGAGAAAAAAAGCGCACTTCCCAAATGTGGCATTTTAAATCTCAAACAACCCGACAAACCCATGCATGTCGGGTATCACTGCACTCAGGAGATGTTCCTGAACACATATTGGGGGGTTGTTTGACAGTGGCATATACCAGAACCTGTATATCTATAACTAAAGTACAATTTGTGTGGAAAAAAAATAAAAAAAAAATACTATTACAAAGTTTGACAAAGTTTAGTTCTATAATTGGTGCATGGAAAGGGTTAAAATAACAGCATTTGGAATACCCTGGGGTGTCTAGTTTTCAAAAATATATGGTTTGAATGGGTTAAATTGAGTTAACCGGCTTCAAAGATATTCCAAAGAGGAGATGGAGGCAGAATGACCAAATGACCACCTGGATTACGCATGCCCCAAAAGTAGCCTTTTACCAGCCAAACAATCTGACAAACCCATGCATGTGGGGTATCGCTGTACTCAGGAGATGTTCCTGAACACATATTGGGGGGTTGTTTGACAGTGACATATACCAGAACCTGTATATCTATAACTAAAGTACAATTTGTGTGAAAAAAAATAAAAAAAAAATACTATTACAAAGTTTGACAAAGTGTAGTTCTATAATTGGTGCATGGAAAGGGTTAAAATAACAGCATTTGGAATACCCTGGGGTGTCTAGTTTTCAAAAATATATGGTTTAAATGGGTTAAATTGAGTTAACCTGCTTCAAAGATGTTCCAAAGAGGAGATGGAGGCAGAATGACCAGATTTGTTAAAAAAGATTTGGAAATCATAAAACGCTGCTTGTACTTATTGCCCTATAACTTACAAAAAACAGCAAAAAAACATAAAAACATTGGGTATTTCTAAACTCAGGACAAGTAGTAGAATCTATTTAGCTAGTTTTTTTACTTGCTTTTTTAGGTGAGTAAAAGATTTTTCAAATAAAAGTCATAAAATGTGTTTTTTTTTCAATTTTTCACCATGTTTTTTTTATTTTTTTTATAGTAAATAAGATGATACGATCAAAATAATGGTATCTGAAGAAAGCCCATCTTGTCCTGAAAAAAACAATATATAACTTATGTGGGTTCACTAAATGGGTGAGGAGAAAATTACAGCTGAACACAAGCACCACAAAAGTGTCAAAACAGCCTCGGTCCCACAGGGTACAAAACGAAAAATGAGCCTGGTCCTTAAGGGGTTAAATGTCCTGTTTATTTCATGTTTAACTTTTTTTTTTTTATTATTATTATTATTTTAGAACTGGAACTAAGTCCCGTTACTTTGGGAATACCTGAAGATGTTCAGAGGAATGAAATGCATTTAGTCCAAGATTTAAGTGGAGAGGAAGGTAATAGAAATGACGCTGTAATCTAATAGGTATATGCATTTAGGAATCTTGTATTTCCCGTTATGTCGTGCTGGTCTTGTACATGTATGTCCGATGCCGTGTTCCCACACTGCGTCACTGTTCTTATCCGGTAGGTAGGCACAGTTCTCGACTCACTCCTGTGACAACACAGCCATCCCGTTCTGGATTTTCAATAGATAGTATACACCGTATGTGCTTAAACAAAAGTGATTGCAGCAAACATAGCAGTGTTTTTGTCGCCTATGTCAGACAGAGCTCTGTTTATCTGAGTGTCTCTTTTTATAGGTAATGTGTATATATATGTGATGTAGGTTATGGGTTCTTGGAATTTCCTGTATTCACAATCATTACTTGATGGGTGATTCAAAGCAAGAATCAGACCAACCCGTCATTAACGGTTCATATTTCTGCATTTTTCAGGGTTTTACCCTTACGTACCAAGTACCGTAAAAAGTTTGTGTTCTGCACTGTAGTTGCTATACACACAAAGAGGGCAAACGCGGATATTTCTCCTTGATTTTGAGATCCGAGGAAACCCATTTCGAATGGTTATGATCTTGAAAACCTATAGCCTTTTAGAGGAATATAGTAGTTCAGGTATAGGTGTTTCATAATTGAAAGGAAAGTGCATTGAAGAAGATGCAAAAATAAAGAGGGTGTGCATAATGTACAGGGCTTAAAAAAATTGCCTACATTTCTGTAAATACATATTTTTTGCATGTTCTGCCTTGTGTGAAAAATGTACAAAAACAGCTCTGTGCTTCCAGCGTATTGCTGCAGAACTTATGTTGTATATGTGGATTCTGTCCTGATCTGTCTGTCGGCTGGTGAATGGTTATGACCAAATCAATATTTCCATTTAGGCTCCTGAAGAACTCCACGGCAGAACTTTTTCTGCTTCTCCTAAGAAATGGGAACACAATATACTTGGATAGCTTTTGCACACGCCCTTTTGTCACCGTTCCGTTCTCGATACACATTTATGCCCCGGTATTCCTTTTGTTTTAGACCGGACTTTTAAAGCTGATCTTGGGGAGGGTGGCTGAGAATATGAACGTTCTGGAGCATATCAGTGTTCCCGGTGAACACTGATGCCTATTAAAATTATGGCACGCTAATTGGTCAATGCTGTTTTTAAAAGCACTTTTTGATATAAATGTCAATGTCCTGTGTTTGTATATTGTTAAATATCACAACCAATAAAATTTAAGCCGTGTTGTTAAAGGGCTGCCTTATGTATTGGAATGTCAAGTTACTTATCTTAGGTAGAAGCTGCAGCTCCTCTCCTCCTCCTCCTCCATGGTCCGAAAGTTCTTTGTTATGGGTTTGCTGCTAGAAGGAACCTGTCAGTGGCAGGGAAGCTCTCCTATTGAAGTCGCTTTCCATAGACTCTTTGATGTTTGCTAAGCCATCGCTGAAGCAGACTGGGGGTAAGTATATGACCTGGCAGGAGAAATGTCCTGCTAAAAATAGCAGGGGGCAAAAGCACATTCTGCAGAATCCCAGCATTCATTGGCAAGGGAGACACCATAAAAATGTAAAGGGACCTAGAGTGTCCCTTAAATGTAATGGAAATGGCTTCTCTTTTTTCCTTTTTGTTTTTACGATAGGGCATCCCATCAGCGGCTGGGGAGCGGGGAGACCGCAGCAGTGCCACCACTATTGTGGGGCCGTTTACTTTCCATGACATACCGGGTATGTCATGGGACCAATGAGCCCACTTGGGCATGATGTACCTGGTATGTCACTGGATGTAAAGGGGTTAATGTGTCACTGGCTTCAGAAATAATGCATGCTTTTTCTGGCTCCTATGTGTGCATGCCCCTTACTCTTTGGATATTAATCGCCAAAAGTTTTCTGCTGGAATGTGACTCTCTCCAGCGTTTATTCGCTAGTGGGAGAGTTGAAAGGAGAATTGCGTTGACTTTGCCATACAGCATTAAGGGACAACCCCGGTGAACGTCTGCTGTCTGAAGCGATTGGCCAACCCTGTGTAATGTATAGTTAAATCAATATGATTTCCTCAGTCTCTTTGCACGTTAACCTATGCATTATATAGGGCTAGCACAGCACTTGTCAGTTTTGGACGTTTATAGTAAGTAGTGAACGGAGATGGTTTAAACCACGTCTTTCCTGCAAACACACCATTTAGTGAATAGACTCTTCTGTATTTGTGTGTTACTATATGGTTCCAAATCAACCAAATAGTCCTATCGTGACTATTTACCAGCTTCGTCTTCCCGTTAACACTCTGATACCCCAAAACCTGCACACATGCGATAACCTTTATTGATGAATTACAGAGAAAACTGGCAGATTTGACGGGCCGAAATGGATATTGCAATGGATATATTGCAGAATCCCCCATGGACATTGCAAAAAATGTAAAAGGGCCACACAACTATCGTATGCATTAAAGTGTCCCGATTAGCACAGCAGCCAATGGAACGGCACGATCAGCATTCAGACACTGCTATAGTTATATTCTCCAAATTAAAACACTTTGAGACCTGTGGAGCTGTGACTTTTATTTTAACACCAGCGTGTTCATACAGACCATTTACCAAATAAAATCACGCATATGGACGCCTCCAGACACCGTTTCTGGCAGTACATGTCTGTGCATGTGCTAACCCACTGGCTTGCTAGCCCAACTTGCTAGCCATGCTGAGGTGACCAGGGTCCTAGCAGCTCCGTGCTGTGCTTCTCTGAAATTATCCAAGGCGGAGAGAGGGGTCCGTGCTCAATTATATTCAATAAATATATTTTAAAATATGGCATATGCCCTTCACTACATATTCTGTGCGAGTGACTCTGCATATTAGTTCCCTTCTTCCTTAAGAAATTGAAAAGGTTTTACTGAACTAATGGTATTTCCAGAGATGTTTCTAGTAGCCATTATAAGCATTATAAACCCATATAAATATATATTATACATTTTTTTTTGGGGGGGGGGCGGGGGAGTGGTAGAAGCCATACTTTTTTGCTAGCTAAAATCCCTAAGCCGGTTATCAAAGGTCTTGAAGTCAGATTAAATGTCGTCATATCATAGACTCTCGTTCACTTTAATAGAACAAACCGTTTAAGAATTCCTACTTTTTAGTGACCTTAAAACCTGTATAATATTATAATGTAGACCGAAAAGTACTTCGTAAGTGTGTGATAGACGTTTGCTGCATGCGGCCGGTCACGTTCCTTCAAACCAAACTCATCCAACCATGTCTTTATGGAGCCTGCTTCGTGCGCTGGGGGGTGGTCATGCTGGAATAGAAAAGGGTCTTCCCCCCAAACTGTTCCCACAGAGTTGGAAGCAGAGCATTGTCCAAAATGTCTCTGTATGCTGAAAGGAAGAGCACAGAGCTCTGTCCTTAACCCAATCCAACACCTCTGGGATGAACTGGAACTGAGATTGTGAGCCGGGCGTCTCGTCCAACATCAGTGCTGACCTCACAAACGCTCTACTGGATGAATGGGCAAAAATTCCCACAAAAACTCTCCAAAATCTTGTGGAAATCCTTTCCAGAAGAGCGGAAGCCGTTATAGCTGCAAAGGGGGGACCAACTTCATATTAATGTCTATGTATTTAGAATGTGATGCCATCAAAGTCCCTGTTGGTGTAATGGTCAGGTGTCCCAATACTTTTGTCCATATAGTATTTATCTGCTTTGCTGAACAACCTGTTAATAGCATAAACTGTATTGGGTTTCATTTTTATATCTTATGTTTCTTTCTTTTTTGTTTTTTTTAATTTAGAATTAATGCGATCGTTGCACGGCGTGGGTTTTACTGAAGCCGGTATGCACTCCATAACCTCTAGGGAGTCCAGCGTGAACCTTACAGACTCCTGCCTGCACGGTGAGTAAATTCCATGAACGTAATTCATCCCAAACATGATGGCTTAAAAGAAATTGTATATCCTTTATGTTCCAATGCATTTCTTCTTAAATGATCGTTTTATATTTCTTTATAGATTCTTTCTCTGAGCCAAATGAAACCGGATCTGAGCTTTGTGATGCTGACATTAAGGTCTCTTCGCCATCTCTTCAAGAAGATTGTGGTAATGTGTCTTCTTGGTTTTTATCTCTTCTGAAATGTAAATTGTTATCTGCAACCCCCTATACTTTAGCACTGTTGGTACACATATTAACCCCTTTGCCGCAGAAGACGTACCAGGTACGTCATCAGAAAATGTCTCTTGAGGACCAATGACGTACCTGGTACATGAATTTAATTTTATTTTTTTAAACAAAGTGTAAGGGGCACAGCTTCAGGGAGAAATCACTTGGTTTGTTCGGTCCCCACAAGAATGTTGGGATCGCTCCATGAGAGCGGTCATGCAGCGTTAACCGTGTCATAGACGCGATTGCAGCATTTTAGTAATTAATAAATAAAATCTAGAGCTCCCGCAACACAGAACATCTAAGACTCAAAATCTTACATGTCTTTGGGGATGTGTGCCGTGTTACAGAGCAAATTGCAACCTGGATGTTTGGTGGGAATGAAGATTAAACTGCACGCTTGCACATAACGCTCTTTTTTTTGTTCCTCAGGAAATAAATATTTAGAGGTGACTATGAGTGATGTCGCTGATATCGGCATTAAGCAGTCGGACACAGAACCGGGTACTGCAAGCAAACCTTTTGATGTTACGCAAATCCTTTTCTCCTCTCCCCTTAGCTCTCGTTTTCTTTACTTTCTGTTTCGTTTAATGTATTTTTTTTTATCGTTCATTAACTCACTATTCCTCTTTCCATGTGTAGAAATATCCACCTATGTGGAGTACCCCGTGCCAGAGGACAGCACCAATGAGATAACTGAGACAGATGTTTGCAACATGAGTGATCTGGAAAGCCAAGGTAATAAAGGTAGCGCATGTTCCTGATTGATTATAAAAACCTACGATTGTCGTGCTGAAGTAGTAGTTTTGGGAGCACTTTTCAGCAGATCAGGGATGTCATTGTCTTACCTCAATAGGATGCTGAAATAGACCAGTAAGCTTCTTATTATCTATGGCTTGAATTTAAATTTCCCAATATATTCATTGATCCTGCCTGATTTGCTGTTTACTTGCTTATCCTCCTTAAAAAAAAAACAAAAAAACTTTATATTTTTCCCTTTTTCTTATTCTCTTTCCATTCTTTTATCATTTCCTTATCCTCCTCTTTTCCTGTTTTCAGATATTTTTATTATTTATATGATTATACACCTGTATTACCTGCAGATATTTATACTTGTGCTGAACGCGTGGATCCGGATGAGAGAATCAACCTGTACATGAGCGACGTATACGAGTCAGATGTGGCTATTCCGGAAAGTAAGGAACATCAAAGCGAGTCTAATAAGCATGACAGTAAGTGGTGGTTACTTGGAACAGCCTTCCAGTTGAGTTAGGGTAATGCACGACTTTAGAAATGCTTGGCTTCTGCAAAAAGTGCAATAATTAAGGGGAATCGCAATGTGCAGACTAGATTGTAGTGTTTTTTCTCACATGTGTCTGTATATTACTGCATTTAAAGATCCATAACTAGGTCTGTTCTCTTCCATGCATGCTTATCTCTCTTATTGACAAGTTATTCAATCTTTTTGCGGCTCTATAGCGTGAGCAGATTAAGCAGCTCTGAATACGGGTAGGGAGATAACGACTTTGCCATAATGTTGCATCCGTACGATGTAATTCTAAAACCCTGACCCCGTGTATAGGGTTTTCTTAGCTTGTTGAACTCTATTACCTGGGTTAGTATCTTTGGTCCTCTTTGTACTTGCGCTGTATCTGCATCATCTTTCTGCGCGTATGTTTTTATTTGTAATTTTCCTTGCAGGAGACGCTGTGTATGTGGAGAGCTCGGTGCCCGTGTTCGGCTCCAGTATTATTGACACGAGTGATCCGTGTGAGGCGGCAACCTCGGATCTAGGAAGCACGGAAAACCCAGGTTTGCTTAATGCAGTGTGTGTCCTGCATCACAATAATTAGTACAGGTCTCCGATTCCTTCTATCCTGTATATAAAGTTATTACAGCCTAAATATTTCTCCGTAGTAGCCTTACCAGAATATACACAAGTTTGGGGTCACTGAGCTGTTTGCATGGGGAGAAAATACATTTCTGGCTGTAATAAAATTTTCTAATGATCAGTTAGACTTTTAAACTTGGATTAGTGAATGCAACGTGCAACATAGGAGCGATAAAGGAGTGATGGGAGTGATAAAGGGCCTATGAAGATATGCATTCAAAAATCAGCCATTTACAACATTAACACCGTCTGCGCTGCATTTCTCAGCAATTTCAAGAGGCACCAAAGTTTTGAACGGTAGTGTGTACGGCGAAAACGTATCCGGTTCACACATGCGCTGTTTTAGATGACTATTTTTTTACCTTAAAATGTGGGAATAAAACAAAACAAAAAAATACAGTTCTCTTCTTTTGAAGTGTAACAGTTTTTGACATACCACAAATCTTACAAATAAATCCCAACAATATCTCTTAATAAGTGAACTTGAAACTTCCTCCCCGGCTGGTTTGTTTTATTGGCAAACCACTGTGCAAGAATACTGTATTGAGTGTCCAGGATTTTCAAGGCAGAACGTTGCAGATTTTTCATTGGCGGCTTATGTAGTAAGTAGAACCACCCAAGGAGCTGATCTGTGCAAACGGGACATCATCAATCAGAGCCATGCGCGACCTCGGCAGCAGCTTACAGCCTAAAGGACTAAAAGGCGACGTAGGTTAATGTAGCCCACATTCTCTGGCTTATTTTAGTTATCCCAGGATGTCTTCTTATCCAGTAGGGAAGATGCATTTTAATACCTTTTTAGAGGACAAACATTTTATAAAACAAAATAATAATAAGTCTTAGACATTCAAGACTTTCTCTAAGGGCTTGAAAGCTTATATGTATGTTGCGCTTCTAAAAGCCATCACACACACACACCTTTGGAATATGTTCTGTGAGACCGATAGGACAATATCCGTTTTTATTAAATACTTACGTGTTAAACCAGACAATTGCTAGTCCGCCATACTGAATACCGCAAGCAAAACTAAAATATGCTTATGCAAATATAGACACTTCTACAAACCCTCGGAAATCATAGTATGAAGACTTTGAGTGATCCACTCACCTTATTTCATAATTCTTGGGTTGCTTGGAGGTTTAGTGTATAATTGTGTGTTTGAAGCCCCGTGTGATAGGAGCAGATCAACTCAATAGAAGTATTAGAATTGGGGATAGAGACGAGAGGGAAGGTGTGGAGTGATCGGTCTGAGACGTTTAGCAGTAAGAAGTCCAATGTAGTTACATTGTATTAAAATAGGTTTGTGAATCGATTCTTATACTACGTACACCTTTGCTTCAGTTTTACAAGCATTCAATAGGAGCTGCTTACTCATTCAGGCTACTTTAACAACTGGGAGAACTAATCTAAGGGGGTCACTCTCTGGGGCACTGGTTTTTGACACATTATTGGCAGTAGACACGTTATTGTCACATACATTCCGCTGTAACCCCTGGTGTTTGCACTCGATTTCACAGACCATGCAGAGCGGCCGGTAATCCTGGATACTGAACACCGTGTCGGTGAGGGTGACGCTTCGGGTTTGGCTGATGACGAAAATCAGGGTGAGTTTTATCCGCTGCAGACAAAACAGGCGCTGTTTACATCCCACATTATTTTTTACGTTGTGCAGAGGTAATAATTTCATGCCGTGATTGCCTCTACCTGTATGTATGTGTGTACATTTAGGGAGTTTAGAAGTCCCGCAGTAAACATGTATTTACTTCCAGACCGTACAGACAGGCCAGCGCCATTCGATATCAGCGAGTATACCAAAGACTTCCATGAAGATGCTGATTTTCCCGAAGCTGCGGACAAGCGAGGTGAGTCGAGTCCCATTGAACAGGCCACATTTTAATGGTTACAAAGTGGCTAGACCAGAACTGGCATGGTAGCCACATGACGCGATTGACCATGTAAGGCGTTCGCGTTCGCAGCTTTTAGAATAAGTAAAGTAATCCATTAAGACTACCTATTATTTTTTTCTTTGTCAGTGTTTTTGAGATATATGGTTTTATTTCGTGAAAGCTGTGATTTGCCACAGTGGAAGAAACCAGCATTACCTGATTCATTTACCGTCCTGAAGTTCCCTACCTTCTCCACCAACTTTACAATGGCTGCCTGAACACAGTTTGAAGTTTAGATGGCAGCTTCCATGGAATGCACATAACATGGGTTTTTAATACATACACTTGTTTAGTGTATAGAACTGAAGTGACCGATCCGCTTTGTGTGTTTCTTAGGCAGATGATATTCTCGTTTGTGATAAGCCTACCGAGGGGTTCCTGTGTCTGATTCGAGCTTTTAGGCACACTGCTCTTTTTACTCAGTTTACGCAGTGATGTTTGCCTGTAATGATAACGGGCGCATGTTCGCCACCGGCAGCACAGTATGTTTGATTTAAATTGGTATTGCTCCCTACAAATGTACACCAAGCTGCAGGTGCCAGTGGCGGACCCACACATTGTGTACTGAGGTGAAGTGGAATTAGAAGCTTCTGATAGAGAGCACAGACATCTTCACTTTTGCCTACTATTGAAATAAAGACTATACTTTTAAACTCGAATATACGGTATATTGTTTTTATTCCCATAAGCACCAGCTGAAGACAGTGACGCGGTATACGCAAGTGACGTGTGTGACTCCAAAGGTGGTGGTCTAGGAAGAGAGGACACTCAAGGTGAGTCTGTTTCAGGGTTTTCCTAATGAGAACAGATTTCAGTTTTGTGCTATTTTGTGTTACGCAACAAGCAAGCGCGTGTTTTGGGGCTTTTTCCAAGGCTTTCAGCATCTCTCCGCTCTACCAGATTTCTATTCCTAAAATTCCCGTTCCCTGACCCAATGCTCATCTTGGAGGATTGCGTTAAAGCCCCTCCTGGAAAATTCCTCTGACCCTCATCCTAACAAATAACATAATAAATGTAATGGTATCCTACAAGGTATTGTTTTTGCCTGTAACGGGAATGAATTCATCTCAGTTCATGCAATAAAGAGACTTCACAATAATAGATAATGTTCGCAGCAGATCTATATGAACCCCTGTATACCGAATGCGATGAGCCAATGGAGAACCCGGACTGTGTGTACAAGGTCGTAATGGAGTCTGAAGCTTCTAATGAAGACGGCACAGATGTTCAAAGTGAGTTTTTTTGCCCAAAAAATACCCGTCAATAGTAAAGTAAACCCAACGTGACCGTGTATGCATGCGCTGACATCTCCTCCCTTGTCGCCCGGTTACATACTGTAGTACTGTTTTAGTTCCAGAATTGCCCGAGCATGCGGAGGCGGCTGATAGCGCTGCCGATGACTGCAAACCGCAAGCTGGCGACCTAGGAAGGCTGGAGAATCAAGGCGAGTCTCTACTTTAGCATTGTTTCTAAATGTCTATCGGCATGGCGGGCTACAAGAGAAACCTTTACGAAGTTGAACGGCCAAAAAAACGTGCAAAGAAAATTGATGAATGACCTGCCTGCTGTACTTTTGGGGAGTAAAAGGTGTTATTCCTAAAATAGAGTTGAGATTTTCACGCTGTTATTTTTGGCAACATAGGGCGGTAACGAGAATGGGGTCGTGTATAAACCTTGACGTGTTTCTCACCTTTTAATTCCAACCAGAAAAACATTCACAGGGTATGCCTTTCCAGTTCATCTACACACCATTTAACTGATGTCTTATCTATAAATATATGACTCTCTAATCCCAGATGTGTCGGAGAGTCCAGCACCAGATGAACACGAGGACGCGGAACATACGTGTGATGTTTGTGACACAGGAGATGGTGGTCTAGAAACAGGTGAGTCTTATGCTGATTTTACCTTATGATGTGGATAGCAAAAGCATCAATTTAACCCTTCGTGGGCAATACCCTTATTCTCTTCTAAGTTACTCCGTTGCCGCACTGTTGCACTTTATTCGGGCAAACTTCTTAATAAATATATTTCCTTACAGACTTACTGGTGTATCCAGAGAGCCGGACACCAGTTGGTAGCATTGACAATCTGTATACGAGTGATTCCTATGACGCAGCAGCTGGTGATCTAGACTGGGTGCAAATGGAAGGTAAATTATATCATTATTTTGTTTCCTCGCTTCTTTAATGGCAGTCAGTGGATGTTTACTATGAATGAGAGTCACTTTCACAAATACTTCTTGTTAACCCCTTAAGGACAATAGGGGTTATTACTCGTAGTATATTGTGGGACAAGGGCTATTTTAACATTTTTCTCATTTCGTGCTCCCACACATATTATATATTGTTTTTTTCAGGACAAACAGGGCTTTCTTTAGATACCATTAATTTTATCATATCATATCTAATTTACAATAAAAAAAAATGATAAAATATGGGGATTTTTTGTTAAAAAATTACTTTTTCTCACTTTTTAAACAAAAAAATAGATTCTACTATTTCTACTAAATAGATTCTACTATTTGTCCTGAGTTTATAAATACCCAATGTTTTTATGTTTTTTTGCTTTTTTCTACACGTTATGGAGCATTAAGTACAGGTAGCGTTTTGCTATTTCAAAACCTTTTTTTCCAAATCTGGTAATTCTTCCCTCCATGTGCCATTTCGGGTATCTTTGAAGCCGGCCAATGCAATTTACCCCATCAAGTCATATATTTTTAAAAACTAGACACCCCAAGGTATTTGAAATGCTGGTATTTTAACCCTTTCCATGCACTAATTTTACCACCAGCCTTTGTGAAACTTTATGGTAGTCCATTTTTAATTTTTTTTTCACACACGTTGTACTTCAGGTATAAATGTATCGCTCCTGGTATATGTCCGTGTCAAACAACACCCCAATATGTGTTTAGTAACATCTCCTGAGCGCAGTGATACCCCCCATGCATGGGTTTGTTGAGTTATTTGGGAGGTAAAAGGCCGCCTTTGTGAGGTGTGTATTTTTATGCCATTTAGACATCTGATCCTACTGCCCCCATGTCCCATATTTGGGACATCTTTGACCCCGGCCAATTCAATTTACCCCATGAACTCATGCATTTTTTAATACGAGACACCCTATGGGCATTTGTAATGCCAATATTTTAACTCTTTCCATGCTGGAATTTTTGTAAAGAATTTTAGGACTTGCTTATTAAAATGTTTTTTGTTTTTTTGTGACAGTGGGGATTTTTACATGTTAACATTTTATTTTTATTTTTTTTAAACATTTTTTTTATTATTTTTATTTTTTTACTAATCGCTCATTAGTGAGCTGGGCTCCATTGACCTTGCATGGTTGGATGCAGTACCTGCATTCAACCTACAGGAGGAGCTCGAGAGTTCTCAAGAGGGTCTGAACTCATATCTATTGTTGATGCCATCCTGTGAATGACGGCAATGTCATTTACAGGATGGCACTTGTGGTTGCTCTCCGGAGCAATCACTAGGCTATCGGGGGTAGGGGGTTGTGTTGCTACATGCCTCAATATCGAGGCATGTCAGCAACACCGTTTATGCTTAGGAAGCGATTCCGATCGCTTCCTAAGCTGTTTTAGCCGGGCGCCGCCGCGATCTTTGATGATCGGTGCGGCCATTTTTCTTCCGGGGAGGGCTTTCGGTGGATGCTGCAAAGCCGCCGATCACGGCAAAAACGCCATGGATTCATGGAAAACACCCCCTGGGGTTAGTTATTCTGCTCTGTATCCAAAATGCACAACCCTCAAGACATGCATTTCCTTCCAGACTGGCCGGTGAACACAGAGAGTCCTGCACCAGTTGATAACACTGACCAGACATACACGACTGAAGCCGATAAGTCAGGAGCCGGTGATCTAGAAAGAGAAGACAGTGAAGGTGAGTCTCGTTCATTTAGCTTCCTTCATAATAATAGAGTCTTAAAGTTCCATCATTTTTTTAAGAATGTCCTTGTAATACAGTAAGGTAATTTAACCCCTTGGTGACAATTGCCGGTCCGGGCACGTCACCGAAATTCAAGTCGTTAATGACAATTGACGTGCCAGGACCGGCACGTCTTTAAACGGGTGCAGAAAGCGATCTATTTTCGCTTTCTGCACCGAAACGGCGTTGCTGTAATGCCTCGACCTCGAGGCATTCAGCAACGCCATGATCAGCACAAAGGGGCCATCTCTGGCCCCTCCCCGGGGCATCAACATCCCGTTTTAAAAGCGTTTTAGGTATAAAAATGGTGTCGCTGGAATGCCTCGATCAGGAGGCATCCAGCGACACCAAATACCTCGGGATGGACTGTGACCGCTCCGGAGAGCAGTCACAGCCGCCGCTGCCGGTGATCTTCTCCATCAGCAAGATCAGCCATCAGGGGAACCTTCAAGTGGAAAAAAAATGTTAACATTTTTTTTTAAAAAAAGGCTAAAAAAAAAAATAATATATATAAAAAATATATTTTTGTGAGCAAGTCCTAAAATTAGCATATTAGCTTAAAACAATTCTCGCATGGAAAGAGTTAAAATACTGGCATATTAAATGCCCATGGGGTGTCTACTTTTAAAAAATGTATGATTTGATGGGGTAAATTGAATTGGCCGGGTTCAACAAGGTCCCAAATAACACGGGGGGAAGGATGGCCACACATCTAATTTCCAATTAGAAAAATGCACACGTACCAAATGTGGCCTTTTAGTTCCCCCCAAAAATGACAAACCCATGCATGTGGGGTATCACTGTACTCAGGAGATGTTGCTGAACACATATTGGGGTGTCGTGTGACAGCGGCATATACCAGGAGCTGTAAATTCATACATAAAGTAGGAAAAATACACACACAAAAATACTACTGCAAACTTTGAAAAAATGCTGGTGGTAAAATGTGTGCATGCAAAGAGTTAAAATACCAGCATTTAAAATACCCTGGGGTGTCTAGTTTTCAAAAATATATGGTTTTGTTGGGCACACTGAAATGGCCCGGCTCAAAGATGTACCAAATAGGACACGGGCAGTGGATCCCCAAATGCCAAAGTTCAACATTGAAAAATGTGCACGCTCCAAATGTGGCCCTTTTGCCCCCAAACAGCCAGGCAATATCATTCATGTGGGGTATCACCGTGCTCAGGAGATGTTGCTGAACACATATTGGGGTGTTTTGTGATAGTGATATATACCAGAACCTGTTTATTCATACCTGAAGTAAAATGTGTGTGAAAAAACAAATGCAAAAAAAATGACTACCATAAAGTTTGACAAAGGCTGATGGTAGAATTAGTGTTAAGGGTTAAAATACTAGCATTTGGAATACCCTGGGCTGTCTAGTCAAAAATATATGACTTGATGGGGTAAATTGCGTTGGCCGGCTTCAAAGATACCCGAAATGGCACATGGGGGGAAGAATTACCAGATTTGGAAAAAATGGCTTTGAAATAGCAAAACGCTACCTGTACTTATTGCCCCATAATGTGTAGAAAAAAGCAAAAAAACATAAAAACATTGGCTATTTCTAAACTCAGGACAAATAGTAGAATCTATTTAGCAGGTTTTTTTATTACCTTTTATAGATGAGTAAAAGATTTTTCAACTAAAAGTTAGATTTTTTTCTAAATTTTTCACCATATTTTATACTTTTTTTAGTAGTAAATAATACGATACAATCAAAACAATGTCATCTAAAGAAAGCCCTTCTTGTCCTGAAAAAAACAATATCTAATGTGTGTGGGTTCAGTAAACGGGAAAGAAGAAAATTACAGCTAAACACGAGCAGCGCAGAAATGTTAAAACGGCCATTGTCCCGAAAGGGTACAAAAAGTAAAATCAGCCTTTGTCACGAAGGGGTTAAACATGCATGGGGTCGGCATATGGCTGTTCTGACTCTTAAGATGAGACCAGACTAGATGGGCCAAGTGGTTCCGATGTGCTGTCAAGTTCTGCGATGCTGTTCCTTTTAGGTATGACTTTGCATGCGGCGTGTCTCGTGCCAGCAGTAACCCCGGACCATGTGTATGAGGCTGATACATATAATGCAGATGGTTTAGAAACCAAAGGTAATGTTAAACTTACAGATGTCTTTTTGCTTCACTGAGGAGATGGTAGATAAAGGGAAACAAGAAGCTGCAGCAAATAAGCCCAGGATGGAACTGAAGCAGTCTGAGTGTGTTTCATTCTCCTCTCTTTCCATCCAGCTGCATATTATATATTTGTATTATATTTATTATAGTAAATGTGATTTCTTCCAGGGTTTCAGTCCACACGCTCTGATGGTGTTTGCGAAAGTGATGTCTCTAAGCCAGAAGCCGGTGATCGAGAGAGACTGGATAATCAAGGTGAGTCTCGTTTAGCATTGTTTCTACATATCCATCAGCGTGGCGGGGCTACAAGAGAGACCTCCGTCGAATCTGGGTGACCAGAAAACCAGACAAAATTTACGAACTCCTCCTTTTTTGTTTTTGATGAATCTTGACATCTTCCGTATGTGTTTGGAGAGTATTGGGTGTTATTCCTAAAATACACGCCACTGCTACATGCCAGGGCTCTCTCCACCTAATGTATCGGTTTGTCTTAGTCTGTCCGTTCTCGTCTTGTCAGACCCCTTGAATAGATGTATTGTATTAAGCGCGGCGTAAACTGTTGGCGCTATATAAATAAAATATAATAATTATGTTTTTGGAACAAAGGCCAGTGGCAATAACGGGGTCATGCTTTATAAACCTTTTCATGTTTCTTACTTTTTTATTTAACCAAAAAAACATTTTCAGTGAATGTCCATTGAGCGGTCTTTCTAGTTCATCTACACAATGCACACAATTTAAATTACATCATTACGCTATATAGATTTTATTTCTTTTTTTGTTCCCAGATGTTCCAGCAGAACACGAAGACGTGATACACCCAGGTGATGATTGTGGCCCCGAAGGTGGTGGTCTAGCAAGAGGTGAGTTGACCTCGGCACACCTCTAACTCATCTGAAAATGGCGCTTCCCAAGAGCGTACTCGCAGATTTCAGTTCTATACTGTGATGTTTTCCGAGAAACAAATTTTATGTGTTTTGGACACTCTCTAAAGTTTACCTGGAGACTCCAAATGTTCCTGAAACTCTCTTTCCACTGCCCGACTAGGAGAATTGGAATAAACCCCAAGGAAATCATCTGGATCTACTGCCCAATGTATTGCATAATACATTTTAATTGAATTAATTTTTGGTTTCTCGAGAATTAAGGGAAACTCATCTTGGTTTTCTGACCCTTCAGATCAAAAACCCCTAAGATGTTTTTTCCTTCTCTGACATCATTGCCCGGGTCAGCATGGGTTACCTTTACTTAATAACTGCTGTGACGTGCTGTGTAAAAAGCCATTTTCTGTTGTGACATATATCAAAAGATCAGGGGCAGATTGACTGCATACAGATGTATCAAAGATAATGAATATACTTCTCTCATATCTTTTATGTGATTAATTATATAATTTAGAAATGGACCCTTAGTGTTGTTTAGCTCTGTGTCCTACAAGTGTCGTCCTCATCAGATGTGTTTCTTACCTTATGATCAGGATGGCACAAGCGTCATTCCAACACTGACCGGCAAACCCCTTAATAAATGTGTTTACATGCAGACTTATTGGTGTGCACCAGCTGGTAGCAGTGTTACCTATGATACAGAATAATAATAACAAAATAATTGTACCGGTGTTTTCCACAGCAACAATTTATTCAAAATCATCCATTGTGCTGGTTATACACCCTTCCGATTATTTAATCTGGTTATTTGCTGTGAATCAGCGTCACTTTCACAAATATTTCCTGTTTGAATCCTGCCGAAGGAGACTTGTCAGGAAGCATCTAAAACACATCGATATGTGCCCTGGGGATTGTTCTTCCACTTGGGTCCACGAGAAATGTATTTCCTTCCAGACTGGCCGCTAAACACAGAGAGTCCTGCACCAGTTGATGACACTGAGCGTGTTACCGATGCTTCTAAGTATGGAGCCGGTGATCTAGAAAGAGAAGACGATGATGGTGAGTCTGATTCGTTTAGCTTCTTCATATTTAGAGGTTGTAAAAGTTTGTTTATTTAAGAGTTTTCTTCTTAAGAAGCGGTTAATACCTCTTGGAATATGACATGTGGCTCCTGAATCTAAGACGACACCAATGACAGCACACAAAAAAAGGGCAGATTATATGGGCCAAATGGGTCTAATTTCACAGCAAATTCTATGGTTCTGTGTGAATGGTACCGGATTAGCCAATGTGTTTGATCAGTTCTTAGTCTAGCGCTGGACATTGTGCATTATCTGACCGTAATAGATGTTGTTCCCTTTAGGTTTAACGCTGTGTGCGGAGTGTCTAGTGCCAGTGGAAAGTCCAGGCCATGTGTATGACATTGATACTTGTAATCCAGACACATCCAGTTTGATTGGTGCGGAAACCAAAGGTACCGTAATATTAAAATTACCTTATTACTTTATTTTTACTTAAACTGTAGAGTCTTTACAGCCGGGAAAAAAAATTTTTATTTGACAAGGTCTGGTACTTTAACTTCAGTGTGGACTTACGTTTCTTTCACATATTGGCTGTAATTATTGAAATAAATAGTTTGGGTTATTGCCCTTTACGGCCTTTCATCCCACCTTAAACTCACATGCAGTCTGTTCAGCTGATTAAAATCTCATTTCTTTCTCCATGTTACATTTCATTGCAGATTTGGCAGTAGGTATAGAGAGCCCAGTTCCAGCAGATGCCACCAACAACCAGGAGAGTAATGCCTATTGCCCGGAAACCGGTGATCTGGACGGGGAGGATACCCACGGTAAGCAAAACCTATATCAGTTCAAAACAAGGAGACTTGAAGATTGCTGTTTGTGTTTAGATAGGAAGCTGGTTCAAGGGAGTATGGTGTGTGTGTCTATACATAAAGGGAGTATGGTGTGTGTGTGTGTGTCTATATATAAAGGGAGTATGGTGTGTGTGTGTCTATACATAAAGGGAGTATGGTGTGTGTGTGTGTCTATATATAAAGGGAGTATGGTGTGTGTGTGTCTATATATAAAGGGAGTATGGTGTGTGTGTCTATATATAAAGGGAGTATGGTGTGTGTGTGTCTATATATAAAGGGAGTATGGTGTGTGTGTCTATATATAAAGGGAGTATGGTGTGTGTGTCTATATATAAAGGGAGTATGGTGTGTGTGTGTGTCTATACATAAAGGGAGTATGGTGTGTGTGTGTGTCTATACATAAAGGGAGTATGGTGTGTGTGTGTGTCTATATATAAAGGGAGTATGGTGTGTGTGTCTATAAATAAAGGGAGTATGGTGTGTGTGTGTGTGTCTATATATAAAGGGAGTATGGTGTGTGTGTGTCTATATATAAAGGGAGTATGGTGTGTGTGTCTATAAATAAAGGGAGTATGGTGTGTGTGTGTCTATATATAAAGGGAGTATGGTGTGTGTGTCTATATATAAAGGGAGTATGGTGTGTGTGTCTATATATAAAGGGAGTATGGTGTGTGTGTGTGTCTATATATAAAGGGAGTATGGTGTGTGTGTCTATATATATATATATATATATATAAAGGGAGTATGGTGTGTGTGTGTGTCTATATATAAAGGGAGTATGGTGTGTGTGTCTATATATATATATATAAAGGGAGTATGGTGTGTGTGTCTATATATATATATATATATATATATATAAAGGGAGTATGGTGTGTGTGTCTATATATAAAGGGAGTATGGTGTGTGTGTCTATATATAAAGGGAGTATGGTGTGTGTGTGTCTATATATAAAGGGAGTATGGTGTGTGTGTCTATATATAAAGGGAGTATGGTGTGTGTGTCTATATATAAAGGGAGTATGGTGTGTGTGTGTGTGTCTATATATAAAGGGAGTATGGTGTGTGTGTGTCTATATATAAAGGGAGTATGGTGTGTGTGTGTGTCTATATATAAAGGGAGTATGGTGTGTGTGTGTCTATATATAAAGGGAGTATGGTGTGTGTGTCTATATATAAAGGGAGTATGGTGTGTGTGTCTATATATAAAGGGAGTATGGTGTGTGTGTGTGTCTATATATAAAGGGAGTATGGTGTGTGTGTCTATATATATATATATAAAGGGAGTATGGTGTGTGTGTCTATATATATATATATAAAGGGAGTATGGTGTGTGTGTCTATATATATAAAGGGAGTATGGTGTGTGTCTATATATAAAGGGAGTATGGTGTGTGTGTGTGTGTGTGTGTCTATATATAAAGGGAGTATGGTGTGTGTGTGTGTGTCTATATATAAAGGGAGTATGGTGTGTGTGTGTGTCTATATATAAAGGGAGTATGGTGTGTGTGTGTGTCTATATATAAAGGGAGTATGGTGTGTGTGTGTGTGTCTATATATAAAGGGAGTATGGTGTGTGTGTGTGTCTATATATAAAGGGAGTATGGTGTGTGTGTGTCTATATATAAAGGGAGTATGGTGTGTGTGTCTATATATATAAAGGGAGTATGGTGTGTGTGTCTATATATATATATATATAAAGGGAGCATGGTGTGTGTGTGTGTCTATATATAAAGGGAGTATGGTGTGTGTCTATATATAAAGGGAGTATGGTGTGTGTGTGTGTCTATATATAAAGGGAGTATGGTGTGTGTCTATATATAAAGGGAGTATGGTGTGTGTGTGTGTGTCTATATATAAAGGGAGTATGGTGTGTGTGTCTATATATATATATAAAGGGAGTATGGTGTGTGTGTGTGTGTGTAATTTTTTTTTTTTATTATTTGGATACGTGTTAAGACCCCGCCTGTTGGTTGAATTAATGGTCGAATTCTCCTCAGAAAGACTTCTTTATTCAGATCATGCCCATAATCGAGACAAGGCACACAACACACATAAATCGAAGTGTTGTCTGATTATATGCTAATAGTATATGGTTTATATAGCACCTCTTGGCGCAACCTCAAGAAAAGCAGGTGCTTGACCTCGTGCAGTTTCGAGAGAAGCGTGTTTTTGACATTTTGGCGCCATTTCAAGGATAGCATAATATTTCTGATAACATAAGCATTTCTATCATAAGCATTTTTCTAACACCGCCTGAGATGTAGTAAATTTGGGCTTTCGAAGTACTTGAAAGCATTTTCTTCTTTATGAAGACAGACTTTACAGTATAGAGATATTGGACACATCTAAGTGTCTTTCTTCTGAACCTGTCAGTAGTGGTTTGTAGCCATCATGGGGGCTTCCTGTTAGCCCATTAGCTGCATTTCTAAGCAAAACGCCACGCACTTACCTAATGGGCATCTGTAATGCCAACATTTTTATTTATATCTGAGGGAAAAAATGAGCTTGACTGCTTATTTTATCTATGGGTTGGTGGCAGCTGAGACTCTTTGGATAAACAGGGTTTTTTATATAGCAGACCCCTTCAGACAGGAACAAAATACTTGAATTCACCCTGGCGCCTTCTTGATCCTCGTATCGTTTCATTTGAGCTGCGAAGTATTCCGTGTGTTGGTAGCGATGCTGCCTGTGGACTCGCTCACGTTGGCACCTGTATGTTGTGCTACCTGCAGATATTCCTGTAAATACAGAACACGACCTGGACCACGCACGTGATGGTACTCAAGACTCACAAAGTTCTGATCCAGGTGTTTCCGAAAACCAAGGTGAGATTTAAGGATTGTACGTGTATTCCCTGCTGTAAAGGTTATTGTATCCTCAGGTAATCCTTATACCATTTATATATCCCATTTACAATGTGAAAAAAGGTTCCTTCCCATTAGCTTTTGGGAATCCCTAGCGCCATTTTTGCACAAACATTTTTATAGATATCAAAATAAAATAAAAAAATGTCTACCTATGAATATTATATTAATCATGTTTCCGTTTTCCGTGCCGTTTAAAGTGACACAGCAGTCGCATGAGATAGCCGAGTGGTCCCTTTAAATGTTCATGTTGCCCCCTTTCCAAACGCACACAATGTACAATAACGTGGCTTACACCCTCCTGTTCGGGCTGACAATAGGATTGTTTGGCTTTGGGACATCAGAACTTAAAAATAAAAATCTGAATAACTTAATAACAAAACTAAAGTAATAAAATGAATTCCCTGTTAGTGCAAAGTGTATCTATATGTGCGTTGGTTTGACCTCCCACTGTGTCTGTACTTTGTTGCACTTGTCAAGCAAACTCCGTGGGTTAATCTAATTCCAGGCTTAGCCGGGTGTACAGAGAGCGAAGCGCCAGCCGACAGCGTCCTCGTGATCCGTGAGCCAGAGTCCGGTGACCCGGAGAGCATTAAAACTCAAGGTGAGTGCAGTTTGTATGCCCTCACCAGCGAAGGTGATTAGTTACGCTTCTTCATCCTTACACAGAATTGTTATGTGAGCTATTGATTTTGTTTCCTAGCATGGGATTTATTCAATATGGCAGGCTTTTGCAGTTATGATGTCAACTATATGACATCACTATGCATGGACCGGCCCTATTGAGCTGCTCCTACCAGCAGGACTGAGCTTAGCCCTAGATAACGCATAGGTAAATCAGTAATCGCCCCAAATAGACGTACCGGGTCAGCTCAGACCTTTGTGCAGCAGAAACATGTATAGCGAGGTTATGGAGTTAAATGCTCAACTTTAATGCAATCCCCTGCTTTAGTGAATAATTCCCTAATTGAAAAATGTTTCATTGTATACTGTCAGACACGTAACAGGCAGCAAGCAATGCTAAGTATTTCCACTCAAAATGAAAGATGCTCAAACTTAAATATATTTCCCCCAGAGGTGCCAGTGTATCCAGAACACCCGGCAGCTGATAGTACTGTCGGCGTATTCACGAGTGATGTCTACGAGCCAGAATCTGGTGATTTAGAACAGGCGGAAAGTCAAGGTGAGTCTAATCTGATACAGCACGCTTCTTTATCCCACCCCGCTACAGTCAATTTAATGGATGCCATGGAACCTGCTGCATTAACCCCTCGATGACAATTGCCGGTCCGGGCACGTCACAGAAATTCATGTCGATAACGACAAATGACGTGCCAGGACCGGCACGTCATTAAACGGGTGCAGAAAGCGATCTATTTTCGCTTTCTGCACCGAAACGGCGTTGCTGTAATGCCTCGACCTCGAGGCATTCAGCAACGCCATTATCGGCACAAAGGGGCCATCTCTGGCCCCTCCCCGGGGCGTCAACATCCGCCATACTTTGTATGGCGGCGGACGCCCGTTTTAAAAGCGTTTAGGAGGCGATCAACGATCGCCTCCTAAACTTAAATGGTGTCGCTGGAATGCCTCGATCAGGAGGCATCCAGCGACACCAAACACTTACCTTTGGATGGGCTGTGACCGCTCCGGAGAGCGGTCACAGCCGCAGCTGCCGGTGATCTTCGCCATCTGCAAGATGGCGGCGGTCCGGGAAAATTCAATAAAGAAACAATAAAGTCTAAAAAGTTCGCTAGACGGTCTCCAGACCCTCTAGAGAACTCTGGCTCCACTTGCAGGTTGAATATAGGTACTGCATTCAACCATGCAAGTCAATGGAGCTCAGTTTTCTAATCACAGTGTGATTAGAAAAAAGAAATTAAAAATAAAATAAAATTAATAATAATTAGAAAAAAAATTGTAAAAAAACAGTAAAATGTAAAAATAATTTCCCACTGATGTCACTATCAGGGGAACCTTCAAGTTGAAAAAAAATGTTAAAAAAATAAAAAAAAAAGGCAAAAAAAAAAATATATATATAAAAAATATATTTTTGTGAGCAAGTCCTAAAATTAGCATATTAGCTTAAAACAATTCTCGCATGGAAAGAGTTAAAATACTGGCATATTAAATGCCCATGGGGTGTCTACTTTTAAAAAATGTATGATTTGATGGGGTAAATTGAATTGGCCGGGTTCAACAAGGTCCCAAATAACACGGGGGGAAGGATGGCCACACATCTAATTTCCAATTAGAAAAATGCACACGTACCAAATGTGGCCTTTTAGTTCCCCCCAAAAATGACAAACCCATGCATGTGGGGTATCACTGTACTCAGGAGATGTTGCTGAACACATATTGGGGTGTCGTGTGACAGCGGCATATACCAGGAGCTGTAAATTCATACATAAAGTAGGTGTGTGTGGGAAAAATACACACACAAAAATACTACTGCAAACTTTAAAAAAAATGCTGGTGGTAAAATGTGTGCATGCAAAGAGTTAAAATACCAGCATTTAAAATACCCTGGGGTGTCTAGTTTTCAAAAATATATGGTTTTGTTGGGCATACTGAAATGGCCCGGCTCAAAGATGTACCAAATAGGGCACGGGCAGTGGATCCCCAAATGCCAAAGTTCAACATTGAAAAATGTGCATGCCCCAAATGTGGCTCTTTTGCCCCCGAACAGCCAGGCAAAATCATTCATGTGGGGTATCACTGCGCTCAGGAGATGTTGCTGAACACATATTGGGGTGTTTTGTGATAGTGACATATACGAGAACTTTTTAATTCATACCTGAAGTAAAATGTGTGTGACAAAACAAATGGAAAAAAATGACTATCACAAAGTTTGACAAAGGCTGATGGTAGAATAAGTGCTTGGAAAGAGTTAAAATACTAGCATTTGAAATACCCTGGGGTGTCTAGTTTTCAAAAATATATGGCTTTATTGGGCACACTGAAATGGCCCGGCTCAAAGATGTACCAAATAGGGCATGGGCAGTGGATCCCCAAATGCCAAAGTGCAACATTGAAAAATGTGCATGCCCCAAATGTGGCCCTTTTGCCCCCAAACAGCCAGGCAAAATCATTCATGTGAGGTATCGCTGCGCTCAGGAGATGTTGCTAAACACATATTGGGGTGTTTTGTGATAGTGATATATACCAGAACCTGTTTATTTATACCTAAAGTAAAATGTGTGTGAAAAAACAAATGCAAAAAAATTACTACCATAAAGTTTGACAAAGGCTGATGGTAGAATAAGTGCTTGGAAAGAGTTAAAATACCAGCATTTGGAATACCCTGGGCTGTCTAGTTTTCAAAAATATATGACTTGATGGGGTAAATTGCATTGGCCGGCTTCAAAGATACCCGAAATGGCACATGGGGGGAAGAATTACCAGATTTGGAAAAAATGGCTTTGAAATAGCAAAACGCTACCTGTACTTATTGCTCCATAACGTGCAGAAAAAAGCAAAAAAACATAAAAACATTGGGTATTTCTAAACTCAGGACAAATAGTAGAATCTATTTAGCAGGTTTTTTTATTACCTTTTATAGATGAGTAAAAGATTTTTCAACTAAAAGTTAGAAACAGTCATTTTTTTCTAAATTTTTCACCATATTTTATACTTTTTTTAATAGTAAATAATATGATACAATCAAAACAATGTCATCTAAAGAAAGCCCTTCTTGTCCTGAAAAAAACAATATCTAATGTGTGTGGGTTCAGTAATTGGGAAAGAAGAAAATTACAGCTAAACACGAGCAGCGCAGAAATGTTAAAACGGCCATTGTCACGAAGGGTACAAAAAGTAAAATCAGCCTTTGTCACGAAGGGGTTAAAATATAAGGCATGGAATATGTTGCTCCGATAAATATTGTGATGCATTAGAAGTGATCTCCTGAAAACACCTTAAAACTAAAAAGCAGCACATTTGTCCTTGGGGCATGTAGCCTGCAGCTGCGTCATGTGAGCATTCATAAGTATTTTATACCCACTGTACTTCTCAGTGCCTTTTATTTAGTTCCCTAAAGATAATAAATGTGCTTACTTGCAGACGCAGCAGTTTGTGCTGAGAGTCCTGCGCCAGTCAGTACCACTAATGCTGTTTACATGAGTGATGTATGCGAGCCCGAGGCTGCGGTTCTAGAAAGAGAGGATAACCAAGGTGAGTCCCGAGAGGGACGACAGAAAGTGAATTGATTACTTTGACCTACTCTGCGATCGGTGAGTCCCCCATCAGGGGTAAAAATTGCTGAATTCTCCAACAATTGTGTTTTCTTCCAGAATTATCGTACATAGAGACCCCGGCAGCAGTTCATTGCACTGACAGGGCGACTACAAGTCCTATCTGTGATCCGGAAAGAGGTGATGATCAAGGTGGGGTTGAGGCAGGTTTGCCCGGGGCACATTTTTTCACAAGCTATCCATAAAAATATCAGGCTACACAGCTACGTCCGGCTTTACCTTAATTTACTGGCTCTGTGCACTCCTTTCATTACCCTCCGTATAACACCCTTTACGTCTTATTAAAAGTAAAAAGTTAAATTAGTCCGCTAATATACAGCACCGTAATGTAACGTAGGTCGGCATCAACAAAAAAGGGTTTTCTCTCCTTTTGCTCCAATAAACTTCATTTCTCTGCAAAGTTGGAGGCCGCCATTGTTGGTCGTGTGATATTTGGGATGACTCCCCGTACAAACACCTCACTGAGCTGATTCTTTATGGCAATGTTAATTAAATCCGTTCATAGATTAATAGTCAGAGTATTCAGCATGGTTATTGAGGCTGAGCCATTCTATTATTCCCCACAGGCAGTATGATAAGGAGTCAAGATGTTGGTCTTGTAGATTGGGCTCATGCAACGGCCAGAATACATACAAACAGCTTAAATGCATCTGCCTGGAAGCGTGATAGTATGGAAAACCTAAAACTTCTGGGGCCGTCCCCATCCTTTGGATTACCCTATTCCAGTTTATCTGACTTTCCTCTTGTCGCCTCATACGATGTATAAATAATAATCACTAGCGCTTCACAGCGTTCATTTGCTGCGGCGTTCGGGAATATCGGCCAGCTAAAAGAAACATTGAATATAATCGTTTTCTGGGTCTCTTTACATCCGTTTCGCGGAGCTTTCGTGTCATTATTATACTTGTTTGGGATTTCCTTTCAGACGCAGCACTTTACGCAGAGGCTCCGGCATCGGCCGGTATAATGTGCGTGGAAGATGTCGGTGAGCCGGGCGCCGAGACTCAACAAGAAGGAGATGATCGGGGTGAGTTTCGTGCCGTAGCTTTCCCAATTCTCCGAGCAGCACGGGCCTTAAAACGTCGACAGTAACCGAAAGCGGACGTTTAAAGGTTCTGTTCCACCTGTTCTGCGAAGTATAGAGAGGCAGTTTAGTAAAACGCACATGTATGTTATTGGGCAAAATGTAAAAATAGTATGAAATCGGTGCTCACATGATAGAAAAACGCGCTGGATCCCGAGCTTTGTATGGGAATGCCGCTGTGTTTCTGACATGCTTCTTGTGTCGTCACACTTGGTTCTAGGCTCTGCTGGAAGGAAAGTAACCGATCTGCCCCGATTTATTTGCGCAGCGTATTAGAGCCGGCATTTTATGACGGATCAGCAACTTTTAAAGCAAAGCATGTAACTTGGGAACCGCTCGCATTACGTACAGCGTGAATTTAATAAATAAATGGCGTCTCTGGAGCTTTTAACAATAGCTCTGCATGCGCCGCTCATTCCCCCTATGTTCTGCCATTTTGGTCTGTATACATCTCTCAAATTCTGAATTACACTGAATTCTCCAGAAAAGGTAGATATCCGCAGGCCCGGGGTGCACATTTTATTCCCGCCGAAACCTTTTTCCGCGAGAGGCAGCTGAATTCCACGGACCGCAGGCCACGTCTCACTCCATATGACGTAATCCTGCCCTGAGAACCGGGATCTCATCATGTGTTTCATTCCTACCAGATTGTGCCGGGTTTAAGGAGGACTCGCATCCGGGCGACGGCGCCAGCCAGCTGCACGAGGGAGACGCGGAGGAGACGGAAGACGGCGAATTGCAAAGTTTCGATAATTTTGGTGGGTTTTTCCCTCCATCCTGCTCTTACGAGCCGATGCGTTTTACTCTTCAGTACAGGCGATGGCACGATGTCATGGCACTTGCAGGTTCAAATAAGAAATGTTCATGTATTTAACCCCTTATGTGCACACCGTGGCTGTGTTTTCAGCCGTCTGTGATACGCAGATACCCTTTAACCTCCCGCTCCGTGTTAATGGCTTTTGTACACAGACGGCGATTAGCTCGGAGCCCGGTGCCAAAGACGGCATCCTGCGGTTACACGCGTCGCGCACGGATCGCGTTGTGTAGTGAATGCTGGTGGTGCACGGGATTCATGGCTGACTCGTTACCGGCTGGCATTCTCTGTTACCATCTCCTCTCTCTTTAGGTCTCTCTCCGAGTTGTGACCCGTCATCTCTTGCATAGACGGCCGGGCCGGTTTCCGGGTAAGATCCGTCTGTATACGGTTGTTTATCAGTCAGTTACTATAATATATCCGTTGTCTATGCGTAGGTATGGATTTTTTCCCGCTCCCTTGCAGGCTGCTGCCGAGATGCTCTTGGTCAGCGGACGGAACGCGGATGCCGTTTATTTCGTATCGTTGTGGATTCGCACGGGCAGCGGATCGGAAAAGAAAATGCAATTTGACATGTTGGCGACGTCTGCCTTTTTCATGTTTTTTTTGTTTTTTTTTTCTTGCAATTTTGTGATATCTAATGCCTTGTTTTTCAGAGATCATCGGTAATAATACCTGTTAAACGCTTAATTTCTGCATCGTTTATATAATAGCACTTACGTTTTGTTTTATATTGTGTAATTATGAATAAATGTGTGAGTTTTTGTGGCAAACCTGCATCAGCCGTGATTACTGTCTGTATGAGTATTCCCCGACAGAGCTTTATCCTAAAGGTCAGCAATTCTTTAGGGACTTGGAAATCCATTATCAACATATGTATTACACGTGTGCGTGTCCTAAATATGTGAAAAAAATACACGGTGTAAAGAACCGCATTTACTTTAATAATAATAACTGGAGAAAAGTGACTTATCATCCCTTGGTCTTGTATCAGATTCAGAAAAGCTTTATGCCCATCCCATGCATGTTTAAATTTCCTGGTCGTGCTGCCTCTACCATTTCTGCTGGGAGGATGTTTCATTTATCTACCACCCTCTCATTACATTCCATCTAAGCCTCCAACCCTCTCGTTTAAGACCATAACCTCTTGTTTTAACATTCCTCTTTTTAAATATAATCTTCTGTACTGTAAATCCCTTTAAGTATTTAAATGTTTCTATCACATCCCATCTCTGTTCTTTCCTCCAATCAGTCTTTTCTGATCGTTTTGATCCTGCAAACCATTCACCGGTTTAATTGCCCTCCTCTGAACTCTCTCCAGTATGTCAATTTTCTTTCTGGAGATGGGGGTCTCCAGAACTGTCCCCAACACTCTAGATCAGGTCTGACCAGAGATCTGTGAAGTGGGAGAACCACCTCTCTCATCATGCTATTAATGCCACCGGCCATACACCCCAGCACCCAGCGACGCTTTTTCAGAAACCTTTGTTAATTACTTCTAAATGCTTTATTCTGCGTTGGGATCAACATTAAACTGCAGCTGCCCCGCTCTCAACCGTTCTAATTGAGTTAAATCACATTCGCCATTTGGCTAATCTTCATCTCCAGATAACAGAAATACCCCATATAGGTGGGGGGTGACTGGCTGAGCTGGAATGTCTGATACCTGCATGACTTTTTTTGTGCCCGCTTAAAAAACTGTGATCAGCAGCACTCGCTACACATGAACGGAGCTTCGCGTTCATTGAGAACGTGGTGCTTCACTCATAATGAAAGTGTTGTGCAATTGCGGCGCACGGAGGGTTAAGGGGGTTCCGAGGGCTGCCTTGGGGTACTAGGCAGGATCCTGCACCAGGATTTGTGCAGCGCCATTCAAACGCTGTAAGAATATTGGCACTCGCAGGGATCCACCGAATCTGCTGCCACACAGCCGGCGATGCTGCCAAGGAGGAGTCCCAGCTGTCGGCAGGCAGACTGATCTCCTGTATCTTGGAAGGGGGATCTTCCCAGTGGTCGTTATTTGGGATGTAACAGAACATGCTATTAAATACATCTGATGTCTGGGCTCTCGTGGTGAAAGGGTTAATGTATGATGCACGTTCTGGACGTATCTAAGTTGTCATTACTTTATTCTATATATTCCGATATACGCTTTTGTAGAATTCTGTTTGATATGTTGACACTTTTTCGGTTAACAAAAATGATTGTAACATAAACGAGTAGAAAATCCTTTATTAGCACCCAGGATAAAATTATAAACCATCCGCCCACGCCCATCAGGTATGATGTCATAGTTAAGTAATACATGTTTTGTACACCTATTGTGTGCTGTGCTGCAGATCATGATGGCACCAAATTAAGTAAAAAGTCGCATTTCAGATAAAAGTAATTCTCACAGCATGTTTATCATATTTACCATTCACTGAAATAATATTTTTCTGTTGTGCTGTATAAAGGGGCTGCCGTCTTTACCGGTGTATCAGGTTTTTAATGGCTGCCGTTTTAAATTAGTCCTGCCCGGTTGCGGATGCTCATGTGCAGTCTGCTAGAACATTGGGGGCATTTGCATAAAATGCCCTGGCTGTGTCTTCTGTTAAATTATTTAAATCGGTATTTTCCATCCAATCATTAAATAACGACAAATAATTGATGTGTTTCGCTGATCTAAGGAAATCTTTAAGAACGAATGAGGTGTATATTCCCCGCCGGCTTCCTGACATTGTAGCGGGAATTGAGGCAAGAATGAAGTCAGTACTGGGGAGATGGGGAAGATTTTCTGTGGGGGAGGGGCTGGTCTTACATTATTCTGCTCATTTTATTTTTTTTTTCTTAGTTTTCTGTGTCCTGTTCACACGAAACACTTCAGATTAGCAGCACCTTTTTGGAGAGCGCTCTGACTATTCTCCCCTAGCTCTGTATACAGTAATAACCCCCCAGTGCTGTATACAGTAATGTCGGTCGATATTGACAAAAACCTCTATCTCATTTTGTCTCAATAAGTTCACTTTATCTGCAGACCCGGAGGCCGCCATTGCCAGTCGTGTTATATTTTTAGGGACTTCCCTTGTTCAAACACCACACTGGGCTGATGCTTTATGGCAATGCTAATGAAGTCTGTTCCTCCATAGACTATCATTAGTCAAAGTGTCTGGCTTGGTATTGAGACTGAGGCGTTCTATTGTTCCCCACAGACAGTATGATAAGGAGTCCTGGTGTTGGTCCAGAGGTGTTACTGTGTGACTTGCGGTAGGAGCAGGCGAGCATCCGCAGGAAACACGGAAATCAATGAGAAAGTTACTATTTACAAGATTTTTGCGAGCGTCTCATGAATATATATAGTCTCACTTTTGTGTGAGCGAGGCAGCATACAAATGATACAAATGTGATGTAATAAAAAAGCACCCGCAGTAAAAGAGTGAAAAGTCATGGATTCTGGCTTAAAAATATCCCTGAGGAAGGAAGAGTTTAATACTAATGATGAGGTCCGTTCGCTGCCCGGGATCCCAGAGCTCTCCGCGCGGATAATAATAATAGTTTGTGGCACGTCAGAGGTATTGATTCTCCCGCGATGGTGGCCGTCCAGGGCCCGGCTGTGTTCTGGTAGCGTGTCACGGGGCAGCATGTGCCTGCGCGGTCGGAGGTAGATCTAGGTTTGTTCCAGGAATCACGTGTTCCCCGTCTCCTTCTATAAGAGAGTCCCACTGATTGAAATCTTTCTGAAGACCTGGATGATAGGATTCATAGTGAATGCACGTTACGAGGACAGCAAGAAATAACATTATTAACAAACAGACATAGCGAGCGTCCCGACGACCTTGCAGGCTCAGTATCTACATAAAGTACAGCAGCAGCCCAGGGGTTAAGCAGATAAATGCGTTGGACACGTTGCACATCATCCAGTTTGGGCCCACAGTGCTCTTATTTAATATTTTTTGTCTTGGACCCTTTAACGTCATTATTATTTTATATAGCGACATCATATAGGCAATAGGATGTAATAAGTAGTATATAACATAACAATTACACTTACAGAAACAACAGGTAAGGAGCGCCCTGATCAGAGGAGCTTACAATCTAAAGGGTCTTGTTCACTTTAATTCATGTGATAGTTGAATGAACGCAGTAAATGCACGGATTCCACCTAAATCAATACTTCTGTTCAGGGGTTACAGAGGGGGGTGGCTGGGGGGTGACCCCCACATGGCTCAAATCCACGGGACCCGACGCCGTTCGCCCAAAGTTACTCACCCAGATGTCTCTGGAGGAAGGCCAGGGTCACGTTAATAATGATGTCCATGCAGACGTACGGATCGATTTCGCCTTTCAGCTTAAATATTTTCCCCACCAGGTAGCCGGTCAAGAAAGTGAAGTCTGGAAAACTCTGGTGTACGGAGCCCCTGCGGGGAGGAAAAAAATAACCCCTCATTTTACAAAATAACTTCACGATAAACTCGTTATTCGGCTCCTAAATATTAAACTAGTGTGCTGGTGATGCGGAGGGTGGATGCTAATAAATAAAGGGACCCTGTAAACGTGGAGCTTGTTTCTCCTGCTGTAAAGACTCTTAATCAGTCGTTGGTCCGGTCTTAGATTCAGGAGCCATAAGCCGATCCCATGCATGTTTAAATGCCCTCACTGTATTACCCTCTACCACTTCTGCTGGGAGACAGTTCTGCTTATCTACCACCCTTTGAGTAAAGTAAAGCTTCCTTATATCTAAACCTCTGACCCTCTAGTTTTAGATGATGGTCTCTTCTCCAAGCATTTCTCCTCCTTTGAAATAGTTTTCCCCTCCTGTACTATTTGAGGTTCCTTCCTGCTCTAGAACTATTGTAACTGTATATGAGATCTGCATTCTGGGTCCATCGTCCTCTTTTTCTTCTCTCTATCATCTCCATAAAAGGGCCACTTTTGACTTAACATTACGTCCTCTCTTGGACCGAGGTCTGGTGTTTAATTATCGCTTTAGTCTTATAATATAGTATAATATAAGAAAAGGGGGGTAAACTCACACTTAATTATTACATGCTATGCTATAATTGGGCAGATGACCGAATGGGCTGCACACTTACCAGTACACACCAGTACTGCTGCTCCAACACACGGCACTTGGCTGCATGTAGCCAGACGGCCGATCGGTCACCCCCCCCAGTCTGCATGTAATAACTGGGATTACAGACAGCAATAATATCCCGGATCACTCACTTAATAGTGATCATCTTTCTCTCCGCACTCGATGAGTCCATCTTCTTCATGATTAATATGTTCTCCACCCACTGGAACTTCTCTGAGTTCACAAATAACACCGGCTGCTGGATGGCGGAGAAAACCTCATTCTTTAGGGAAAACATCCAGGCGTCCAGCGCAATCCCGCACCTAGAAACCAACGAGAGCGTCACGGAGTGTGGGGGTCCGGTGATTCTGCCGCATTCCTGTGTGCGGGGACTTATACAGTAATATAACCCCCCCCAGTGCTGTATACAGTAATATACCCCCCAGCACTGTATACAGTAATATAACCTCCCAGCACTGTATACAGTAATATAACCCCCCAGAGCTGTATACAGTAATATAACCCCCAGCGCTGTATACAGTAATATAACCCCCAGCGCTGTATACAGTAATATAATCCCCAGCGCTGTATACAGTAATAACCCCCAGCACTCTATACAGTAATATAACCCCCCAGAGCTGTATACAATAATAATCCCCCCAGCGCTTTATACAGTAATATAACCCCCAGCACTGTATACAGTAATAACCCCCAGGACTCTATACAGTAATAACCCCCCAGCACTGTATACAGTAATATAACCCCCAGCACTGTATACAGTAATAACCCCCAGGACTCTATACAGTAATAACCCCCCAGCGCTGTATACAGTAATATAACCCCCCAGCGCTGTATACAGTAATATAACTCCCCAGCGCTGTATACAGTAATATAACCCCCCAGCGCTGTATACAGTAATATAACTCCCCAGCGCTGTATACAGTAATATAATCCCCCAGCGCTGTATACAGTAATATAACCCCCAGCGCTGTATACAGTAATATAACCCCAACACTGTGTACAGTAATGTAGGTCGGCATTGACAAAAAACAGTTTTTTTCTCATTCTGTTCCGATAAACTACGCCATGCAGCTAATCTCGCTGAGGACATTTATTACACAGTGAACTACATTTACATTCAGTTTGTATAATATCTGGGCCTTTTTCCCGGTGAAGTCTGGGGTTTGCAGACAGATACTAACCATATTATCAACCTTAATAAATAGTTTATTTTTTGCATTAAAAGAACAAGAAGTCTGACACGATTTCTTTGGCAATGATGCCGTCTGGATTCTTACCTGAATCGGGCGTCTCTGCCCAGAGCTTTGATTGCTGTAGCCGCCCCAAACGAGTGTCCGGCTACAGAGATCCTTCCGACATCAAGCGAGTCCTTGGGAAGAACACGTGAGGCCGTTTTGTATTAATATCAGAACACAAAACACTTGAAAATATTACTCAGAGGTGTATGAAGGTTATAATAATAATAATAATAATAATAATAATAATAATAATTCCCTGATACTCCAGGAAGGAATAGAATGGACGTGACCGTCCGTCGGTGGAGCTCCGTGTCTCTTTACGTACCTTTAATAAACGCCAGTCAAACGGTGACGGTAATGAGTTGGTAACACTTTTTCCAGCATTGATGTCAAGCAAGAGATCTAAGGCCCTTATACACTCGTCTGCTCTCTTCTGCACCTGAAAGATACATTCACTGGTGTCAGTGATCAGGACTGAATACAAAAAAAAATTATGAAAAGATTTTATGGTATTTCAGTTCGCCATTAATCATCATACGGACCCAGACACAGACCGTGGTACAGAATAACTCCTATTACTATTATATAGTGATTCCTGACACTGGAGGTGGCACGGGATAATTCCTATCATTATATAGTGATCCAGACACAGATATGGTACAGCATGACTCTTATCATTATATAGCAAGCCAGACACAGGGTGTGGTACGCGATAACTCCCATCACTATATACTGAGTCAGACATTGATGGTGATACAGCATAACTCCCATTACTATATTCTTCACACATCACAGCTCACTCCCTCAAACCAACTAAACTTCGCTTAGACCACACCTCACATCAATCATACCTCACTGACATCACACACCATTCCTATGAAACCCAGACATCGCAAATTATTATTATTTATTGTTTTATATAGCGCCATCTAATTCCGTAGTGCTGTACAATGGATAGACAGGACATAACAAGTAGTATGTAACAAATTGACTTACAGAGACAAGAGGTGAGGAGGGCCCTGCCCAAACGAGCTTACAGTCTAGAGGGAGTTGGGTTGTATTACACAAAAGGTAAAAGTTAAAAGTGCCACTGTTGGAGATAGACCAGCCACGCTAATAAAAGTAAAAGTATTGCAGGGGAGGGAGTAGGAAGGGTAAGCTAAAGGAATATGGGAGGAAAGGGGTTAATGTGCTATGTTGTAAGCATCCTTAAAGAAGTGGGTCTTGAGGGATTTTTTGAAGGAATAAAGGCCGGGGGAGAGACGGAGTGGCCGGGGGAGAGCGTTCCAGAGGATAGGGGCAGCCCTTGAGAAATCTTGTAAGGGGGCATGAGAGCTAGAAATCAGAGGAGAGGACAGAAGGAGATCGTTGGATGAGTGGAGAGACCGGTTAGGATAACACCCATTACACCTAGCCATCACACCTCACACCCATCATAACCAGCTATCACACATTACAACTCGCCCCCATCAAATTCACCCATTACACACTCGCTAGGATCTCCAGAGCGACTTGAGGGAGCGGCTGGGAGAATGAGAGAGGTGGTAGATAGCTAGTGCCTCACCTGTGTCTCTATTGGCGCTGGCAGATAAAGAGGGAGCGTCGCCATTTTGAAAAGGCAAGTTCTCCCCCCATTGGTTTTCATTGTCAGCATTTGCTTCAAAAGGCTGATTACTGGCTATGAGGTGAAGATACTGGCCAGGTGGCAACCCTAACCCTGACACATCTCAGCACTAACTGATTTATTTTGCTGTTTGATTTGATGATGAGCATCAATTTTGATGGATCGCAGGTCACAGTGCAACGAACATACACAACGAAGAGGCAATAAATAAATGATTAACACTAAAAGGGGGGCGTATCAGGCTTTGTATCTCCTTTAGCTGCCACTAGGTGTCGATCTACCAATAGCTAAACCGGCAATTACCCACAATCCTTAGTGGCTATATTTGTAGGCAAGCACATGCAGACAAGGAACCCCGTGTTCCAGCCGTTCGGGAATCAAAGCGTGACAGTCACATACCGCGTGTCCCTAGTTACATGTTTCTGCTCGGATTCCCTACAGCTGTTTGGAAACGTTGTACTTTTTTTAATTTTGAGCAGGATGTTTACACATAAAAATATTGACGCGACAGACAGCTGAACAAATTTGGGTTAAGTGGAAAATTAGCGTTTATTAACACTTCTTCCTCATGGACATTTCAGGAAACCAGATAGAATGCCTTCAGATTTCCATCTCAAGAAGAGACCTCTGAGGTTCCAAAAAACGTTACATATTTTTCTACCATCTCTTATAATACTAAGACTGTGGAGATCAGACATTTCTCTACAGTGTTTTACCAATTTATTTATTATTCAGCTACATACTGCCCACCCTTATGATCCCCCATTTCCAGCTCTAGGTATAGTATTTCTGTGCTGGGGGTATAAATCGTTATTTCGTTTTAGTCTCACAGAACGCTAATCCCGACACCCTATCGGAGGACAAGAAAACAATATTATTATTATTATTATACCCAATCAAAGAAGGTTATTTCTAGTGTTTGCTGATCTCTGGGTTCATTGATGGCTACCTGTTCAAATCGGAGGGGGAATTCATCGGAACCTGCTTTGGGTGTCTTATTGTACAGCCAGACCTCCTCCAGACCCCCGCAGTCCCCGTCGCACGGGCCGTCAGCGGACTTCTCTCGGAAATAAAATGTCGCGGAGGCGGATTCATCTCTGAAAGAAAGAGTGAGGACTTATCTGTGGGGAACGGAGATCTAAAGCATCAAACAGTGTTACTGGGTTCACGTTACCGGTATGGTAACTACACTACAACGAAAAGGTCCTTGATGAAAAAGCTACGTTTGATACAATGAATGACTGCCGTTTAGGTAATGATTATAACACGGGCCTAAATTACTGATTTTGCTGCTGCTGTGAAGCTAACCGTCCTCAGTAACTAATCACGGCTATGGAAGCTCCATGGATGTCTGGGATAGGCAGATATGTAGTTGGAAAAAAAACAACTCTCTTTCTCTGCGAATCGGTCTCCAATATTCTGGCTTCTTGGAGTACTTCTGCAAATGGACGGAGCCACAGCTCGCACCTCGGGGGCGGGCCTCTCTTCTGTTCCTCCAATCAGGGGAGAGTGTGTGTGCGGAGGCCCCGCTTTTTGCAGAAGTACCTAGATATGGAAAAAAAAAGACAGAATGAAGAAAGCTGTGGAAAAGGAGACACTGAAGCGGTCGGTGGAGAAGGTAGGGAGACATTGAGAGAAGCGTGAATGACAGTGTGAGAGAGAGAGATTGCGCAAGAGTGTGAGAGCAACTAAATACAAACATTAAAATTGGTATGAATCCGAATGCACAGGTCTAGTAATTACTGTTGGCGGATGATCAGGGACATCACAGGCCCAAGATCCTAGGTAGCAGGACAAAGGGAGCAAAAAAAGGATATAGCTGCTAGACTATCACAAAAGGCGCCCACTGGTAAAATAAGATGGACATTTCATTGAGAAGGAAAGAGACCATTTAGTAAATTAGAATAACTTGCGCTTACCATCATGAAGATGCGGTGTCACCTACCTGTGCTCAACAGCAGCCACTACAAATCCCTGAGAAGCCAGCCCAATGCAGACAGCAGAATACAGGGTCCTGCAGAGGAGCACATTCTGTGTTAGATAAATGGAGACACGTGTGCTACTAATAAAGTGGCTGCTCCCCATGAGTCTGATTTCTGCAAATAAAGTATATAAACAATTCAGTCCGCCCCAAAAGGCCACGTATCCCTGCCTAAAGCTCATCAGCTCCTTTCCGTGTCACCCCTTGGTCAGATGGGTGGTCCACGTAGCCCCTATGATGTTATCCCACTCTTGCTGCAGACATCTGTATGGCATCTGCCACTTCTATCTGTATCCTTAGGCAGCAGCCCTGTGCCCCTCACTCTACAGCAAAGGTTCCTAACCTTACACTATGAACGTTAGACCACAAACTTCTCTGGACCTTCCCTGTTGCCGATATAATAATATCCCTATTTTTGCGTTTAATACCTGAAAGCTCCGAGTCCGTGTGAGAAGATAACCAGCGGATATTTCTCCCCGGGTTTGAAAGGTGCGTTCCACTTAGCCGGACACGTCACGGAACCTAAAGGTGGGACAGGTTCTCAGTACGGGGATTCTGGGCAGTGGTATGTTCTGTATGTGTCCTATGGGGGGGCTTTTTTTTTTTTTTACATGTATGGGCACATCACACATTTTAGAGGACAGAGCTCCTTAAAAAAAAACACTCATCAAAATATATTTATATTAATATAATGATTATAATAATATTTTATTTTATTTAATATTTATTTTATAATAATTATTATTAATAAGCAGACATGCAACATGTCACTTGATGGCTGCTAATGGATTCACTTTTTATTCTTATGATACTCTGTTGGTATATTTTACTGTATCCCCCCCGCTATTCCTGTACAGTTATTCATGGTTCTCTGAAATATAATAATAGAAATATAGATAGATAATATAAAAAAAACCTTGGTGCGAAGCAAATCCTTACTTTAGGAGCATCGACCAAATTTGGATAGCCAATGTTTGCAAACAACGTATAGATCAATGTATAGGTCGAGAGAATGTTTTTGTGCCTGAGCTTTAAAACCACCCGCTCTACTCGGACAGCTGTAATATTTGATGTGATTATGTTCTACCGAGCTTTAAATAAAACTCTGAAAGAGGAGCGATGGTGACACTTCGAATGCGTTCGGTATCTTACCGAAATAGTAGCTGAATATAACATCCATCACGGTGCGGTTTAGTTTGAGGGTGTCAGCCAGGCCAAGGTAATACTCCCTCTTGGGAATCCATACTGTGTTCTCATGTTGGCCGCTGTCGGAACACGGGTAGAAGAGGCGCAGGAAGCTCCCCTGTAAATAAGAATTATTCTTCGTTATGCCGGTGTATGAAGATCCGCCAGTCTGACCCGCAGGAGCTATAGCTTTATATCCCATCATGCTCTACAATGATATGATATAGGAGCGGAGGTCCGCGTTATTACCCCCCGGTTGTAGAGAGATCTCCAGGTAGTACAGATTGTGCACCTACACGTCTGTTCAAAAGTTTGGGGTCACTTAGAACTTTCCTTGTTTTTCAAAGAAAAGCACATTTTATCCATTGAAATAACATGAAATGGATCAGAAACCCAGCGCAGACGGGGTTAATGTTGTAAATGACTATTGTAGCTGGAAACGGCTGATTTTTAATGGAATCTCTTTGTAGGCGTACAGAGGCCCTTTATCACTCCCATCACTCCTTTATCACTCCCATCACTCCTTTATCTCTCCTGTGTTCCAATGGCATGTTGTGTTGGCTGATCCAAGTTTAAGTGTAAAAGAAAACCCTTTTGCAAATCTGTTACAGCCAGAAAGCTCCTTGTTTTCCATGAAAACAGCTGAGTGACCCTAAACTTTTGAATGGTAGTGTGCGTAGTCTGTATTACGTTAGGCTCTATATTGTTACACATTTCTATATTAGGTAATATTCACTACCTGTTACTGAAATAATTACATTAAGGGGCGTAGAAATGTCAAACTTTAAAGGGACAATTTACTGTCCCATGCCGGCTCCCCATCCCAGAATGCACGTCCCAGCACTTTAACATGCATACTCCACTAAGTAGAAGCTGCAGCTCCAGAGAAACGCGACAATATCGAAGCCGGCAGAACGTCAGAGCGATCCGGCTTTCTTAGTCGTCTCATCTCTAGATACCTGAGTTGTGTGATCGCTCATGAGGTCTGCGCAGCCGACGCTGTGGGGTCCTCTGCCTGCAGGGACGCCGCGGAACTGGACGCTGCTGTAACTGCCCATGCCTGCCGCTGCGTCCAAGCCCCCGGGGCAGAGAGTCTTCTTCTGGGTATAGAAAACACATCAGTTATTTGTGTCTTTGCACATAAACACTTCGCAGAAAGGACATCAAACTGCAGCCCTGCAGCTGTGTATCTACCCCGGGGCATACGCACTAAAGCGTGAGCTGAGTTGTGGTGCTGGCCCTGTATGATATATAGTTAAATCAGTCAGGAGATACCTCATGTGTTCCTCATGTGTACCCCTAAAACTATTTGTAACCTTTTCGCTCGGGGTGTTGAAAGGTATCGAGGTTCTAAGCAGGTGAAGCCGTGTGTTTAGTACAGGTGAGGGGTATCAGGATAGAGACAGAAACTTTCCTCACCCAATGCAGAAGGCGGCTAAGACTCAACAAACCTCTTGGTAAACGAGTCCAACGGCTCATCACAGCTCCGGCCTCTTAGGTTGATGGCCGCGTCGCCATTGGTGGTCCGGTGACTTTGGGTTGTCCGCCCAGGGGAGATCTGGAAAGAGTTTTAATGCAGGATCTTAGTAGTTGTTACATTTTATTTATTGTTTATCACAGTGAATGAATGTCTCGGAATTCTGAAGGTCAGCTGATTAGTAGTAACGTGAAGCCGTGCTTTACAAGGACCTACAACTTCCCACAACACGTCACGTCAACTGTCACTAACTGGATGTTTGTGCACGACGTGCCCAGACCGTCAATTATCCACCACCCATTCAGTAACGTAAAACTTCTTTACATTACATCATACATTACAACCATTGCATATAAATAATTATGCTGTAAACACATTTAGCGATACATCGATGACAGATTTTGCTGACAAAGCCCTGATGGAAATAAAAACCTCGCGCCTCCGCGCCCTGCGAGCCGTCCAAATAAATATACATTTTACCAGAAAGCTCAGGAGGCTTTGGAAGCCCTCGTTCTTTTGTGAGGCTGCCCGGGACAAAGTGCCCTTTCCAGCTGATTACGGCAAATCATTATGTGCAAACTCCAGAGGCTGCAATGTTCCCACGCGGCCCCCGCCACTGCCGAGTGAATGCACACGTTATTAATGAACTTAGATTTATTCCGCCCCGTGGTATACCAATTCGGTTTTCTATAGGCCGATATGGAGTGGTTTATTGCGGGCACGTTAATCTACTATATGGGTACTTTAATAGAAATTCTTTAAAAAAAAAAAAAAAAGGCAGAAAAACATAAAGCCCTTCCTGAGGTAGAAGCTGCAGCTTCCCTCCTTCTCCATGGTCTAATGATTCTTGCCAGCGATTGGCAGTTAAAAAGGCCAATGAAAGCAATGAAAGAACTTTAAACGCACGGCGGTCCAAAAATGGCAGCGAAGGGCTACCGAGCCCTGCTTACTGATCACAGTGTGATGATCAGCACAGATCCGGAGGAGGGGAAGCCATAAAGAAGTTTCTCCCCTTCCAAAAAAAAAAAAAAAAAAGAACTGGGAAAAAGGAAATAAATAAAACAAATAACAAAAATTTTACGGGAGCCCAGTATTGTCAGCATGACATCACTCGCATACAAAATGTATAAGAATTCTTAAAACGGATCTCGAGCCATACTGCACAAAAATAAAATCATTTTTAAATTCCAAAATAAAAAAACTGCCACTAGGAGTAAAAAAATATTTAAAAAATCACTACCCCCAAACCCCTATTACACCAATAATTTTATTACAAAAAAAAATTTTATATGGGGTAATATGTGAAGCTTTACGTAAAAATACCTACGTGGGGTATGACTGTAATCCAGAGATGCCGCTGAACATAGACTGGGGTCGTTGCTCATCTGCGGCGCTTACAGTATAGCAGAAAGTAAGACTGCAAAAATTTGTTTTTTTTTTAATATTTTTTATCTATTTTCACTAATAATTATAATCACTAATAACGAATAATAATAAAGTAAATCCAGCACAGCACCGCTGCTATGTCTGTGTAATATTACAAAGCAATTAGCACTTTTTATTAGATCATTTATTAGATAATTAGCAGCCTATCAGTGTCAGATAATTAATTAGCACTCAGTCATTAGCAGTCTGTCTCTGCTAATTAGCTTAGCAGCATCACAGGACTAACCGCGCATGCGCTTTAACCCAGGCCCAGCAGCGCTGTCACCCCCCCCAGTCACCTGATTAGACCCTTGACCCCGTCACGCGATAGCCTATAGCGTCTGGTTGCCTAGCAACCCCCGGTCGCCGTCCCAGCCGGTATCATCTTCCCGTGTCGGCCAGGCCGCCCTGCGAAGAAAAGGGGGCTGTCCGTGATTACAGGTCAGTGCAGACCCCCGGGAGCAAAAACAAAGGGGGGAAGAGTATGTGTGATGCGCTTCCGGTTTCCGGGAGCTCCCCCCCCTCCCCTGTATGATTCTTGTCAGTGGCAGGTAGCCCCGTCAGTGTGTTATTCTGCCCCAAACTACCCCAATATCTACGTCCTCTCAACCCAACGTGTGCCATGCCCCGCAATACTATGTGCTCGCATAATCTTCAAAGGGTTAAACAAGGGACATTAAATCAATTATATATTTAGTGGAATTTATATTTACAGGAGTCCAGCAGCTGTTCGGTAACATGAATAATAACAACATCATACTTATTGTTAATTTAATTGTAAAACATTAATTTTAGATGTTACGTAAGGAAGCTTTACTTTGAGAGGATGGTAGATAACTGGAACAGACTCCCAGCAGAGGTGGGATAGGCATATGGCTACTGAATCTAAGACGAGCCCAACTACTGATGAAGGTCTTTACAGCGGCTAGATGGCCTCACGAGTCACGACGTGTAATTTATATAATAAAATATATGTCGCGCTTTTAAATGCCCTGCTAATTTACATAAACCACGCCCCACATGGATCCGGCTTCAGCCATGGATTCCGCGTCAGATTAGAAATTATTTGGATTCTGCAAATAAATTTAAATGACCCCCCAAGATGGTAGGGGGGTTTCCTCTGTGTCTCCTGTTTGCCCTCTAGTGGCCACGCAGTAATGATTGCTAGGGTATGACTTCATGTTCCATGCACTGATCTTCAGGATCAGGTGAAGGAGGTTTGTGCCGTAGGGGCCACCCCATTATCGGTGCCCTCCTGTCCGAGGGGGCCTGACTTCATGCAGGAATCCTATACATTCGACATCATCCATAAACATTCAAATTATCTGGACGGCAATCGAGAGGAACTTTAAACGCATTCCACTCCACAATAAAACTGCAACTCCATTATTCCCGCGCCGACATCAGCTTCCCGGACACAACAATCGGCGTCAAACACAACATCACACCGCAATTATACCGCAATCATACCGGCAACCGACGGGCAACGGCGCAAAGTAATCTACAGCTACGCCATAATAGCATCCCAGAGACAGCGCTGAACAACTAAATGACCTAAGGAAGGCCCTTATCGCAAAAGGATACTCCTGAAAAATGGAACGAGCCCATAGCGGTCACCTACTAGCCAAAGCTTGACGTCCTACATGAACATACCTGCTTCTTGGGGTCACCACCAGAAAACTCCGGCTATACTTCACACTAACACACTCTAAGGAAGTAATATATTTGCATTTCTCTCTGACATCACTATGATGTAATCACAACCCCTAATCTACGTATTATGCTGTATATGTTTATGAGCAGATTCTGGTTCAAACGTATAATTTGCCTGAAGAAGAGACCACAATAGTCTCGAAATCTTGCGATCTAATAAACGTCAGCTCAGACTCCTGAGAGACCCCCTCAGAATTTCGACCCTGGAAATAGTTTGGGTGCCACGATATATTCTCAGGTATCGGTGATCGCAGAGCACAATATCTCGTTCAACCAAAGCTCCGTATTCAAAGTTGTAGGAACCGGGGAGGAATAATCAATAAACCTCAAATTACTCTAAAAAGAGAACCAGCAAATAAACGCGCATTGTACCGGGAGCCGAACAGGAATTTCTACCTCCTAGCGTTGGAGGATGAGTGGGTTCAGAGTGCACTCGACCGACTGGATCTCTGCCGCTCGCCTCGTCCGACAGCTTGCTACATAAAACAAGATTGTGGCGCCCCCTACCAGCCCCGTGCCTCAGACAGCCACCTACATTGCCAATATGCCAGCCTTGGCTCTGAAGCTTACACTCTAATACAATTCTCATATATAAAGTAAGCGGTCATTCACCCCAGTCTGTTTCCTGTATGGCTCCTGAGGGCCACATTTGGCAGCCGGGTAGCGGTGAAGCGTGTACTCACCTGCCTGTTCACCTGCGATCCGGTGTGCACTGTGCGCGGCCGGCACCTACCATGGCACTCAGCTGATCCCCGCGGCTACTGTTTGCCTTCACGTCACGAGGGAGGGGACGCTGTCTTTTTTCCCTGACTTTTGTGTCGAGTCCGCGGGGAGGAGCTGAACTTTACCTTCCAGTAAAACCTGCTGATACACAGTACAGTCCCCTGTTAACCCCTTACTAGCCCATCTCTGGATAGAAAAAGGGTTTCAAGGCGTTTCAAACTAAAAGCTCTGCATTAAGTAAGGCTGGTTTAACGGCTGTCGGGGTGAAAACAGAAGGCAGCCGTTCGTTACTTCTCCTAAACCTCTGTGGTTGGTGTGGTGACATCAGGAAATGTTTTCAAGAAAAAAAAACGTTTAACTCCTTGAAACGTCAGAATCACCCAATTGTGTCTACCGCGAGTTATATGAGAGTAATGGGAGTTATGGTGCAGCACGTGGATGGTTGGCTATTCTGATGGAATGTTATAGGCAGACCGCGGCTACGATGTACTTTAATGTATATGGTAGCTGAGAGATCCCTTTAAATTTACTACAGGTAAAGAATGTGTACAGAAGTGCGTTATCTGTTGGCAAGGTGTGCACGGAATCACGCTTACCCTTCCACGCTAGCCGAGCTTTAACATTCCTCAACCTCAAAAGCATAATTCTAATACCCCAACTCCTGTAACTTACTTACCTCCTTCCCCTGCGGGTATCTGGATGGCTATCGACGCCCTACTACCATTTAGACTGTAAGCTCTACAGGACAGGGACGTATTATTACCTATTCTAACTAGTGTATGAATATATTACATTATAATATATAATATTATATAACAATATATTATTAATATATCCACTTATTATACTGTAGTTTCCACTTAAGCATTATATATATATATATATATATACACAAAGTACGGTATCTATCTATATGTATACATATATACGTCTATATATATATATATATATATATACACAAAGTACGGTATCTATCCATATGTATACATATATACGTCTATATATATATATATAATGTATGTATATATATATATATATAATATACTGTATATATACACACACTTAATCAGGAGGTTACAATAGGGTTAGATGCAATACAGGGAAGTTTTCTTTTACAGAGAAGGTAGTAGATCTTCTCTGATGTCATACTCTATGTTTATATATATTGAGGTCAGACACGCTGATTAATTCTGATGTATGAGGAATGGAAATAAAGAAACAAACACGTGGCTCTTATTCTTCCTGATCGTTACACACACATTACTGTAAGTGCGGTTTCATGACATCATAAACAATGTAGTAATTTCCCCAAAGTCTAAAATTGTATATTAAAAATGCATATTTTGATTGATCTCTGCGTATTACGCAACCTCATTGCTTGTCAGAGTTGACTATAGTTTTGATTAACCCCTTCATGGCCAGACTGTTTTTTAAATATTGTATCATTTTCTTCTTTCTCATTTACTGTGCCCACACAAATTGTATATTGTTTCTTTCAGGAAAAGAAGGGCTTTCTTTAGATACCATTATTTTGATCATATGCTGTATATAAAAAAATAGAAAATATAGAATATATATATATTCTAACATTTGTTTTTTTGGCAAGTTATAGGGCAAGTACAAATAGCGTATTGCTAACAAAATAACAGTTTCTTACATTATGACCTCTTGTTCTAACATTTTCCTCCTTTGACCCAAACTTCCCTCATATACTCTGTATCCCTTTCCCAGTGTGACTCCGAGACCTAGAGAAGGTATGTTGGCACGTATCCAGTCCCACAGTACAGGACACTGAATTTCCCCCCAAAAAATATTTAAAGAATTGGTTCCTCAGAGTAAGGAAGAAGATTGCACTGCAGGCCCTGGCAGACATACTAAATCCCACCCATATGACAGAATAAAGAACAACAATTGACCACAGAGTAAGGAAGGAAGGACATTGAGGGGCAGGGTACAGGGCAGGCACTGGCAGGCAGACACATCCAGCCACAAGACTGATTTCCATTCCCTATATTAGAAAAAAAAGAAACGATCCCCTAGAAGAAGGAAGGGACTTGACGCACAGGACAGGGCACATGGCAGGTTAGGCACATCCCGCTACATGACTGATCCCCCCCCATATTAGAAAAAATAAGAACGGATTCTCCAGAGTAACGAAGGAGAGAGCCACATCGGCAGAGGCAAGACAGGGCCAGGCTAAAGGCTAACGCAGTCGATGTTTTGTGTAAGTGGAACGGCACCTTTAATGATTAAATATCCGGCTGTTCCCTTCAGCTGACGCGAGACCCCCTAACCCAGATAACTAACTCGGGCCATTTAATACATAATTTTTTTCTTTAGGAAGCCCGAGGTGCGCGCTCCTTTTGGTGCCGCATTCTGTGCACAAGGCAACAGAAGCCAGACTACGATTCCGAGTTCCCTCACGGAGAACTCGGACAAATTCCAACCCCCCCCATGGGAGGGTCGGATCTTGAGTCTCACCCCGAAGAGTGAGACTCCTTGCTGGGTTTGTAGAGAGAGGAAGGGGCCAGAAGGCTCCCAATCCTCCTCCAGCAAAGTCCAGGCTTCACTGCCTCTTAAAAAGAAAACAGTGTCCAAAAACGTGGGATCAAAATCGTGTGCCTTAGAATCGTGAGGGCCAAGCCATGAATTTCAAACCGTGAATCAAATAAGGGGGGCAAATTAATCGGCACTCGTGAAAACGAAGTGAATTATATAAATAAAGAAAAATAATTTAAGGACAGACCATTGCTGGCCTGCCGGATTCAAAAATAAAGAACTTAACCCCAGGACCAGAAGGTACCTGGGGAAAAGGTAGTGCTGACGGGCCGCCAGTGGAAACGTGCGCTCACCGTGTGCAGTGGCGTGCAATACCACACACGGTGACTCCAGCATTTCTGCCAGGGCAATTCCACCTCGGGCTCCATCTGCTATCCCGAACCCTAAGGCCAGAGGATCAGCATAGTCCCCCCCTTCCCAAAGAGGAACTACACTTGATCTTAGGCAAAAGGCCGAGAAGCCATTTAATACATAATAGGAGAACCAAGGGGAGGGGCCTGTTTCCATGGCAGCCAGTATCAACAAAACTCTGAATTCTGCCCTGCAGCTTTCTCTGCCCCCTCCTGCCCCGAGTCATCACGTGGGACGCAGCGAGATGTTCCTAGGGGAACCCAAGCTGCAATTCTGCACCTCTAGGACAAGGAGCATGTAAGAACCTGTATTTACTTTTCTATATTTTGGTAGAAATACAGCAAATGAGGGAGCCCATGTAACCATGGATACGGACTATTAACGAACATATCAGACCCATTCGGCCCCATCTAGTCCATACTTCTTCCTGCTGTAAAGATCCTCATTTTAGATTCAAAGCCATATACCTATCCCTGTTCTCTCGCTGTATTACCCTCTACCACTTCTGCTTGGAGGCCGTTCCGTATACCTACTGCCCTCTCAGTAAAGTAAAGCTTGCTGTGTACGGTGGCGGAATTATGTGCCTTTTGACCCACCATAATCATTCCGCGCGTGCGAAATGTTACCCCGTAATGTGATTGAACTCCAACCTGCCACTGGGGCACCACAAAATTAAATATTTTTCAAAGTATTGTTTTTTTTAATTATTATTTTAATAGAATTTGGATTCAGCATTGCGGAACTAGCGCTTCACGTAATCTTTGCTTTAATTTCTTTCTTTTGTGTTCATCACAAAAAAACCTGCGTTCCAGAATTCCCAGAAGTTATTACTGTTATTATTATTTATTGATTTATATAGCACCATATACCGCAGAGATGTACAATAGTAGCGCATCACATAACAATTGGAATTACAGAAACAAAAGGTAAGGAGGATCCTGCTCAAAGGAGCTTACACTTTAACTCCGTATTCGGACTCTTATAGCATCGAAGTCACGCTATGGCCGACACGACAGAGCTCCATCAAGCAGCTGCTTTGGGGGATTACGATTTGGTGTCCGTTATACTAAAGAAGGGGCTCCACGATCCAAATTACAAAGACATGGACTGGAACGACAGAACGGCCCTGCACTGGGCGGCAGCCAAAGGTAGCGGGATTGCGGGTGGGCTGGAGGGCTGATCATTTTTGCTGCAATCCCACCTGTAGCCACAAGGTGGCTCTAAGCATTTGCAGACACGTTTTGCAAGAGTTTCTAGCCTGACCAGATCATTTCCGTGCTCCCTACATCAGATTTCCACGTCACGCTGCTGATTTTCAAGCTACGGCTGTAGATGCATTATGGGATTGCGGTTAGGGGTACTCTAATTCAAGATCCTTACCTAATAATGTGATAGAGTACAGTCATTGATCGTAAAAATGTGGCATCGGTTGAGAAATTGTTTTGATTGATCAATTATATTTGTTTTGAGCCAAAAACCTATTGGCGCACCAAACTATTCCAACAAGCCATACTAACATTGGACAGGTCTGTCTCGCACACACGGTGGAAAGTTTTACTTTATTAAAAGGGTAGTAGGTACATAGCCGTTGAGTGGAAGTAGTGAAGGCAAAAAAAGTTACGGAATTTAGGATCATCATAAAGCGCAAAGGAAGACGGCTGAATGGTCTGCAGTCCAAGTAAAAAAATAATTTCATCATGCAGGACAGTCGGATACGGTCAAGCTGTTAATTGAATACGGGGCCCGGCCCTGCCTGAGGACAGACATCGGGTGGACCCCGGCGCATTTTGCTGCGGAGTCCGGGAAGCTGAGCGTTCTCCGAGCCCTGCATTCTCTTCATGCTCCAATCGACATGGCAGACATACACGGGGACACCCCGAGGAGGATAGCGGAGATATACGGCCACAAAGAGTGCGTGAAGTTCCTGGAGGCGTAAGTACATTACCCAGGAGAGCGCGGATGAAAAGCCGAGTGTTAAGGGTCTTTTGCACCACTTTCCGCTTCTTCTTCATTTAGTTTCCCATTATCTCGTTACGTTTACCCATATCTTACCCCAAACCCATGACGGCCACGCATTGTGTTCACTAGCAACATAGCAGCAAAGGTCAAAGAAGGTGAAGCCTATTGTCGGCTGCTATGGGCTCGGTGGTCGGTTGGGTGCAGACATATCAAGGAGAAGACAGAAGGACACCTCGTTGGTAGTATGGAGATGAGATGACCAAGAGATCTGTATGATCAGCCAACACGCTGCTCCTTTCCAGGCAGGAGGGAACACGGGCCTATTGTAAAGATCCTCTGATCTCTCAACTGGCCCAGATCTCCCTTGTAACCAGCCCATTGAGCAGCAAGACACTGGGGGGGCCAGATCAGACCATCTGCCCCTCGGATTTGCAGCGGGGAACTGCCGCCCCTAGGCCAGGCTACGTCTTACAATGTCTTAATATGCATTCCTCATTGCTAACGCTGTCCCTTACAAGATATTACAAACGAGCCCTCTTTTTGTTCCGCAGCGCAGAGGTAGAGTGCCGGGATCACCGACGGGCGGCGGAGTTGGTGGGGGACCCCTTGGATGAGCAGGACGAGGACTGGGAATCTAAACGGAGCGAATTACAAAAAGCCCAACGAAATTCTAAAAGGGACGTCAAAGCGATTAACAAAAATTTCCTCCAGCCGCTGCTGAGCCGCAGGTCCTCGAAAACCGGAAATAAATCCCAGAAGTAAAGTTGTCCGGGAAGGAAAAGGAGATTAACAGAGAGACGTCTGATAGAGCGACCCTCATCGGATATTCCTTACCCCCTCTTACTACGGTAATCGTAAGCATTGAATAGAACGTGGATAAAGGGAGGCTATTACCAGCAACAAAGCAATAGAATTTGTTTCTTACATGACCACTGGTCTGGCACGACAAGCATGTGACAAGGCAGTGGTGGATAAGTAGAGCAGCTGTCCAGCAGAAGTGGTAGAGGTTAATACAGTGAGGGGATATAAACATGCATGGGATAAACATATGGCTTTTGAATATAAGACTCTTTTGTGGAGGCTGGGGGTGTTACATTTAAGGGACTCCTCCAAAACATCACAGTTTTATTGTGGTTTTGACCCAAGTCACAGGGTAGCTTGCATTTGAGATTTAAGGTCAAAAATGCCAAATCAGGTAGTTGGAGCACAAGGTGCTGCAAGAGAAGGGTCTGCCAAGCCTGTTTCAGAAAGGAGGCCATCGTCTGAGCCCCTGGACCCCGCTAGACGGGGAGAATAGGTCTGATCTGCCATCACGTTCTATGTTCCCCAACCAGCTACAAATACACTGATATAAGGAGAAAATCTGTGCATCTGTATTATGCAATTAAGCATTTTTTACATATTTTTGTCCCTTTCAGTCTCAGGACTTCCACCAAATTAAACTCGACGGGGAGCAAGGCTTTTGAATGTAAATAAGACGAGCACCATATAAAATAAATAGTTAATATATAGAAATCATTTATTACCGATAATAAACAGGGAAATCCTGCAGTTTAAGTGTAATAAATAATCCATTGTCAATAATATATATATTCAATAAATTGGTAAAAAAAGCACCTTTTTGAGTGTCCTCTACCATTTGCCTCCAAACAGGTTTACCGTTTAATGAGGGTTGTTTAAAAATAAAAATTCCCGTCTTTTCTTTAATTTAAGTGTAAAAGGGCAAAGATTGCTCATCAACAAATCAATCCCAAATCTGGAGCTGATGAGCGCAGTCCCTCCGATGCGCTTTCTTTCTCTGACACTGTAAAGCACATTTAGAAACGTATAAAGTCACATGACCAAGTTTACATTATAACAGACAACCTCAAAGAAATTAAATAATATATAATATAAATAAATACATATTAATGTGGTTTATGAGTTAACCATAAAATGCATTCGTTAAAAGTCAGCAAATAAATAATTGCTTTAGGGAGACGTTGCAGCCCCCCCTCCTCCTACCCGGTGGTCCGAGGATTCTCGCCACTGGCGTTTGAAGCAGGAAAGTACTCCCGCTAAAATCAAAGGGTCCGCAAAGCACAGACTCCCCCCTACAATGTCTGCAAGGCCAGCACCAGAGCGGACTGGCGGTAAATATATTCCACGCATGGCAAGTAGCTGGGTGGTGGGGAGAAGAGCAAATGGTGTGTGTGAGTGTTGGTTTGTGGTTGGGTGTTTGTGTGTGTTTCTGCAGAATGCCCCCATGTGTTCGTAAAGGGGACAATAATGCCATCATATGCATTAATGTGCATATGATAGCTGATTGTCCCTTTAAGTTGACATATATATAATATATATATATATATATATATTAATGTGTGTACATTAATATGCACAGAGAGTCCTACAGGCAAGCGTCCAGAGGCTACTTTAAAAACGATACTTTATGCTGTTCTTGCAGCAGTAAATTATCACTTCTTGTCTAGAAATAGATCATTTGCGGGACACTAAATGAATATGGTATGAAAGATAAGTAAAGAGGATTTCAGATCTTCTCGCCACATCCCTCATTTAAAAGGAAAAGTTAAAGCTTCCATCTAGTGTATACAGTCTGTAACCGGAGTGTCACTCACCGGAGTATCAAAAGGAGCTCACTCCCGTCAGCCGCCTGATCTGCTCGTACGTCAGCCAAAAGACCAGCGACCAGGGAGCCTGCAGCCAACAAACGGAACATTTTATATCCGCGGTCATCATCACCGGGGATCCGAGTACAGAAGCCGCCAGCGACTCACAATTACATTCTATTTTAAATCTAAATCTTATATTTCATTTTTCTGAAAACAGAAGATGTAAAAAATAATTCTTAAAAAAAAAATATTCTACAAATAAGTATGAATTTTAACTCCTAACTGAATTGGCTCTTCTATAGCTGTTCAAGCACACCTGGAGTAGTATAACATATAATACCTACGCAGAGTAGGATATAACTATTTTAGCTTAAAATTCGAAGGAATTCTGTACATATTCACTACCATTCAAAAGTTTGGGGTCACTCAGCTGTTTTCATAGAAAACAAGGACATTTCTGGCTGTAACATAATCACAAAAGGGTTTCTAATGATCAATTAGCCCTTTAAACTTAAACTTGGGTCAGTGAACACAACGTGCCATTGGAACACAGGAGTGATGAGAGTGATAAAGGAGTGATGGGAGTGATAAAGGGCCTTTGTACACCTATGAAGAGATTCCACAAAAATCAGCAGTTTCCAGCTACAATAGTCATTTACATAATTAACCCCATCTGTGCTGGCTTGTTCATTCATTTCATGTTTTTTTAATAGACATTTTTCCTGTCAAAAACAAGGATATCTAAACTTAGTGAAAGTTATCTGAACGGTAGTGGGTACGACATGCAGAACATATAAAACAAGATCATAAGGCGTGTACAGAACATTCACCTGTAAAGCTGCTGTATATAGCTAGAACTGTTTAGCAGTTAGACTCCTTTTAGTAGCTGAATTTATAATCTAAATGTACCGTGTGCTCCCCCCCTCAAAACTAAAAAAAAAACACACACTAAAATATTTAACTGTCGCCTATAACGGGAACGTGTTATTCTTCCATGATAGTAATGTTACCATTCTCATCCAGGTTGGAATGAATCCTTTGTAGAGGGACATGAAGCCTTCGCCCCTTACTGCCTGCATGAAGCAGTCTAGGGAGGATTTGTACAGAATTCCCCTGGAAAACAGGCAAATTGTCACGAGAATTTGTATTAACGCAGATTTATTATAGTGATATATATATATATATATATATATATATATACACACACACACACACTTCATGTAACATTTGGCCCCATTCATATTTTTTCTGGGTATGCTTAATTGTCACATGGAAAAAAAACTCAGGCACTGATAGGTCGTTGCTATAGAAACTGAAAAGGCTTTTCATGAGAGGTATTCCCATTGAGTACCCATGGTTCATTATAAATAAAATCAGACATACCGTCCGTTTTTATCTCTTGGTTGATTCATTATCCTGGTTTTGATGACATCAGCAGGGGTTCCTAGCGAAGCGGCCACCAGACCAGAACATATACTTCAAAAGAAAAAAAGAATTATATATATATATATATATATATATATATATATATATATACACACACACATACATACATACACCCCCCCCGTATATACACACACCTACATATATAATGGAAACTATTCCACACCCCAATACTTGAGTCTATTAGTAAACCGATACATAATATATGAATACTGAAGTTCAGGCTTATTGGCAAACACCTTGCAGGTTAATTTTTGATAGTTTGGCTGATACGGGATTTATTCACCAAGGACTGGACTGTCCGAGAATAACCCCCATCTGCTACCTTTGATCTTTAGAAAGGCCTTGAGGAAAGCAACTCACGGCACAACCATTTCCAAACATTTCATTTAAACGCACTACCGTTCAAAAGTTTCTTTGTTTTTGAAAGAAAAGCAAATTTTGTCTATTACAATAACATGAAAAGGATCAGAAATCCAGCGCAGACGGGGTTAATGTTGTAAATGACTATTGTAGCTGGAAACGGCTGATTTTTAATGGAATCTCTTTATAGGCTACAGAGGTCCTTTATCACTCCCATCACTCCTGTGTCCCAATGGCCCTTTATCACTCCTGCGTTCCAGTGGCCCTTTATCACTCCCATCACTCCCCTATGACTCCTGTGTCCCAATGGCCCTTTATCACTCCCATCACTCCTGTGTCCCAATAGCACGTTGTGTTCGCTGATCCAAGTTTAAGTTTAAAAGGCTCATTGATGGTTAGAAAACCCTTTTTGCGATTATGTCACAGCCAGAAATGTCCTTGTTTTCCATGAAAACAGCTGAGTGACCCCAAACTTTTGAACGGTAGCGTAAATGCAGGTGATGAACGCGCTGCTGAGAATTCTGTATGAAATATACGGTTGTCTTGAATTGGCGCACGGAGAGGATAAATAAATAATAGGTAAACGTGGCTACCTGGAAAGACTGTGGCATAACATACTATCTTTTAGCTGCGTGTTCGAAAGTAGGAAGCGTTTCACGGTGTCGTACGTCGTCAAATCTGAGAAACACATTCAGAAAAGAAAGAAAAAAAAAAAAGGGGTTATGGTAAACAAAAATGCACTGCAGCATTGAAATGGTTAAACATAAAGAAAGCCCATTGTATATCGGTAACGGGGAGAATGTGGATTCAGTAACATGGAATCTCCACTCTCATAGGATTCTTCTCTGCTGGACGTCTATATGGTTTTGGGGTAACGGCCGGAATACGCGAGGTCGCTATATACTATTATATACTACCGTATTTTCACACCGCATGCCGGGTTTATTTAAGACGGTAACATAACTATGGAGTCCAACCAAAGACGTGGTAACTAATGGGAACACAAAGAGCGCAAATGCCGTGTCGGGCGACGCGAAGAACGCGGATAGGACGCTTTCAGCTGCTCTCTCTGGAAGAATTACCTCCCATGTTTACCAGAGCAGCCCTCTGAACGTTGGGCACGCAGCCGGCCCACAGCCCACGTATTCCTCCTTTGGAGACGATGGTCAGGAACGCGTGATACACGCCTCGCACCCTGCAACAACACACGCACCTGTATCATCACACGTCTCAAGTGCAGCGCCGCGGAATACAATGGCGCCATATAAACAATCATTTATAATAATAAGCAGCAGCGAAAGGGTGATCGGCCAACACGATCTGGGTCTTCAGGACTATATTCCTGCTAAAGGATAGACTGTGCGTTCAGGGGGCTTCATAATACCCAGTGATGGTTAATAGAGTGTAAGCTCACGAGGGCAGAGCGCTGATCTCCTTCTCCCCCGTGATGTCCTAACGTGCGTTATTCTTAATGTCCTCAGATTGGAATTGTCCCCTATGGATCCTGCTGGAGCTCCATAGGTAAATGGACCAGCATCAGATTCAATTTCCAACCCTGTTAACCCTTTAATGGCCCATTGTGAAGATTGTATGGTTGTGACTTCATGCAAACCTCCACTTGTCTTTATCTAAAGATACACTTAAGAGTCACCTGCCTTCAAGCAGGAATATCAAGCATAAGCGCTTGGCCCTGAGATTCAGGGTCACCCCCCCCAAGAGTTCCCAAGTATGCTTTACACATACAGGGGACCAGTGCGATAATACGAACTAGATGACTTGTGGCTATGAATAAAGTCCCGATCTTCCTCTTTCTGCCGTCTGTTCCAATAAACCGGACTTTAAGAGCAACCAGAGAACATGGCAACTCCCTACGGCGTTTACATAAGAAGTAGGACTCACCGGGGCGGCTTCCCTTCCAGTCTCCGCTTTCCTTCCATCTGCATCAGGACTTTCACTAGGTCTGTCGGACTGGCAAAAAACTGCCCAATCGCCCCGGCCGTCATCCCGCCGATCACAGCCTTCCTGTGGAATCGGGCACAGGACACGACCGTAAAACACTGCTGTCTACTCATCGCGTTAACGGCCACGTCAAATACAAACCAGGCTGTCTGTGATAGTGACCCGGTAGGACGCAGGTAATGAACCCAACTCACCACCAACCCGGGGAAGGGTCAATGCCCTAGGAAGGCAGCGTACAGGGGGTTAACATTAAAAAGCCCAACAGAGCTCTTGGGAACTGTCATTCCGATTCATTGATCTCTAATTACATTCGAAGAAGGGACCTATGAGTTCCTCTACGTTTCACTGGAACCTCAGCCCACCAAGCGGTATCTCAAGCTTCTTTGCTCCGCGGGGATGTTTGGCACTTACCACAGAGGAAAGTGTCCGCCGTCTCCTTTTCCAAGTTTGGAGTCTCGAAGATGCTCGTAAACCACCATCCGTACTCCCGAGTATACTGTCAGCGAGATAACAAAAGTGTGGTTCTCAAAAGAGGGCCCCGTGGCTAATAAAACCGCCAGAAAGCAACCAACAGAGGTCAGCAAGCAGAAGGTGGCACACCCATCACATACCCCCCCCCGTCCAAAAATATTCCCCCACTCGTACACAAGATTTACGTAGCTTGTTGAGGATGGTGGGAATTGTAGTCTAAAGAGCTGGAATATTTCAGCCTTGGAATTGCTTGCAGGAGGTCATCAGGGACTCTTCTCCAAGGACGGAGGCACCACCAGCGTGATAACCTTATCCAAGCAGCGAGCACATGGACGCCTCGGGTCCAACTGGCCATCATACCTCCAGGAGAATCTCTCAGCCAACCCAGGCATTCTACGTTCTGCATTCAACGGCCGAGTTCCAGGGAGGCTCTGGAGGATCGGCCAGTAATGAGGAGACACTAATGGCCTTCAGAATCCTGGATCCCTGCAGGCGAAGCTCATCCTATATCAGGGAGTAGGTGGGAAACACGCAGAACCTCTCAGGTTATAGCGGAGGAACGGAGCAGGTAACATTCCAGATGAGCGTTACCTACACGGTCTCACCGCTATAACCCGAAAGGTTCTGGAACACACCTGAGCGGGGTGCGTATACCTCCTTTACCCCCTGATATAGGAGGAGTTGGGTCCTGGTGGACGTAAAGCCATTTTCATTGGGTTTGGTCGGTTATAGAAACATATTACCGACGTGCCGATACACCGCTGGCGTGGCTCCTTGCCAAAGCTTCGGCAAGCCTTCCTCTCGGACAATCCCAAGGGCCGTACGGACCATCCCCCTGTACGGCACGGCCGGCGCCGCTTCGTGTCTTCTCAGAGCCGCTTCCCCCTGGATCTGCAGGCGGGTTTTGGTGAGATCGAGCGGGAATGTCACTGAAAAGAGACCGTAAAAGAGACAGACGGCCATTAGAATGCAGTGAAAAGAGACATTAAAACCGACAGAAAACGTGAAAGTAAAAAGTTTAATAAGCGTCTAGGGATGGATAAAGCCCTATTTTTTTTCTTTATTAATGATTTAGGGGCTGGTGCATCTAAGTGGTGTGAATGTGAAGTAGTGAAACATAGAATGCGACGGCATTAAGACCCATTCCACCCGCTATTCTTCCTGCTGTAGAGACTTGTGGGTCTCGTCTTAAATTCAGGAGCCATCAGCTTATCCCATGCATGTTTTTATCCCCTCGCTGTATTACCCTCTACCACTTCTACTGGGAGGCTGTTCTACTACCCTCTGATAGGTAACTTTTATAACTCACTCACTCACAGTACCTAGCTCGGCCACCGAGGCAGCACATGCGGACAGGATGAACTTGCTGACCCGGGGCCACCTGTCCGGCAGGGCGCTCTCCTTGGACACCATGGTCCGGGCAGCAGCCGCGGGACTACACGGGTAGGAGAAGGACAGACACTCAAACCCCGCACCCCACCATCTCCTCCGGGGACGCTTCGAACTTCGGCCAGTCCGCGCTGACCCACGCGTCACCCCCACCGGCCACCGTACTCCTGCATCGAGGCATGACGGGAAATGTAGTTTCCACCATCACTAACTACAGGCGTGTACTCTATCCGAAAGAGCTAACTGATCCGTGCGAATCATAGGACCTCCCCACACCCATTACTCTCAGCCAGCAATGTCCATAGTCCACTAGGAGTTCATATAGATAATGCATTTCCACTCTGTGCGGTGCCGGTCAGTGTCACACTCCAGCAGAGATGCGAGGACTTCACTGTTAAGAACATATATACAGCGGAATACATAGCGCCTGTCACTTAATTATTATTAATATTATTAACACGCTTATCTAGCGCATTATTTCCCGCACATAGCACTGCGCTGTATTATGACACATATATACGACTGTTAACCCATAATATATGGCGTCACTCCGCAATAACCAAATTGCCACAATACAGACGTTTCCTATAAGAAGCATGAGTATTCCGTTTGCTACTAAATAGATTCCGTTCTGCCCTTTGATCCGGATTCAAACACATCGAGGACGGAAAAAGCGCTTTCAGAGATACCGTTTATCAGTAACTATGGCAACATCCGCCCCTCACACGCAACGCTCTGCACAGAATCACATCCACCGTCCGTAATCAAGATATTGCGCGCTCCATCCCTGCCCACTCCTGTGATTGGCTAGCTGTCTACCTTCCTGAGAACGGGCTGCTTCTATTGGTTTGTGTCCCATTCCGTGTCCTTGGCTGTTGTACTGAGTGGCCACTGCAGGTATCAGTCGGGCCGGTGACTGGCCTGCTGGTAACATGGGGGAAAAGCAGCTGGCTGTGTCCGAGTTCCCTGCAGTCTCCGCGGGGCTGCTCCTGTTGCTTCTGACCGGGCTGCTGGTGCGTTATTTGCTGCCCAGGTCCTCGGGCAGCCCCCCACCGCCATGCATTCGCGGGTGGATCCCCTGGTTTGGGGCGGCTTTCGAAATGGGAAAAGCCCCCTTGGAGTTCATCGAGAGGGCCAGAGAGAAGGTAAACCTGCCCCCTGACCCGGCACAGAGTCTGCCCCCTGAGATCGGTGCCAACCGGGCCATGCCTGCGCTCGCCCTGCTGCTTTAAATCCCATACATTCAGTAAATCCTTTTACTAAAACCACATGTGGCTTATGTGCTCTTATTTGGAACTATTTGCCCTAAAATAATGTGCGAGATGAAAGGATTCCCCCAAAAACCCAGGGGTGAAAACATCAGGTCACCTCATGTACCCCATTTAGAGGAAAGCTGATCAACAAATCGATTAATAAAACCTTAAATAAAAAAACACTAGAAAAATGAATAATTGTTTTTTTTGCTTTTTTTTTTGTAACAACGTTTCCAACATTCTTTTTGGGTCGTTCCGTACATGTTGTGTACGTTTGGGCGCGTCGTCCTCCGCCCGCGTTACCTTCCCAAAATATGCGATTTTCTTTCAGTTCCGTCTGATGTTCTATTTGTTGCGTTCAATAAAATTATCGAAATCCATTAACTACGGAAAATGTTTGGTTTTTAATGTGAAAGTGTGAATTATGATTAAGAGGATTTTAAGGGACACTTTGGGGAGCAAATAAAAAGCCCCAATCGGGTAGATATTTAATGAAAATGAGGGCGTCTGATCACCCTTTTCTTGCAGCACTTCTTAGATGGAGAACGCTGACCGTTGACCGTCTGATACCCTGCTTGCTGATCACCTTTTTTTGGGGTCAGCCAGGACAGCTTTGTATTGGATATTTTCTGCACTCTGTTGTGTACGAGCTGCGGTTACATCAAACAACTTGTTCAAGAAAATTCACTCCCCCCCCCCCATCTGTGAATTTGTTACTTTGTATCTTCTGATGATGGCGTTGTGTTTGTAGATCTGTGTTTATGAGGATTTTTTTGTACATGAACCTTTTTGTATTTGCGCCCCGTGACTTTTATAGAATGAAATCCTCTGTTTTAATGGAAGTTCGGTGTTTCCGGATTGGGTCCGTTGAGTTTGGGGAAGTGGGGCTCTGCCGGCCCCCAGGGGCCCACTTGGACGTGCGCCCTTGCGAGGTGCACTGCCTTAGAAACAGCCTCAACTGTTAAAACGGGTCACATGCTCAATTCAACTCTCAGGACACAAAGCCGAACAATATACAAGCTTAGCGAGCGCTGCGTCCAAGTCTAACCGCTGCTGGTCTGCCGTCCGATTAACGTCAATGCTGTTTACAAATTAAGTTTCATTAAGTTAATCGAGCCCTACGAGTGTGTAGAGATCCCCGTTATAAAATGTCGGGATCCCTGGGGATAATTCCGGTTGTTATGCCGGTAATATCACACGTTAAAGTTATAGGAATCTGTGGGGCACAAGTCTCCGGCATTTAATTAAATATGCACCGGCACTGAAGGAGTTAAATCTGTGAACATTTTCCCGCTCGATGCGGTTAACAGATTTCATCGCTTTCTGGTCTTTATGTAATAAAGTTAAAATTACCGTAATGACGTTTTTCTGTCTCCTCACCCATTAAATTATACATTATACGGGGCCGTTGCAGAGACATATGGTTTTCAAGCCCTGCTGTGGTGTAAGGGCTGCACAGTTCGGGTCCTCGAGGACCGTAAAGGGGCCGCATTTGTTCGATCTCCCGGCTTGATTACAGGTATTTGAATTAAATGGATATTTTTTCTCAGATAAGACTGGGCACCAGGACTGTCCTGTGCACAGTGGGACAGTTGGGTGGGGTGTATATCCCTTTCCCTGTAAATCGTCTGCCAGTCACGGTTTTAGCGCGGAGCTCTCTTGTGAAGCAAGTCTGACACCGAGATGTCTTTGCCCCAGCCGGTGGGGGGTTCTAATCTCTATTGTTTATGGCTCTTTTGGCAGCACGGGCCGGTGTTCACCGTCGTGGCAGCCGGTAACAGACTGACGTTTGTGAGCGGGGCGGAAGGACTGGACGCTTTTTTCACGTCCAAGAAAGTGAGTTTCCCGCAGGCGGTGCAGATGCCGGTTCAGCGCACCGGTAAGGACTACCAGTTTTGTTTGTTCGTTTGCTGTAAGAGCCGTTTATAAAGCTGAATAATTAACTCTTTCATACCTGAGGGATTCTGTGCTGCCGCCTGACGTATATATACGTCCTTCCGGTCTAATGAGGGCTGATGGTGCATTGAAGGAATTGTAGCAATCGGTGGTGATACACCAGCGGCTCTTAGAGCCCGATTGATTGGAACCATTAATGTGAGGTTAGCTTCCCGCCGGAATTCCGTTACATGTACAGGGACCGGTCCTAACTGCCTCTACGTCTCTCTGAAGCTTCCATTGGAAAGGAGAACTTCTACAAAAACCACACAGCCATCCACGAGACGATAAAGCTCCACCTGTCCCGGAAACGGCTGCAGCCGCACGTCGCCCGTCTCTGCGGGGAGTTCTGGGGGCATTTAGAGCGACTTGCCCCACGTGGAACGGAGGAGCTGTACGGTCTGGTACGGTAAGAGGATTGCACCCGTGTAACCTTTTGGGTTTTTTGCCCCAATATTCTTCTGCTCGCCCCATTAGGTGACCCGCGTTCACTGTTCACGTGGTGAAATGCCGCATGTGCCGCGAGACGTCGCTGACCGTGGAGACATCTGGGGCGGTTGTGATAAGTCTTCTGTTTTTTTCCCCTCGCAGACGGGTCATGTACCCCGCCGTGGTGGACACGTTGTTTGGGAAGGGGGTTTGCCCCACGAGCGAGGACACGCTGGAGGAGTTTGAAGAGCACTTCCGGAGGTTCGACGAAGGCTTCGAGTACGGCTCGCAGTTACCGGAGTGCTTTTTAAGGCGAGTGCATTGGATCTGACCCGGCGACCTGGTCAGTCACATCTCTCGCATTTACCTCCATCCTGAGTGCCGTAAAACCCTTTAAACGTTCTTTACGGCCCTGATTGTGTGAAGGTTTTAAGGGGCTTTAGGTCATCCGGTTACATTTTTCTCTTACGACCTGGTGGTCCGTGGCGGGTAACGGGACGCTTGCGCAGCTGATGCCGTCGCCTGCGGTCTCGGGTAATTTAGCCTCCTCTGGCTCTAATGCACGTCAGACCAGGAAGAGGGACACTGGGGGCCCTGGATAACAAAGCTGAGTGGGGGAAATGGGGAGCCCGGCTGAGGATGATGAGTCTGGAGCAGACAGAGGTCGGCAGTAGCAGCGCAGAAATCAGATGTTTAGTTGGATTAGTCAGAGGTACGGAAATGTAGCAAAATCAGGGGGCGCAGTCAGGTCAGATGTCGCCAAGGTCAAAGCGGACCTTTCCACAGATTCCAAACATGGATCATAGTCAGATGGTCCAGGAGTCGGCAGAAGATTAGACAGGGAACGGACTGAGGCGCAGGCAGACAGAGCACCTACGGTCAATAAATAAATACGCTGAAGGTATCTGAACTCAGGCAGACAAACGTTCGAATGAGCGAGGCTCTACCCAGGCTGCCGCTCGTCGCGTAATCGAGTGCTCTGTAATATTAGTGAATATGGTTACGGATTGCTCACTGTGTTTTGTGCTCTTGCAGAAACTGGTCTCAGTCCAAGCAATGGCTCCTGAAGTTATTCAAAAGTATTGTAACAGAAATGGAATCAAAGGAACCGGAGGAAGGCAACTCAAAGGTAAACTACCCTTCCGGGTCCCGCGGGCAGCCGTATGGAGGGGCGTCGGGTCCCGCGGGCAGCCGTATGGAGGGGCGTCGGATCTGCGCTTAGCGATCCAAAAAGGGTCCAGCGTGCCGGATGTTGGGAATGAATAAATCTCCCACATACTCTGCAGATCCTTTCAATGTGAAACGCTCTGCAGAACCAGAAAAGATGTCTCCCTTTGTGTGGACGTGGTTACCGTGGTCCATGCTGGTTTTTTTTGTACGGTGCCGACAGCCCCAGATCTCTTATTTTTTAACCACCCGGTCGGCGAGGATGTGAATGCTGTCTAAAGCCCCTGATCCTCTAGGCCCCCTGGTGGACACATGGGAAATAACAATCAACAAAAAGTTTCAAATTGGCCCAAAATGTTTAAATGAGAGAAGCTCGGAGACGTCTTCCGTTGCCCCCATATCTGCCCTCCCCTGAAATATAACAATATATTACTTAGTGTTACATTCCCCATTCTTGCCTCAATATCCTTTTATAAAGTATTTCCCGTTGTCACGTCACAGAAGTAAAATGTGAATACGGTGCACGACCTCGGAGTCTGGGATTGGCATGAACTGAAGTTAGGTGCTACGATGTATCAGGGTGATGAGTCTCGGGGGGGGGGGTAAGCGTGAATGAATTGTGAGCCTGAATGAGCGAAGTTCGCTGTTCTCCTACTCGGCTGGTGTAAGAACTATAGAAATTCATTCACTGTGATGGTATTTGCCCCAGGAGGGCAGCAGTTTATGGATTAGTATTTTACTTCTTATGAACTGTAAGGCTGGGATAGGGTCCTGCAGTTTATTATTTAGCCTCTCCTGACGTTAATTGGCTTGGTGAGACTTTGGGTACCGTCTTTGCGTGTTGCGTGTCGAGTCCATCCTTGCACTTAATGTATCTAATGTTTTACTATATTAAGAGGGTGCTAGATTCATCGAATGTCCTCCCAGCAGAGGTGGTAGAGGTGAATGCAGTGAGGGAATGTAAACATGCATGGGATAGACATACGGCTCCTGAATCTAATCCGTGACATTCTACATTTCTCTGAATAAAGCGTGATGATGAAAAGTTTATTTGTAGCATCGTTTGGGTTGCGTTGTCTTCATTTTGCTTTCCCCCGTTTAATCTCGCGCAGACTTTATTGGAACATCTTCTGGACACCATTAAAGGGGTCGCCACCTACAACAACAGCTTGTTACTGCTCTGGGCGTCTCAAGCCAACGCAAACCCTGTAAGTACTGACGGCGCTATCAGCGTATGATCGTACGGAGATGTATATATTATATAGTGTGTGTGTGTACGTGCTGCGTGTGCGAAGGTCATATATGAAACTGTGGCGCTCCTACCGTCTAATCAAATGTGATTATATATATATATATATATATACTCTATAGACACTTACATCGTAGAACCATTTGTTGGGAGATGGGTAATTAATGGACATCTGCCCTCGGGGGGGGGGTGTATATATTTTATTAAATTTATTTATATTTTGTTACTCGAGGTAAGTATTCATGCCAACTTCAGAATTTTTACCATTTGATAAACTGACCTGTGACCAAAAAAAAAGATTAATCAATTGGGAATAATTTTTTTTTTATTTATTTTTATTTTATTTTTTTTTTTTGGTTTGGTTTTGTTTCCAAGATAACATTTTGGACGCTCGCCTTTATTATTTCGGATCCTCTTGTCTACAAAAACGCCATGGATGAAATTTCTTCTGCGTTTGGTGAAGCGGGTAGGTCTTAGATCGTTTTGGGGTTTTTGGGGGCGGGGGGGTTGTGTTTTGTGGACTTTCAAAACACAACCAAAAAAGCCAGTTACAAATTTTTTTATTCCATTTGGCAACTTAAAAATAAAATAAAGTCTAAAATTGGAAAAAATTGTCTGTAATGAATGAATATATTTTCCCCAATTTTTCCCCAATGCAGTTTGTGTAAATACTTCCGTTATATAAAAGAAACAACGTATTTTTTAAGCTTTCTTGAGCACTGATATGCAGAGCTCATATCAGAATACAATTGCCTGGTTTTTTTTTTTTTTTGGTTTTTTTTTTATGGATATATTTGGATTTTCCGGTAAGTAAACGTAAGGCGCAAGGCGCTGTAACCTGGTTTATCTGTACATCAAACAAAACTTAAAAAGAAAGTTGGGTGCTGTCCGATGCCCCTGTGAACGTTATGCGGATTCATATTCTTCCAGCAGGGGGCAGTGTTTGCCAAAAGGGAGAGTTGGACTGAAAACGGGTCCAAGCATTTAGACAACTGATACTTTTCAATAATAATATTATATATTCTATAAAGTAAGTGGTAATACCCCCTATTAAGTGAAATACTTTGGGGCAAAAAAAAGCTGTCTGCACCGTTCTAACGCGAGATTCCAGAATTTGATATACTTCCCATATTTAGATAGTAAGTTCTGTGGGTTAGGTTCCTCTTACCCCAACGTTTTCTTGGCTGATCACCTACCTACCCTATCCCTTTTGTCTGCTGTATGGCGGGGAGTGCGCCCGTTAATGCTTTATATGAATGTGTTTGTTGGTAGAACTTATTGACGGAGCAGGCGGTCCAAATGGTTGCGATCTGCTCTTTGTTTTCCTGCCTGTTAGAAGAACTCAAATCTTTTTACCCGTGTTGGTTAAGGGAAAACAAGCGCTTTATGCTGATAGCCGCACAAAATATATTTTTGCCAGAGGGCACAAGGTGGTGATCGTTGGGGATGTCCCCTGGTAAGAGCTGTAACGGTTCTGCTGTCGTTTACGCCCCGGTAAAGTCCCGTTCTTTATCCAAACAGGCAAAAAGTTTTGTTTAACCGAAGCTGATCTGACGAGGCTTCCGTACATCAAGAACTGTATGCTGGAGGCAATAAGGCTGCGCTCCCCAGGGGCTGTCACAAGAAAAGTGCTGGAACCGCTGAAAATCTACGTAAAAGTGCTTTATTTGCCGTTATTCTGCTCACTTTTCTTAATTCTCTGAAGGTTAAAAACATTTTTTAAATCAGTTTAACTCTTTATGATATGAAAGAAACAGGCAGGGCTTCTGTCACCTCTTTCTGCAATAATATACCTGAACGAGAGACCTCAGTGGTCCCAAATGCTTGCAATCTAACCCAATTTATATAGCCAATGAAGCTCTCATCTCTTCAGCAAGACCAGCGTTCCCAGCTGTTACTTTTGCCCCGTTGGGGTAAATCATGGGTCCTCCAGCAACAGCGCAGGGAGAACCTCGTCTGTACGTAGTTTATGGGATTCGTTTTGTTGCGGTGACTCTCTTTAAGTCATACATTGGTCTCGTTTTAACCCTTAGAATTACCGGGTTCCTCCGGGAGACATGTTAATGCTGTCGCCTTTTTGGCTTCATCGAGATCCCCAGCGATTTCCTGATCCTGATGCCTTTCGACCTGTAAGTTCCAAAACATGTTAATGTTGGCGTTATCACTGAGTAAAGTGAGGAGTAACGCCTGCCAAAGAATTCATGGGTTCTGCGCATGTTCTGTCAAACGCCCCTGTCTGTTTTACCAACCGCTGCGCTGCGAAATGATTGGTCCAGAGCAGTAGAACCTCTTCTCTGTGGGGATGACTTCCTTCTACTAAAACACATTCTAAAAGAAGCATTTTTGGTCCAGAGAAAAACCCCGGAGGTAGAGTTTCAGCGCTGGTCCGCTGTGTTGAAAGTATGTTTGTCTTTATGAGTTGGTAACTGATCGTGTGAATGGAAAGGTGACTACCTGACACGGCCATAACGCTAGAGACTCTGTCATTCCAGGTTACGTGTCTTAGCTGCCCCTACATAAAGCAAAAAGCACATCCTTTTGTGGTCATTAGCGTACCAGGTACATACCGAAAAGCTGTCCCTACAGGACCCAATGACGTACCTGCTAAGTCATTGGTTAAAAGCCCTCCCATGTGTTCGCAATTGCATGGTCGCCGCTTGTTCTGACCGCTCCATGGAGAGTCCAGTCTAAAGCCAATCGCTTCCTTTGTTAATAATAATAATAATAATAAATATATATATTATATACCGATCAGCCATAACACATGGGCACTGACAGGATCTGTGGGGGGGGGGTCAAAAGTGGTAGAGGGAAGCACTATAGGAGAACTCCCTGATTGCTGTGCTGGGAATCCCAAGAGTGACATCACAGGGTTTCCCCTGTGCTGATAGAGATCCCTGGGTCCTAAAAGACCCCCAAATGGGATCTCGGTACTTTTTTTTTTTTGTTTGTTTTGTTATATGTACAATCAGATATAGCCCTATAAGACATTTTTAACACCATTTCAACCCCTTTACAGCACTCTCCCGTTACCTTGGGGGGGAGGGGGAAACTGACGAAAATAAGTGTTCTAAATAGCTTTCTGCAGTCACTTATTTTCTGGGCAAGAAAGGAAAAATATGCAGTGTGTTAAAAACACCAAAATAATAGCTATCGATAAATTCAGAAGAGATCGGCTGCCTGAAAAGGTTTGTCTTGTTTTTTAGTAACTTTTTTGGGGTGGTTTTGGTGTCTCCTGGCGGGTTCACCGATCATCATATTATATACCGACCGGCACTCCCGGCAGCCAGCTGTCGGCAGCTCTTATTTTCAATAGACCTTTATTTCTATATTTATGGATGTCGCTCATCTGTAGCATAGAAGAAAATTTAAGCAAGATTGCAACTATATTTTAGTATAGGTTTTTGTTTTATCAGTTATCGCTAATTATTTTTTTTAATGTATTTCTTTGATTTTAAAAGGACCTACGTCTTCTAGACAACTTCTGCGCGTTCATCAAAAATAATATCGTGTTAACGAACACATGGTAATAATGACGAAAAACTAATATTTTGGTTAAAAAGGCTTAAGCTTCTTTAAAATGCGTTCCAAATTAGTACGAAATAATATAAAAAATCTAGGAATGTTGGAGAAAAAAAACCTCATTGTGGATCTGGCGCGGCCGAGATCTGCTCCTCGTAGAAATGCTCACTATTGAGCCGTTCTTCTATCCGCGTTCCCTCTCGTTTTATTAAAATATGAAAAAAGGATTAAAACAAATATTCGTAACGATTTCAACTGAAAACGATTTATTATATGATAAAGAACTCAGAATAACAACATTTCTGGCGCGGGGGTCCGGTCTTCGTGTTATGCGCCGTCGGGCTCGCTGTCGGCAGCTCCCACCTTCTCCATCGCGGGACAGCAAAAAAAGCAGCAAATAAACATCGGTGAAGAAAACCGCCTATGATGTCACTCGTACTGTGATGTCACACTAGTGTCACGGCGGGAATGCTTGCTGCGGAGTTCAATCACACAAAATACAGTTTTATATCCAGTAATATAATATATTGTTTAATTATAAGAGTTTGGGTTTTTTTTTTAATCAGCGTTAACTTTATGCAGTATTTATGTTATAATATTGTTCTAACTGTGACACGTACGCAGAGCCCTCTCTCCCTCAATATGATGTCATACAATCCAAATGTCCAAAGAATTGGTATAAAAAATAACATTTACAGGCCAAATGTGTCCATTAATTTAAAATCTAATGTATCCTTATAATCACAAACTGGTGCGAACCTCTTAACAGGGCCAGCACCGGATACTTGCATTTCCCCTGCCTGAGAACAGGTTGATTTTCAATATGGATTATAAAAGCAGTACCTGCAGAAATATCCGGTCTTCCTATTATTATGGGCCGTCGGGCTTGCTCTCGGGGGCTCCTGTGTTCGCCGTCGCGCGTTTCTTATTATATATAACGAAGAGGACAGCAAAACAGCAGCAGAACAGTCCGAAGCAAGCGATCATCGGGGCAACTACAGTAATGCCCCACGCAGCGGGGGCCGCGGGGGTCGCTCCGGGTTCGGGGGCCGCTGTCTTCTCCCGGGTCACCTCGCGGTCTCCTTTACCCCGTGTAGCCGGGAGCGGAGCAGCGAATAGTTCGCACATCAGCAGGAATGAGAGGAAAATCACAGGCAACATGTTTCTTCTCCAGTGAAGGCCAACAAGTGAATGTCTGAGCCTACGCTCTGTGCTCTCTCCCAGCTGTGCCTTTATTGCATCACTGGGCTATGATGTCACTCGCTGTGCTGTTACTGCGGGAAGGCTGGCTGCTGAGTTTAAGTACACGGAGTTTTATATCGGCTTCTCTGTGTTACGTTGTAATCGTTTGTATTTTCACCCTCTGGTTTCTGTTGGATGTTTATTGAGAATGACCGTACCTGGAAACTGTCATTTATAGTTTTATAGTTATTTGTATGGCAAATAGTGTGACGCGGGTATGTATAAGGGGTGCGTGGGTATAAGAGCTCGAGCGCGAGATAAACCATATGGGGCTGCTCTCTAAATGTTTCCAGGGTTACTTTTCAGTCCCAGTCCGGCCCTGTAGGAAACTAGTAACCGTTCACATTCATTTTGACCAACATTATTTGGGATTTAAAGGAACAGTATTTTTAATTATTATTATTAATAAAATATTTAAGTATCCTGTCCTTTCCTTTTCTCTGTGACACACTGCCCCTAAGCATCATCATGCAGATACAACTTGCAATTTAATATACGGACATAGCAGCAGGGGTTAATATTTATAAATATTGGCTGCAGGGGCTATTATCAATAAATATTGGCTGCAGTTGATAATATTTATATATAATGGCTGCAGGGTCTAATATTTATATATATCCACAGCAGGGGCTAATAGTAATAGATATCGGCAGCAGGGTCTAATATTAAAGAATGAAAAATAACTTCCAGTTCAGCAGTTATTTTGAAATCATATTTCAATCACGGTCTTTACGTCAAAGAGATAAGTACATATTATGTAGTTAAAAATGCACGTTTAACGCATATATATATATATCTATATATTTATATAGTGTATATGCACCGCTTTATAATTTGGCCCCCCTACTTTGGTCCCTGGCCCCCCATGTGCCCCCCCTAAATATGAAAGCTGAAGACACCACTGCCGACCGGCACTCCCGGCAGCCAGCTGTCGGCAGCTCTTATTTTCAATAGACCTTTATTTCTATATTTATGGATGTCGCTCATCTGTAGCATAGAAGAAAATTTAAGCAAGATTGCAAAAATTTGAATTTTTTTCTATTTTAGTATAGGTTTTTGTTTTATCTGTTATCGCTAATTTTTTTTATGTATTTCTATGATTTTAAGAGAAGGATCTACATCTTCTATATGCCACTCTGCCTCCAGATATGCCTTATACCCCTATATGCCACTCTGGCATTTAGGGGGTTAAAAGGCGTATTATGGGGCAGAGTGGCATATAAGGAGGTATAAGGCATTTCTGGAGGCAGAGTGGCATTTAGAGGGCTAAAATGCATATGATGGGGCACTCCTCTCTGACAACCGGGGAAGGTCTGCGCGATAGACGCTGACAACCCCCGCTGCTAACCGCACCTCCTCCCGGCTGCAGCGGAAGTTGTCTGCGCGAATCGCATAGATGTCTACCCGCTGCCCCGGCTGCACACCGGGGACTCAGAAGCACCGGTAAGTTTGGGGGGGGGAGACAGGAGGACCCAGGTCCCCAGCAGCGCTTGTCTTATAATCGAGCAAATACTTACTATTGACAGGGCCGGCCGAAGACTTAACGCCGCCTGGGGCGAAGTTTAAAATGCTGCCCCCCGCCGAGGGGGGGCGGCATTATCTACCCGCCCCCCACCGGTACTTACCCTTAAACAGTCCTGCGGCGAGTCTCCCTGTGATGCCACGGTGCCGGCTTGTAATGCTGAGCGCCGGAAATTCACGTCACTTCATTACAAGCCGGCACAGGGAAACTCGCCGCAGAAGAGAGAGAGAGAGGGGCGCCGAGCGGGTACTGACAGCTTGGTAAGCGAAAACCACTCGGCGCCCCTCTCTCTCTCTCCTCCGCTTCAAAAAAAACAAAAAAAAAAACGCTTGGGGCGGCAAAGTGCCGCCCCTTCTGAAGTGCCGCCTGGGGCAATTGCCCCAGTCGGCTCCATTGTAGGGCCGGCCCTGACTATTGAGCCGTTCTTCTAACCGCATTCCCTCTCATTTTATTAAAATATGAACAAAGCATTAAAACAAAGATTCGTAACGGTTTCAACTGAAAACGATTTATTATATATTAAAGAACTCGGAATAACAACATTTCCGGCGGGGCGTCCGGTCTTCGTATTATGGGCCGTCGGGTTCGCTGTCGCAGCTCCCAGCTTCTCTGTATTATTGGCCGTCGGGCTTGCTGTCGGCGGCTCCTGTGTTCTCCGTTGCGCGTTTCTTATTATATATAACGAAGAGGACAGCGAAACAGCAGCAGAACAGTCCGAAGCAAGCGGACAATTCTCCGGGTTTTTACCTCAGTTTCGGGGTAAAGGGGCAGATTCTCCGGGTTTTTACCCCAGTTTCGGGGTGAAGGGGCAGATTCTCAGGTTCACACAGTCTGAACGCTATTTCTTCCTCTTGTACACCAATTGGATAGAAGACTCTCAGTTGGTGCTTTTGCTTCTAATATGATATACCTGCTTGAATGCAGGTGACTCTGTTAAATGTATCTTTACAGCTCAAGGTTTCCACGAGGGCCGGGATTAGAGCCATTTGGTTAATTTGTTTGTCCAGTCACTACATAGAAGCCTCGCGATGGGATATTAAAGGGTTAATATGCCGAGTCTCCGGGTCGGCTCATATAGAAAGTTCCCGGTTCTACTCGTGTATGGGATCAGCTCTGATCTACTAAACATCCTTATCATATCATCCTAATCCCCCGGATGCATGAGAGTCAGACAGAGAGAGAGCATTTAATTGGGGGTACGATAGAAACATCTAAATACTTAGTGATTCAGCACGATAAAGGAAGAGTATTTAAAAGGAGAAATACGACCACAACAAGAAGACACAACCATAAACTAGAGGGGCAAAGATTTAAAGGTAACATCAGGTAATAGTACTTTACGGAAAGGGTAGTGGATGCATTCCAGCAGAGGTGGTAGAGGTGTTCACTGTATTAAGACATTTAAGCATAAAGCCAAGCTAGATATAGCATAAGGCCGGGGACTAAGGAAAGTATGCAAAGGTTGGGCAGGCTGGACGGGCCGAATGGTTCTTATCTGCCATCGCTTTCTGTGTAATTAGGAAACAGGACTTCATTAGCATCGCCGTAAAGCGTCCGCTCAGTGTGGTGATTGAGCTGGGAAAGTCACCCAAAATATCACATGACTGACAGCAACGGCGGCTCCAGGTCTGCAGATGAAGGGGCTTTATTGGGGCAAAATGAGAGAAAAGCAGGTAATCTTCTCTGCTGTGCAGCTTTACCGCGCGTGTAACGCTGTATTAAACGCTTAAAGGACTGTTTATTCCCGCGGGACGGCGTTTTCCTCGCAAGCAATCGATGGTTTAGTGACTTATCTCCCCCCCCCGCTTATCCCCCCCCCCCTACAGACAGAAAGCCACGATTATTTATTTAAGGCCTCGTTGGAAAAATAAATATTTTTCTTCCCACAGGAACGTTGGAAAAAAGCAAATTTAGAGAAGAATGTTTTCTTGGACGGTTTCGTGGCGTTTGGCGGAGGGAAATATCAGTGTCCGGGGAGGTCGGTGGGCGCTCTTTATTCCGTTTTTCCTCTGTTTTGTACACTGTCTCGTTTTCCGTGTTAATATTCTCAATTTATGGATCAGATTTGGGTGACTTATAGCTCCCATCTGCCCACAACGGATGCCTGAGGATGATGTGATCTGTAATCCAAAAAAGCGATGGGCAACGCGTTTACTTACCTGATGCTTCGCTGGCCGCAGTTTGGTGGCGTGTTCAGCGTTCACATGTAAAGGGTTAAAAACTTACAAGAAGCAACATAATACTATTACCCCGATCCTCCCTATAGAGTGTATTCTTTAACCCTTTAGCCATTAACAGGACGAGTTAAATCATAAATACCACGTTTAAGGCGACACATGCGGCCGATCACGATATAAGCTGTAAAAAAAAAAAAAAATTTATCCCAAAAACCCACATTTCTTTCCCCTCCATATATAGTAAAAATGGCAAAAGTGGATATTTTAGTGCTCAAAAAAAAAAAAAAAGGATCGGAGGTATGCATTAAAGTGTCTATTTAAAAGCCCCCGATCCTATCAGTGTGTCTGGTATATGTGCCGGATATATGTACAGTATATATAGAGATATATATATATATATATATATCGCACACGAAACTAAATCTGGGCAAAAAATAAAAAAAATACACCTTTCAGCCCGCTACAAATACAAGTTGTTGGTCCCCCCCAGCTAAAATATAGTAATATCAGTGTGGAGGTTTGCTGGTGAATTTTTAAAGGCAAACTGCAACTCAACGGTCCAGAGATAAGTTAATGGGGAGGAATAATCATGCAGGTCCTGAGAAAGAGGAAGCTGAGATGGCTGCTGCCCCCGTGATATACATTGGTGATCTAACGGATCTAAATACCGTTACATGGGTGGGATTGCTCTATAGAAAGGGGATTTTTGGGAAAAGTGACAGATCTGCTTTAAAGGGGACCTCGCGTCCATTCTCGCTTCTCTCTACCCAAAGACTCGAACCCTGCTGCTCCCCGCCATGCCGCTGGCACACCAGCCCAGTAACCGAGCCAATAAGCCGCCAACTCGGAGGAGCGTTAGCCAAGTGTTTAGCGCAGAATGTTAGGCTAAAAGAAGCCTCCATCACACGGACCTTTCTGTTAATTTATTACAATGGCGCCGCCCGTTGGCTCCGATGGATCTCCGGTTACGGAACGTAAGGTTTTTCCAAGAAATAATAGAGTAATCAGCGGCAGTAAGCGCAGCTACATCTCTACTTTTATTTAAGTCGCCGGTCCCTGCCGGGGCGACCTGCTTCTGGGTTTCAGGTCTTGTTAAAAGTCCTGAGATTTCGGTTTATCATGAGATGTCGCACTTTGAGGTCTGCAGAATTTGCACGGCAACCCCCTCTGGTGATTTTAGGACCACCGCTTGAAATCACTCGCGCCCCCCCCCCCCCAAAACACACAGCCGTTCCTTCTTTCCCAGGCTCTGGATGGCAAGGCATGGCTCCGCTGTATAGGATAGGATAAAGCAGGCTCGTCAAGGGTTCAGTAGAATATCAGCAGAATTTTAATGGCTTCCACGTCATTACGTACATCATCCTGCTGCCGGTCCATCCAACCCCTGTTGGCGTCGTATGCGTGTGCGCAATTACATAGTCGCGTACATCATTAGGTGTATTGCCGGCTCCCACATCCTATACGCGATTGCGTAATCACGGGGAATCAACAGACGACCGTCTCCTCGATATTGCGTGATTGCCTCTAAGCGTCTTTAGATCGCGTCGGGTAGTTTTTACGCTTCGGTTAAAAACTTATACAATAAAAAAGGAAGGAAGAGGGGATCGGTTGCTTATCGATCTCACTACATGAATACACCAGCAAAGGTACACATAGATACAGTTGGTATGAATATTCTTCAATAAAAAATCAATAAATAAATAAAAAATGGGTCTCTGTGTGATATAAAGTCAGACATACTTTCCTTATATTAGGATAAAAAATCAAATCAAGATTCACATAGATTTAATTATCAGTAATAATAAATATTAAATATCACGTCCTAAAAAATACTATATACTCGATAAAAAATATTTAATAAAAATAAAAAATATGTATACTTGATTTTTTATATAGAAGAAAATTCAATAAATATTAAAATATGTTTAATTTAATTTTTCATTTAATTTTTGTGAACATTAAGAAGTACTCCATTTGATCACATATCAAATATCATAGAAGAAAAAAAGACAAAAAAACTTGGCGATACCAGTATGTTAAAGTGCAAATATAAGTCAGTGCCATAATAATAAAGCTAATATTTCAAGCATATTCCTTAAAGGGAAATAGGATAATATTCTGGAATTATTCCTTAAAAGGAAAAACAACATAGTTGTATCTAAGTGCAGCTGTCATGAGACAAACTTTATTACATACATTTATTAAAGTGCTTAAAATTTAGTGAAGTGCAAATCAGTGGAAAGAAAGGGCCACGTGCAGGTAAGGGGTTTTCATTTGTTTTTTTTTTCCCCTTTATGTCATGAAAGCAAGGATATCTAGATCTGTATTTAGTCCACCTCTCTTGTGAGTTTGAAACCTAAAGATCCACTCTGTCTCTCTTCTTGCTAACTCTTGTTGTACATCTCCACCTCTCCAGTGCCGATATATTGGATCCCGCATTCGAGAAGATATATAACATTTTTGGACCTACAATGAATAAAGTGCTTGATTGAGTATTCTTTTTTGGTATTTGTGCATGTGAATTTGCTGATTTTTTTTGTTTTGTCGATGACACGTTGTACACAGTTTGCACTTTCCACATCGGAAAAAAAAACTGGGATTTTCTTAAATAGAGTATTTATCATTTTCTTTAATTTCTTTTATATTAGGTAAAACACTAGGCGCCAATATTGATTTCAAATTTTCAGATTTTTTTGTAAATCACATTAGGTCTTATTGGGAGATGGTCCTTTAAGATACTATCTTGTTTTAAAATGGGCCAGCATTTAGCTATAGCCTTTTTGATGTCATATGCCTTGTCATTGTATTTAGTTAGGAAAGCAAAATCAAACTTCCTATCTGGTTTGTGTTTATTATCCTGGAAGAAAAAATCCCTTTTCTTTTCTTTTACTTTTCTGGTTTTGAAACTGCTCTGTAACAGCTCGTCTGGATACTTTCTCTCTTTGAATTTATCCATAAGAGACTGACTTTGCACCGAAGATGCTGATTTCTTCACCCAATTTCTACGTATACGACCAAATTGCCCTTTTTGGTATATTCTGTAACCACTGGGGGTGATGACAACTAGAAAAATCCATATAACTATTCCCATCAGTGGGCTTAACCCCTTGATGACAATTGCCGGTCCGGGCACGTCACGGAAATTCATGTCGATAACGACAAATGACGTGCCAGGACCGGCACGTCATTAAACGGGTGCAGAAAGCGATCTATTTTCGCTTTCTGCACCGAAACGGCGTTGCTGTAATGCCTCGACCTCGAGGCATTCAGCAACGCCATTATCGGCACAAAGGGGCCATCTCTGGCCCCTCCCCGGGGCGTCAACATCCGCCATACTTTGTATGGCGGCGGACGCCCGTTTTAAAAGCGTTTAGGAGGCGATCAACGATCGCCTCCTAAACTTAAATGGTGTCGCTGGAATGCCTCGATCAGGAGGCATCCAGCGACACCAAACACTTACCTTTGGATGGGCTGTGACCGCTCCGGAGAGCGGTCACAGCCGCAGCTGCTGGTGATCTTCGCCATCTGCAAGATGGCGGCGGTCCGGGAAAATTCAATAAAGAAACAATAAAGTCTAAAAAGTTCGCTAGACGGTCTCCAGACCCTCTAGAGAACTCTGGCTCCACTTGCAGGTTGAATATAGGTACTGCATTCAACCATGCAAGTCAATGGAGCTCAGCTTTCTAATCACAGTGTGATTAGAAAAAATAAATTTAAAATAAAATTAATAATAATTAGAAAAAAAATAGTAAAAAAACAGTAAAATGTAAAAATAATTTCCCACTGATGTCACTATCAGGGCAACCTTCAAGTTGAAAAAAAATGTTAAAAAAATTTAAAAAAAGGCAAAAAAAAAATATATATATATAAAAAATATATTTTTGTGAGCAAGTCCTAAAATTAGCATATTAGCTTAAAACAATTCTCGCATGGAAAGAGTTAAAATACTGGCATATTAAATGCCCATGGGGTGTCTACTTTTAAAAAATGTATGATTTGATGGGGTAAATTGAATTGGCCGGGTTCAACAAGGTCCCAATTAACACGGGGGGAAGGATGGCCACACATCTAATTTCCAATTAGAAAAATGCACACGTACCAAATGTGGCCTTTTAGTTCCCCCCAAAAATGACAAACCCATGCATGTGGGGTATCACTGTACTCAGGAGATGTTGCTGAACACATATTGGGGTGTCGTGTGACAGCGGCATATACCAGGAGCTGTAAATTCATACATAAAGTAGGTGTGTGTGGGAAAAATACACACACAAAAATACTACTGCAAACTTTGAAAAAATGCTGGTGGTAAAATGTGTGCATGCAAAGAGTTAAAATACCAGCATTTAAAATACCCTGGGGTGTCTAGTTTTCAAAAATATATGGTTTTGTTGGGCACACTGAAATGGCCCGGCTCAAAGATGTACCAAATAGGGCACGGGCAGTGGATCCCCAAATGCCAAAGTTCATCATTGAAAAATGTGCATGCCCCAAATGTGGCTCTTTTGCCCCCGAACAGCCAGGCAAAATCATTCATGTGGGGTATCACTGCGCTCAGGAGATGTTGCTGAACACATATTGGGGTGTTTTGTGATAGTGACATATACGAGAACTTTTTAATTCATACCTGAAGTAAAATGTGTGTGACAAAACAAATGGAAAAAAATGACTATCACAAAGTTTGACAAAGACTGGTGGTAGATATGGTGCATGGAAAGAGTTAAAATACTAGCATTTGAAATACCCTGGGGTGTCTAGTTTTCAAAAATATATAGCTTTATTGGGCACACTGAAATGGCCCGGCTCAAAGATGTACCAAATAGGGCATGGGCAGTGGATCCCCCAATACGCCAAAGTGCAACATTGAAAAATGTGCATGCCCCAAATGTGGCCCTTTTGCCCCCAAACAGCCAGGCAAAATCATTCATGTGAGGTATCGCTGCGCTCAGGAGATGTTGCTAAACACATATTGGGGTGTTTTTTGATAGTGACATATACCAGAACCTGTTTATTTATACCTAAAGTAAAATGTGTGTGAAAAAACAAATGCAAAAAAATTACTACCATAAAGTTTGACAAAGGCTGATGGTAGAATAAGTGCTTGGAAAGGGTTAAAATGATGGGGTAAATTGCATTGGCCGGCTTCAAAGATACCCGAAATGGCACATGGGGGGAAGAATTACCAGATTTGGAAAAAATGGCTTTGAAATAGCAAAACGGTACCTGTACTTATTGCTCCATAACGTGCAGAAAAAAGCAAAAAAACATAAAAACATTGGGTATTTCTAAACTCAGGACAAATAGTAGAATCTATTTAGCAGGTTTTTTTATTACCTTTTATAGATGAGTAAAAGATTTTTCAACTAAAAGTTAGAAACAGTCATTTTTTTCTAAATTTTTCACTATATTTTATACTTTTTTTAATAGTAAATAATATGATACAATCAAAACAATGGCATCTAAAGAAAGCCCTTCTTGTCCTGAAAAAAACAATATCTAATGTGTGTGGGTTCAGTAAACGGGAAAGAAGAAAATTACAGCTAAACACGAGCAGCGCAGAAATGTTAAAACGGCCATTGTCACAAAGGGTACAAAAAGTAAAATCAGCCTTTGTCACGAAGGGGATAAAGAATGTCTTAGATTGTATTTTATTGTCTTGTATACAGCGTGTAAGATCCAAAAAGTTAATCTCTGTTTTGTCAATAGAGGATGTAAATTGTAGATTGTATTGGTTTTTGTTCACATATTTCAAAAAATCGTTTAACTCGCACATCGATCCCTTCCAAATAATTAGTATGTCATCAATGTAGCGCCGCCAGAGGACCAAATTTGCACCAAAGGTTTCAAACTCACAAGAGAGGTGGACTAAATACAGATCTAGATATCCTTGCTTTCATGACATAAAGGGGAAAAAAAACAAATAAAAACTCTTACCTTGTTTTTCCTTTTAAGGAATAATTCCAGAATATTATCCTATTTCCCTTTAAGGAATATGCTTGAAATATTAGCTTTATTATTATGGCACTGACTTATATTTGCACTTTAACATACTGGTATCACCAAGTTTTTTTGTCTTTTTTTCTTCTATGATATTTGATATGTGATCAAATGGAGTACTTCTTAATGTTCACAAAAATTAAATGAAAAATTAAATTAAACATATTTTAATATTTATTGAATTTTCTTCTATATAAAAAATCAAGTATACATATTTTTTATTTTTATTAAATATTTTTTATCGAGTATATAGTATTTTTTAGGATGTGATATTTAATATTTATTATTACTGATAATTAAATCTATGTGAATCTTGATTTGATTTTTTATCCTAATATAAGGAAAGTATGTCTGACTTTATATCACACAGAGACCCATTTTTTATTTATTTATTGATTTTTTATTGAAGAATATTCATACCAACTGTATCTATGTGTACCTTTGCTGGTGTATTCATGTAGTGAGATCGATAAGCAACCGATCCCCTCTTCCTTCCTTTTTTATTGTATACGTTTTTAACCGAAGCGTAAAAACTACCCGACGCGATCTAAAGACGCTTAGAGGCAATCACGCAATATCGAGGAGACCGCCGTCTGTTGATTCCCCGTGATTACGCAATCGCGATTAACTCTACATGCATGGTTAGCCCCACCCCTTAAAGAAGCTCCTCCCCCGAAGAGTGGGAGCCCCTGCACAGGCTGCCTTTGGAAGTTCAGCCGTCTTAACTTCCTAACCGATTTGCTCCAGCATTTTCAGGGGAAAACATTTTTTTGTCCTGCATGCCACCAAACCAAGGAAAAATAGTATTTGTTTGGGAAATACTGGCTAAAAAGGGACTATGATTTAAAAAAATCATCCAAAGAGAGTCTGTTTTTTGTGTTTTTATCAGATAAATATGGACTTGCAGCCACATATCGCTTTACTTGTCCTGAAGTATATTTCTATACATGACCGCTAATTCTGAATGTGGAATCTCATTGGCTAATGATCTTATGATATAATATATATAAAATATTTCTGATTAACCGACCAATGAGGTGTTTGATACCGTCTTTCTATGCTTCATTTGATACAGGTGGTTCGCTTTAATGGAAATCCATATGCTGGTTACCTTAATGCTTTATCGATATGAATTTCACCTTCTGGACCCAGTTCCAAAGCAGGTACCCGTTCATGTACTATACATACATACACAGCCACACATACACAGCCACACATACACACGGCCACAGCCACACACACACAGCCTCACATACTCACAGACTTACACACACAGCCACACACACACTCACACTGCCACACGTACACAGCCACATGTACACACGGTTATGTGTTTGGAAACAGTAAACATGTTTACTAATTAAACTTAGTGAAATACTTTATTCTTCTTCTCAGAGACTTAGTTACTTAAATGGAAAGATAAGTTCTGACATCAGATGAGATCTGTCCGTCCGTCTAATCTGCCCATTTCTCCTTCTATAAAAACTCAAACTGTTCCACTTATCTACCACCCTCTCAGTAAAGTTACCCTTACATTACAGTTAGGTGGTAAGAGACTGGATTATCAGATGCCTGTTTGCCATTTTTGCTCGTTGTGCTTCTTTGTGGTACATTTGTGGTGTTGGAGGGGAAGTTATATTTTTTGGAATAAAATGAATTCATTTTATTAAGATATTAAAATCATCGAGGAGAGAAAAAAAAAATCCAAAACTCTCGACAAACTCCAAAAAACCCAACAATGCTACAGCGCTCACGCTGTGAAAAAGTATTTGCCTCCTTGCTAATTTCTTTTATTTTTTTTATTTGTCTCAAATGTTTCAGATCCTCAAACCAAATTATATTATAAAACAAAGATAACCCAATTAAACACAAAATGCTGTTTTTAAAATGATGATTTCATGTATAGAAGGAAAACGCTTTCCAACCCTACCTGGCCCTGTGTGAGAAACTAACGGCCCCCTTAGTTACTAAATTAACCAAATAAATAGAATCTGTCTTGCATAGCGAAGTCGTTGAAAAGGACCCAAAAAGTGGGCTGATGAGTCAAAAGTGTTACTTTTTGGAAGACGTGCCTCCCGTTACATCTGGCGTAAAACTAATACATTTTGTAATAACCGGTTATTAGGTTTGGGGGGGGCGATTACTTTTTCACATGGGTGATATAGGTTTTGATTAACTCTTTACCTTCGATGAATGATCATTCAAAAGCTGCATTTTATGTTGTCTTTGTCTTAAAATGTGGCAAATAAGCAAAAATAGAACAAATCGGGAATGAGCAAATAACTTTATACAGTACCGTATATAAAATAAGGCATAAGCTGAGGTTACATCGCAACGCCCGGCCCCCTACCAAAACTATTTTTATTACAATTCAGAAATTGGTTAGATTTTACCAGCTTTGTTGCCCTCGGTTGATTTATTTGTGCTCCGGAAATCGGGAATCTGGGATTCCAAACTTTAGAAATGGCGCTCCGGCCGTTCATCCTCATCCATGTCAATTAGAATTTGGATTCTTGGACGTACTGATGTCTTTGATACGAATTATTTCCCTGCATCGAGTTCTTATCTGGGTTGTCAGCTGACACGTCGTGTTAATATTTATGAACGAGAAGCTATAGAGACATATTAAGTAGATTAGTAGAGAAAAGAGACTGAAGTGAAAAATGGCTGTTTCTTCTAACTCTCAGTTTTGTGTTAAATAGTTTGTGTTCTCCACTGGCATGCAATGTTTCTACAAAAAGTGCATCAGAGAGCTGTTAGTGGGTGGGGAGTGGGAGCAATGTGGGCGGGTGGTGGGCGGGGAGTGGGTGTGACCAAACACCACACCCCTACGCAGAGATGAGAAGAAACCGACAAGGAGATCCAGGATTGGAGACTCCGGGTCATAAACTAAGGGAATTATATTAATTTTTTAATTGTTAATTTTTTTTGTGTTTTATCTTTTAACAAATCTAAGCATCCACTGTGACAGGGCCAGGCTAGCTGGCTCATGTGTCATATGAAGTTTAGCCGGGTCACGGAGCACTTTTGTGTCCGGTTCCGTATACCGTGACCCGGTAATATATTATATTGTGTTTATTGTGTAACCGGCCCAGAGACTGATGTGGATTCAGCCCCAGCCTTCAAAGAGACGATCCTATAATCTGGCTGGGGCTCTTAATCAGCCAACACAGCCCTGTCTGCCCAGACGGCACCCGCACTACAGGGGGGATAACACAGGTGGGGGAACCCATTGTATTCTGTAATCCCCTCACCTGATACATCCCCTGTATACTGATGGGATTTGTGATGGGATGTGGCTGATGGGATTGGGGGTTGGGTTCGGTACACATTGCATTGAGATTGTATATAAATTCTGTGTGTTTGTAATAAAGAGAGTTCTTCTGGTTTTACTACGAATGGTGGTCTGGATGATCCGTGGATAGCTGAGTGCGATCCGTATGAGGGACTGACTGGTGATTCCTCAGCCCTCAAACAGGGGGACCCAGCCTTGGGTACGGTGACCCTGTACCATCCACCCCACGTGTCTTTTAAATACTTCAAACACTGCAGCTGTAGTTGCTCTCCTCCTTCGTGGCGTGATGATTCTTGCCACTGATTGGTCGCTTCAAGTAGCCAGTAAGTGGCAAAAAAGTGCTTCCATTTCAATGAATGGAGTAGCTTTCTGCGCATGGGCGCGGCGTCTGGATAACCCCCCACCTGCAGCCATCAGATGCATGCAGGGATATTTGATGGCTGTAATGTTCCTTTCAAGTAGCAACCATAGATTCTGCACTACAAATACAAAAAAATGAGTGATGGGCAGCTTGAATGTAACCCCCCCCCATGTATATTCTGGACCATAAAAACCTCCAGACAGATCAGAATCCCCAAGACATCTCTACTCACCATAGGTGAACCAAACTCACTTCTCATGCGCTCAAAGTATACCCGTTTAATCCGTTCAGTGCCACCACATTACAAAAAAGCCAAAATATACTACTGCACCCCTAAATGTTAGTTCATTCTTTAACAGGGACTTACATGTCCTTTGACATCTTTATCACCCCCCCCCATCTCCATAACATTATATACATGAAGGACAGGTGTCCCCTAACTGGCGACAGCACACAGCCCACCCACCATGTTTCCTATGAGCTTATTGAGGGAACACGGGTACGCGATTCACGAAGGATGTTCAGCCCTGACATGCGGACTCCTCGGTCCAGTGACCGCATGCCATGGTCGTCCAGTAGCCACAGGTGCTAGCTGGGCCTCAGATAAAAGAAGCAGACAAAGGGCCAGACCGTAACATCTATATCTACCCACCAGGTGTAAGAGGTCTTATATGAGGACAAAAACCCACAAGCTCACGGTGACTATTCCATCATCATCATGCGCCAAACACTTCACGGCGTCTGCATCGTTCCATAACACAACCATAACACTGTCATCTAACTAGTAATGCCCCCAGTACCTTCCTGCCAGGGGATGCACGCCATAGCTCTTGATACCTTTTGCCTGCCAAGAGACCCCTCACCTACCACAGGTATGCTGAGCTTCACCTGGGCATAAGGGCAATCTAAAAGAGGACATTTGGCCACCCCACAACCAAGTGAACCGTCTACAACCCGACACGGACAACATGTCTGATCATCGCGGCGTGTGCGTTTCTGTGTAACGCTGCGTTGGACGTCTCTTTGAGGATGGAGAGCGCCTTGAACATGCGCCAGTTACTATGGGGTAGAGCAGGATATGCAAGAAGGTACTGAAATGGACAGCCTCATCTGTGACTTCTTCACGTGTAGATAAATACATTAATAGATTGCAAGCTCTTAGGAGCCTCTTCTGCCCCAGTATGTAAGTTAACCATAGAATCGAACATTTTAGAACTATTAACTTGGCCGATCTCAGCCAGATGTATTACTGGAAATGGTAACGATGGAGGGATGGCAAAAAGCGCATGCACGATAGCTTCGCTCTTATTAATGTCTAACACTCATCATAGCCAAATCGAAGCATGGCTGAGGGTGATGGGAGTTACAGTGCAGTTCCAGTGCTTGTTACAACGTATTCGCTGAGGACATTTTAGACGGAATCATCACGACTTGTTTTCCAAAGAGGTTCCATCGGCGCTCCGGGGATAAAACCGGATTCTCGGTCCGGATGGACGTTTCAGGGGCTTGCTTCGCTTTCACGGGACAAAGAGATGCGAGGAGGACTCGGCGCTCGTTAACGCGGTCAGTGTTCCAGTGGAAAGTATTGTGATGCGATGGCATTCTCCGGCTTACATTCCTGCCATTGTTGTTGGGATGAATCACAGATTGAAAGGGGAGAAACGAGTGCTGATAGCGTCCTACGTGCCGTCTGAAAGAACGCTGACCTTGAGCCCCGTCGCTGCGGCTGTGTATCGGGTGACGCTGACATTCTACCTGCTCGCTGTAATTCTCTACCGACGCTTACGGAGAACTTCTGTTGCCGTTAAGAAATGTAACCGTTTTGGCTCCGATTACACTTCTCGAGCGATACGTTCATTGAGTGGACACCGCCTGCCAAATGACCAATAATTTAATTCACTGCTAAATTAAATGTTAATATGGATTTTGAGCGTTTGTCCCGATAAATATACATTGTTTATACCCTCCCGCTAGAAGTTCTCATTTTACTGCCCGCTGTACTGAGTGACACTATGATGTCACCCCTACACCCTACCAAGGAACTTCCTGGCTCAGGCTACCGGGAGCCCTCCCACCGAGGGGGCGGACATAGCCATGCAGGGGCGGGGCTTGTAATCTATAAGAGGGGGATAATCCCAGATAAACACGGGTTCCCGGTCTGCCCTGCACCCTGTCTTGCATCCTGTGTCTCCTTCATTCTGTTTGTTTTTGACTCTTGCAGCACCCACCCCTGGTGACCAGGGAGTAAAGTGAGGTGGAAGTGCTGTGCTGCCATAGTGGGGGAGGGGGGGGGGGGAGGAATCGGCTAAAATAGTTCCTCCATACTACCAAACTGGGTCGGAACTGGTGCGAGGGGGACGACCGCTTGATCTCTCCCAGTGCCCAGACTGGCCACCGGTGCCACACACTCACCCACTCTGCCGCTCCAGTGGCAGATCGGGTGACAGCGGCTGGATGTGCCCCGCCGCACGCTTCGTGTATATCCAGCCGTCAGCCGCACTTCTATCATAAAGTGGCCACTTGCCTTAAAGCGCCACGGCCGCCCCATCTCCGACCCTGGCCTCTCCTGTTAGAAAGCGTATGACGGGGGCACCTGGAGCTGTAGTTTGCCTAGGGAGCTAGAAACACTAGCCCTGGCCCCGGGTCACCTGTAGAAAATAAACTCGTACATTCGGTAGCACAATGTATGGATCAAGGTCCATTCTTTCCAAACGTGGGCAGAAGATGAGGAGACTGCAGAGAGGGAAACGTCCTCGTTGTGTTTACGAGGAGACAGAGCCATAAAAATTTCAGCCTCCTGAAACCGCAGCCACCGTCTCGGGTTCCGTTCACTGTTTTTCTTGGCACGGAATCGGGATCGCTCGTTTCACCGAACGCGGCGGGGTTTACGCTCATCGAGTAGACTTAAAGGGACACTCCAGCCATCATGAGCACTTTAATGAGAGCCGCGCGGGCCCTTTAAATATACACGGTGCAGAATCTCTAAGCATTTGCCCCGTTCCTCAACCCTCCGCTAGTTGCCAACATATGATGCTGACGCATGGTATACTCACCGCTAGCTACGGTGGCGTGTTGTGGGGGGGTCTAACGAGACTCTGTATGCGTAGTAAACACTCTCTTTGATTTCAGCGCTGCAGCTTCTACTGAAAGGTAAGTATTTTTATTTGTTTTGGGTCTTCAGGTTTTAGGAATGCTCTTTTAGTGTGCGTTCTTTGGTACAGACTGGGACGGAAAAATCATGCATCACTTTTTTTAAATATAATTTGTGTTTTTTTTAAAAGACTCCCAATAGTTGGTATTTCTTTTAAATACTTTTTTAAAATACTTACAATTTTTTTCATTACGAAGTTCCACTGAAATGTCTGCGTTCTGTCCTAAATCTTGAATGTTAAAGCCCCCTTTAGTGACGGTCACTGTGTAAAGCATACATGTCATCGGGTAACATTTTCACCCATGCATTGTGCTGGCCATTTTGTACGTATAATGTGTAGGTATAATGTAGACGTGCTTTGAACCTAAAAAGTTGGGTAAAAGGAATCAAAAGTCATGAAAAATGTCCTAACCCAAAGACGGGAACCCTTCTCATGGCAACGAGGCTCATCTTTTTTTAGGGATGCTATTCTGGTGCACAGTCTGAAAAGTTGTCTTATTGCCATAGCAGCAGAATTGTATAATGTATATTTATTTCATATCTGGTACTTGGGTGCCTTATCCACCATATTGAACCTTCTTGATTACGATTGTTTTGAAGAGCAACCTTCACTTGGTGGGCACGCAGCAGCCGGACGGTCCTTGTCGGGTCCGATTTAAACAGAGGGGATGAAGTCCGGCTCTACGGAAAGCCGAGGAAAGCGGTGAAAGGTAAAATATGGTTATTTGTCCTCATTTCAGTTCTACTGACATAACGAAGAAAGTATTCCACTCCTCTCCGGAGTTCCCTTTCTTGGTGATGTGAAGCTGGGTTCATATCCAGAGTTAAATTTCTTTCAGTCTTTACATCATTTACCTACTTTTCTCATGGAAGCTTGATCTCCCCTACATGGATCTACTACTATAAAACCAGGACTCCCTAATAATACTAAAAAATACTCTTCCACTAAGCCACCACATTCTTGAGTTCCTTCACGTCTTCTTGTCCGACGTTGTCCTCTGTAAGGAGACCTTTGCTCCTGAGGCTTTAGAACCTTCTCAGTCTTTATTTTTTTTACTGGCTTTATTGGTGCAGCCCGGATTTGTCAGACAGGAGGTTTTATATGTTTTGTTTTCTTCGTAAATAAACACTAACAATCGGCTGTTGGGGTTTCTCTTTTTAGCTCTTGACCAGGAGAAGACTTCTCTACTCCCCGTCCAGCTGGGCCGTACCTTAGCTTGCAGTTCTGTACTCACCAGAAGAGATCCCGGATCGGTCGGTGTTGAGGACATTTAACTACCGACTTTTGGAAACTTTGGCGTGTCCCGGAGCGGCTCCCTCAACCACCCCCTCCCCAGCCGGCATCGTCTCTGTGTCACGCAAAGATATGTTGTCATATCCTGGTGCTCTGTTTAAATTCCCTCACTGTATTAAATGCTACCACCTCTGCTGGGTGGCTGTTCCATTTTTCTACCACCACCCCCTGTGGCTCCTTGACTAAGAATGCATATAAAGTCCTGATTTTAGGGAGAACCCTAGGGTCTGTAGCTACTGTTCTGAGCTCATAGCTGAGGCGCGCCCTCGTCCCACGATCTGTAATACTGTGATTATTATTAATTTGTGCCGATGCACTTTCTGACATTTTTACTGTTTAATCTGCGCCGCGCCGGCCGTTTTCAGCGTTTCCAAATGCAAAATTCTACATTTACAGGGACTGTATAATTACTGTGACGTATCCAGCAATATCCAGAAACATGTAAATGAGAAGCTATTCGGAGTAACCAATGCATAGGAGCAAATCCTGCCCGACATTTACCATTAAGCAGGGGATTAGCATAAAAAAAGTGAAATAGAATGTTGAGATGCACGATATTTTGTGTGTGTATATATATATATATATATATATATATATACGGTATATAATATAGAACCCCCACCCTGGGGTTGGCATACGTTATTTTTGTGATATGATGTCATCGCAGGGTAGCTTTACATAGCATGGGGGCAGCAAAGGGTTCAACATACCTTCTGTAGCCTCTAATGGAAAAAGAGGGGCACCTTGGCTCTGGGGGCACGGTTACAGACTGTGACGTGTATAGCGCTATATATATATATATATTCCATTTTCTGCCGGACAGTCCTGATTTTCGGGGCACTGTCGTGTTTTTTGCAGGCAGTGGGGATCATGGGCCAGTTGAGATCCTCTGATTTGCCCTCACTGACCCGGGCCCCTGTGGTTTCTAGTTACCCCCTGCCAACAACACCCCCCCATAGTTAACAAATAGGTTGCTACGAGATTTGACCCCCCCCCCCGTCACAGGCTGCCTTAGCTACTCCCATCATGCTCAGCAGGCCTCCGGCATGGCAGCCCAAACCAACTGTCCCTGGCTTTTATCAAGAGCGATCCAAATGCAAACTTCTGCAAGTGGTCTTATCACCGTAGCAACCAGTGGGATACTGATTGCATCATACCATTTGTTGCCATAGCAACAGAAACACGGTTTTCAGTTTTGCACCAGAATTGCTCTTTTTTTGTGTGTAAATAAGGTATTTGTATACATGTGTTTTCCTAAACCCGGGATTAACGTGACGTCATGGCATTAGATTAAAAGATCTTTCTCCTGCGGGGTCTGCTGAGACGGCGTCGTTAAACTCGCCCTTTCCCTAGGCTGCCATCGGCTGTGTTTTCAGCGCGTATTTGACCTTTCTGAAATATTAAGGACCTCCCGCAGACCGATCGCTGAACGTGAACTGAATACCGAATCGCTTTCTACAAACACAGGGAAGAATTAGACATTCTGCTGGGAGGCTGGTCCGTTTACTACTACTACTGTTTCTCCTATAAAATCAGCATCCCGCCTGTACTTTGATGAAACTTTGCAGTTTAGACAGGAGGCGTCACATGACCACATAATGCATTTTAGGTATAATGTATATAAATTATAAAATCAAAATAAAAACATGGAAAAGTATAAATAAAACCGTATTTGGGTTTATCAGAGGGGTAAAACAGAGCGGAGAGGCCCCTTAAAGGACCCCCGGGTGTGTAGCGTGCCAAAGATTAACACCACTATGTAACCCAACTGGATCCTTTCTGTGCTCTGTTTTTTTTTTTGTAGTGCATTAGTTTTGGTGAGATTTGTCTGTCGTGTACCCCAGCCCAGTGCACAAAACAGGAGGAATTATTTAATGGGGAGGAATAATCATTCAAATCCTGAGTAAGACCAAGAACCAAGTAAAGTCTGAGGTCTTAAAGCGGGTAGAGAAGGGGTAGGATCGGTGGGCCAAACGGTTCTTTATTGGAGGATAAAAAGTGATTCCGATGAAGACAAGTGGTCTTGTCACCATAGCAACCAATGGAATGGTCCAGTCAGCAGGAAGGTTCCATGGGTTGCTATGGTGATATGACCAGCTTTCTAAAGAAATACCTGTATCTCATTTTACTTATAACGCTTCTGTTGCTATCACCCCCCCCCCCCATTCGGATGCCCTTATAACGCGGTCTATCGGACCCCTTTTGTAATGCAGTCTATTGGACCCCTTTTGTAACGCAGTCTATCGGACTCCCTTATAACGCAGTCTATCGGACCCCTTATAACGCAGTCTATCGGATCCCTTATAACGCAGTCTATCGGACCCCTTATAACGCAGTCTATCGGACCCCTTATAACACAGTCTATCGGACCCCTTATAACGCAGTCTATCGGACCCCTTATAACGCAGTCTATCGGACCCCTTTTGTAACACAGTCTATCGGACCCCTTATAACGCAGTCTATCGGACCCCTTATAACGCAGTCTATCGGACCCCTTATAACGCAGTCTATTGGACCCCTTAAAATGCAGTCTATCGGACCCCTTATAATGCAGTCTATCGGACACAGTCAGAGAGACAGAACTTTCTGGACAATCAGAGCCAATCAGTCCGTCTACTCTTAGATTCTGGATAACTTTATGTCTATCCCATGAATTTTAAACCCCCTTACTCCGTAAGCCTTTACCACTTCTGCTGGGAGATAGTTCTACTTATTTACTACCATCTCGGCAAAGCCTATACTATGGCTACAAAATGTAGGAGCACAGAATCCTCCAGATCATTACTGGTATGACGTTTGGAACTTTCTGGAGATTGTCGTCCTTAAATTATAAAGAAACTGAATAAAAGGTAATTAGTAAAAACAACACACATACCCCCAACCAATAGATCGTAAGCTCACAAGGTCAGGGCTGTCTCCTCCTCCTCTTCCACTATACCTTAACATTTATACTGTAAATATTTCACTGTCCCTGATTATAACAGCGCTACGGAATCTGCCGGTGCTATAGGAATAAATGTAATGTAAACTCCCACCCCAAATTCCACTGATATTCCAATACTGGTGCTTGGGAGATCCATCGTGGTTTGAGATCTTTGTAATAATAATAATAATAATAATAATATAATAGTAAAATATTATAATTATTAGAACAAAGAGCTCAAATCATGAAGGCTATTACTATTATATTTTATTTGTATTATAATTATTACTATTATATGTTATTGGTATTATTATTATTGTATTTTATTAGTATTAGTAGTATTATTTCTGAAAATTATGGCACTGGACACATGACACAGACAGACAGACAGACACATGCCCCCATCACTATCCAACCAGCAGGGATTTAAAGGGTTATTTAAAGAAGCAGCCAGAGGGTTTGCATCCCTTATATAAACTGTAATAAAAGTAATAGCCCAGCTAGGTCAGCTTTAACCCATTTGTAAATGTGGCTGAGCATAGTGGGAGTTGTGGTGTCCAAGCAGGTTTCCTTCCTATTTCTATAAAGTGAGCCTCCTGGCCCCCCCGCTGCACACAAATGGTTAACAGGCATGTGTATGTATTAATGTATGTTTGTATGTATGTATGTATGTATACATACATGTGTAGCAGATACTGTGTATGTTGCACAGAGACCACTGACAGCTGTCTGTGATCATGATTGGCTGCGGAGGGTGCCACTCATGGGGGTGGGCGGGGCTTGCAGGAGTAGTGAGTGCTGGCACCGAGCAGGGGAGGGGAGGCAGAGAGGACACTAATCTCCTGCACTCAGAGAGGACTGGAGCGGCTGCAGCAGGTAGGGGAGACCCAGGGGGCTGCAGGGGGCAGGCTGGGTGGGAGCCGGGCACAGAGGGCACATGGTACCCAGGGGAGGGCAGGAGAGCTGGGATGTGGGGGGCTGCTGGATCAGGGAGGGATGCTGGATGGGGCAGAAGGACATGATGGAAGGGGAAGGCTGGACAGTGCGGTGCAGCAGCGCCGGGGGGGGATCTGCTGCAGGATGTGGAGCTGGGGCAGTTGGTCACAGGGCTTGGGGTATAGGGCAAATGAGGCAGGGTACCTGGAGGAGGTACGTGGACCTCAGAGGTCCCTTTCTCAGTTGTAATGCAAGGGGTCTTTGGGGATGGAGAAATGGTCCAGCAGCAAGAGAGTTAATATAATGTATATAGTAAATACCCGGCCCAGCGCAGCAGATAGGGCAAGTTTAGGAGAGGGGGGGGGGGTTAGTGTTGTGGAGAGAGGGGGGCTACATGAGCTGGGTATGGAGCAGGGCAGTATGTAACATACAGGCTATAGGTGATAACCCATTTAAAGGGATAGAGCGGATAATATTTCTGTAGGGTACGTGAAGCGGATCCGGTTATTCTATAGACGCAGAGATGCTGACAGAGAATAGATGTGGAGCAAAGTACCAAATGTGGACCAATCAGCAGGAGCCTTATTATTACCATTATTATTATTATTAATATTATTACCATTATTATTATTATTAATATTATTACCATTATTATTATTACCAATATTATTATTATTATTGCCATTATTATTATTACCATTATTATTATTATTATTACCGTTATTATCATTATTATTATTACTGTTATTATTATCATTATTATTTTTATCATTATTACCGTTATTATTATTACCATTATTATTATTACCATTATTTTATCGCCATTATTATTTTTATCGTTATTATTATCGTTATTATAGTGATTTTTAGCGGCGTCATGTTCTATGTTGTTTTTCATGGTGACTGCTACACATTTAGAACTTCACCCAAGAACTCCTCTTTAATAATCTGAGGCACTGTGGTGCTGCTCCTGCTGACTGAACCATTCTGCCGGTTGCTATGGTGATAAGTCCACATTTCAAACTTTCCATCAGAATCTGTTCATGAGGCATAACCCTCACTGGGTGTCTCTGTTGTTACAGTCTGCTTAGGTCATTGATCTAGAGGGTCAGAGGCTTAGGTGCAAAGAAGTTTTACTTTACTGAGAGGGTGGTAGAAAAGTGGAACAGCCTCCCAGCAGAAGTGGTTAATACAGTGAGGGAATGTTAACATGCGTATATGGCATATGGCTCCTGAATTTAAGACAAGACCGACGACTAAGGTTTGAGTCTTTACATCAGTAATAACGAATGGGCCAAATGGGGCCGATCTGACGATATCTGACGATAAATTCTATCTGGGAGGTAGTACAGCTTGGTAAGGACTCCTATCACTCCAAGTAACAGCTCAGAAGGTAAATGACAGAGAGGGGGACTAACAGGCGGTCCAATCCAATCTCAAGGAAAATACTTTACATGAAGAAGTAAGTCGTCCAAAGTAATCAGAGGAATAGAATGACTTCTTTATTTACAGCCCGGTGAGCAAATCGACTAACCCCCTCCATCCCGGTGTTTGGATAAGAACAATGGGGTGAAAAAACAAAATATCCAGCAAGAGAGGGGGTCACGCTGTGATCTGTACCTTTGGTGGCCACCGGCGGGCTGCTGGCCGACGGCTCTACACATCGGCAGTGGGCGGCCGGCGGCCGGATAAACCCGGCTGCACGCTGTGTGAGCATAAAGCGTGGGGTAGGGTAACTTATTGCCACCTGTATGGGAACGAGAAAGCTTAAAATCCCAAAATAAAACCCCGAATCGCAGCCGGGCTCCTGGCACGTTCTGCATCAAGGTCACCTTTGACGGTAAAATTAACTTTATTTTTATAGCGCCAACAGAGTCTGTGGCAATGTTACAATAGGGGACAGGGAGGATGAGGGTCCCAGTATATGCTGAACGCCTGGACCCCCGTGTCCATACCACTGTCCCACCCGGTACACCCCCCATCACTCCCCCCTTACCAGTAGGATTAGTAGCAACCCTGTACTCACCCCTAACACTCTAACACCATACACTGACGCACAAACTCATAATGACATCATACGCTGACACTCACACACACATTGCGAACACCAAATACTAACACGCATACGCTCATACTAACACCACACACTTACACAATCTAACACCATACCGGGACACACACACGCTAACATCATATGCTCATAAACACGGCACGCTTACCCCATGCACCAATACGCACACACTCTAACACTACTTACTGATATATACATGCCATTCAGTAACACACATCACCACGAGCTAACATCTCCAGTTTTGTCATCTTCAAAAGGTGTTTTTAGGTAGCGTTAACAAAAACTAAAGTTTTGATTGTTTGCGACCCGTTTGATGTGGGTGCTCTGATCGCTTTTCAGTGTAAAGAATGATTTGGTCTTCGGCAGCACCCCTTTATAATCAATGCTGGTTCAGGTGAGTGCTTCCCTTTTGGACCTGTATGTGCGTATATATATATATAATGTGTGTGTACTGCATATATAGTGTTGTGTTATATAGATATATATATATATATATAATACAAACACTAACTCTAACACAACAGTACCTACACACACTATAACATACTGACACACACTAACACACTTATATATTCATATAGATACTTACACACACTAACATCCCTACTTACAAACACACACACATGCCAACATACTAATTTACACACACATACTAACACACTAATTTACACACACACACATGCCAACATACTAATTTACACACAAATACTAACATAATAATTTACACTCACACGCATACAACCGACCTTTGCTGGCCCAGGAGGGGGTAGGCTGGTGCCAGCGCTTCTGCTCCCTTTGTGTCTTATTGTCAGGGAATGACGGGCCTGCCGCGCCAGCCTAGCGCTATGTCCGGGGGGCGGTTGGGGTAGGTGGCACCGGTGGTAGGGGCCCATAGGCACTCCCTTTAAGCATATATCTCTACTACCACAGGGTCTTGTAATGCTACGTGTTCTGTTGGGCGCTTTACTGGGGCGGACCAGGCCTCTCTGCTCTCCCAGGTGAGAGAGGAGGGCAGCTGGGCCAGGTACAGTAGTGCGATTATACCCCCCCCCCCCCGATGGCGGTCCTGGTGAAAATATGTAACATGAACAATATAAAATCGAGAATCACTTTAACACGTGTTAGGACATATTGGTGCAGAAAAGTCTTGGGAGCTTACAATCTATTTCAGGAACGCTGATGAAGGTGGCCTTTTATTCATAAATAGTCGAAGGGCAAAAAGCCGGATATTTCCGAAAAGATTTGGAGGAAAAGAATGGAGGAAAGGACTCCCCCGAGACGTCCGGCTGCTCACCCATCTGCTGTTTGTGAAGAAAGGCTTGGTGTGGGCCCCGCACTCTGCGTTCTACATTATTTATAAATCTAGATTATCTGCATTTAGACTGTAAGCTCCATGGGACAGGGACCTTTTCCAAATGTATATAATATGTAATATACCCCCCATGAACATAGAACAGCAGATCAGACCCATTCATCTAGTTTTTTCCTGCTGTAAAGACTCAAACGTTGGTCTCGTCTTAGATTCAGGAGCCGTACGCCCATCCCATGCATGTTTAAATATTATATAAATAGGGACGTGGGGTATTCAGCAATGCTAGGAAATATGGTTCTAATATTACATTTATTTATGAAAGTGTATCATTTTAGTAGCGGAATCTTGTTTTACTACTATTTTTTTTAGTATTGAACACATATCTCCCAAGAGTCACGGTTTTCCAGGGACAGTCCCAATTTTCAGGCAATGCCCCGGGTAGAGGCAGGTTGGGGGGGAATCCTCCGACCTACCCTGCCAGGGAGCTGTAAAACCACAACAAAGGATGACCGCACCAGTCCCATCTGCTTCTGGCACCCCCTTCCCTGTCTCCTGCCCCCCCCCAACACAGGTAGGTGTCCCAATCTGGGGGGGGGTAGTAGGTGAATATTTCAAGCAGTGCATTAATACAGTGAGCTGAGCTGCAGGTAGATGAAAAACTTCATGTCACCAAGTTCTCCAACTTAATGACCAACTTGGCCCTCATAAGAGAGGAAAGTCATCGGGGTCTCTACCACCTTTACCTGCTTTATAATGGGGGGGCTTTCACAACTCCTCATGGGCCAGCCTGGCCAGCTTCTCCTGCTAGAAGAACCAGGTTGGCCATTGACTTTAGAATATCATTAACCCATAACCCAATTACAAAGAAAATAGTAACAAAGTATCAGTGGTATTCTGCGGATGATATGTTTCCGGGAGTTACGCGTCTAAGCCTAGAAGGAGGCCTGAAGAAGAACGCTTTGAGGCTTTATGCTCGTGGTCCACGGATAAGAATACCGGCCATATCAGAGCTTCAATGGAGATAAAATTTGACACGGGCTGAGGGGCACCTGTGCTTTGTTTGCCATGAATGTGAGATATAGTGATTAGAGAAGCCAAAGAGCTGAACACTTGGTGGCTCCTCATGTTGGTAATGTGTCTTCTTCCCAGTCATGTTGACCACCTCTGGCTCCTAGCTGACCATGAGGACATTATGGCTCCCCATGTTGTAAATGGGTTTTCTCCTAGATATAGTAATAGCTCTATTTGTCACGTTTGTCTCGTCTATTAAGATGGCCCAGGGCACCATTGGTTCCGCCGCGTATGTCTTCTCCTGCATGGGTCATCCCTTAGACGGTTTTATCGCGAGACCCCCCGAGTACCGCGCGGCTTAGGCGCTGTGGCGTTTAAGTAGCTGATTTGGGTGTCAGGTTTATCAGAATGGCGACTGTTCCTATGCTAACAAAACAGGGCTTAGACACCTAATACCCCGAGGAATGGCCGCGGCGCAGCGCTGGTATTTTAATAAGGTTAAACCTTTATAGACAGAATGAAACTCCTATTCATGTCTCCGAGGTCACGGCTCTTTGTAAATAGGGATTATTCACCGGGATTAGAACCTCGCTGCCCGTTCTGCTTTGGGTTTGTATGGAAACCGTGCTGTGCCGCCTGCATTTTAACCCATTACCAGTCAACGGTAAACAAATCGGTTTTCGCCTGAAAATAGTTTGGAAAATAAATTAGACTGACTTTTCCGTTTACACAATTACATCGTCATATAGTATATACGGTGTATATATATATATTAAATATGTACAAAAGATCATTTAATGTTTTCAGGCTGCTACATATTAGCCGTTTGTTTGAGTTCTCACTCCATTGGTTGATGCTAGAGGAGGCTCCTGCAGGTGACCAATAAAGTCGCTCGCATGGCCCTTTAATACCTGACGGCGGAACTTGGCCTGGGGAGACCATGGTCTCCCCGCTCCAATAGTTAAAGGTCCATCCGAGCGACTCTATTGGTCGCCAGCAGGGGGCTCATCTGCCATCAACCAATGAAGTGCAGGTGCACAGCGCTGGGGGTTATTACTGTATATAGCGCTGGGGGGGTTATTACTGTATACAGCGCTGGGGGGGTTATTACTAGACTTGGGCACCAGGGGGCTCTTCGTGTTCGTCTTCGTGCTCGTCTTCGGGGAAAAAAAAATCTTCGTATTCCGCGAATATTCGCCCGTTCCTGTCTTCTCTTCGGGCGAATATTCGCGGACATTCTTCGTGCTCGTTTAATCTTCGTTTTCCTCCTGGTTGCCTAGCAGGGGTTAATACGGGGTTAATAACACATCACAGCAGCAGCAGCTGCCGTGAAGGTACGTGTGTGCAGCTCTATTGGTCGTTTCGGCAGGGGGCTGGTCTGGCATCAACGAGTGAATTGCAGAACTGCAGAATGCACTTCATTCGTTGATGGCAGGCGAGCCCCCTGCCGAAACGACCAATAGAGTTGCACACACATACCGAGGTGTACTGTCCATAGATGTTTAATAAAAGAATAGGGAATATTTTACATTTTTAAATTGATTTTGGACCACTTTACATGCCTAACATTTGCTACCTATTTACAATGGCATACTTTGCAACAACCCAACTTACTTATTGGACAGGACTGGAAAATAGCAGGACTGTCCACCAAAATCTTGGGTGTGTTGGCAGGTATGCTGATGGAAAAATGTTGGACAAGAACTAAAAAATAGCTTAGGGTTAATGTACGGTTATGTTTAAGATTAGTAGCAGTGCACTGGTTTGGTTAAAGATGGATTATGTCTAAATAATAATAATTAAATTTTAATGTTTTTTTTTAAAAAAAAATAGGGGTTTATTTAAATGTATTTTAAAGTTAGATTTATTATTTAGTACTTGATTATATTTATTAAATGTTTATAGTAGCGTTACCTACCGAGCTATAACTACCTATGTGTATTTGCATTTTGCATACCTAGTTTAGCTAAATTAGATGGGACAGGACTGGAAAAAAGCAGGACTGTCCCTGAAAAAGTTGGGTCTGTTGGCAGGTATGTGGATGGAAAAATGTTATAGGGTGAAGTGTGAGTTATAGTGTTAATGTAATGCTATTAGTGAGTGAAGGCCAGGGCAAATAACAAGGAAAAGGTCCTTGTGTTTTGTGCATTGTAAGTGTGTGTGTATGTGTGTTATGTGTGATGTCACTGTGTGTTATATGTGTTATATGTGTTATTGTGTGTGTTATGTTTGGTTGGTTGTGTATCAGAAGGAAAATAATGAAATGGAAAAGGAAATGGGAAAGGCAAATGAGTGGGCAATTGGCGACCCGCTCACCTGTTTCACCCCAGGGCAAAGCACCCAAACACTGTCAGTCTTAGACGTTTGGCAGCAGACTTCCAGAGCTCAGACACAAGGCCCTAGCGTAAGCTGGCCACTCCGGCGGAGGTAGCAGGCGTTGCCACACCGCAAACAGAGGCAGCCAGGGGGGAGAAACTGCCCTTACCATTAGGGACATTTTGGGCATGACTCTAGCCAGGAAGCGAACTGGCAGAGAAGAGATGCTGGCACCACCACCAGCAGCAGCATTGAAAAGGCGAATGAGTGGGCAATTGGCGACCCACTCACCTGTTTCACCCCAGGGCAAAGCACCCAAACACTGTCAGTCTTAGACGTTTGGCAGCAGACTTCCAGAGCTCAGACACAAGGCCCTAGCGTAAGCTGGCCACTCCGGCGGAGGTAGCAGGCGTTGCCACACCGCAGACAGAGGCAGCCAGGGGGGAGAAACTGCCCTTACAATTAGGGACATTTTGGGCATGACTCTAGCCAGGAAGCGAACTGGCAGAGAAGAGATGCTGGCACCACCACCACCACCACCACCACCAGCAGCATTGAAAAATTGGAAAGGCGAATGAGAGGGCAATTGGCGACCCGCTCACCTGTTTCACCCCAGGGCAAAGCACCCAAACACTGTCAGTCTTAGACGTTTGGCAGCAGACTTCCAGAGCTCAGACACAAGGCCCTAGCGTAAGCTGGCCACTCCGGCGGAGGTAGCAGGCGTTGCCACACCGCAGACAGAGGCAGCCAGGGGGGAGAAACTGCCCTTACAATTAGGGACATTTGAGGCATGACACTAGCCAGGAAGCGAACTGGCAGAGAAGAGATGCTGGCACCACCACCAGCAGCAGCATTGAAAAGGCGAATGAGTGGGCAATTGGCGACCCACTCACCTGTTTCACCCCAGGGCAAAGCACCCAAACACTGTCAGTCTTAGACGTTTGGCAGCAGACTTCCAGAGCTCAGACACAAGGCCCTAGCGTAAGCTGGCCACTCCGGCGGAGGTAGCAGGCGTTGCCACACCGCAGACAGAGGCAGCCAGGGGGGAGAAACTGCCCTTACAATTAGGGACATTTTGGGCATGACTCTAGCCAGGAAGCGAACTGGCAGAGAAGAGATGCTGGCACCACCACCACCACCACCACCACCAGCAGCATTGAAAAATTGGAAAGGCGAATGAGAGGGCAATTGGCGACCCGCTCACCTGTTTCACCCCAGGGCAAAGCACCCAAACACTGTCAGTCTTAGACGTTTGGCAGCAGACTTCCAGAGCTCAGACACAAGGCCCTAGCGTAAGCTGGCCACTCCGGCGGAGGTAGCAGGCGTTGCCACACCGCAGACAGAGGCAGCCAGGGGGGAGAAACTGCCCTTACAATTAGGGACATTTGAGGCATGACACTAGCCAGGAAGCGAACTGGCAGAGAAGAGATGCTGGCACCACCACCAGCAGCAGCATTGAAAAGGCGAATGAGTGGGCAATTGGCGACCCACTCACCTGTTTCACCCCAGGGCAAAGCACCCAAACACTGTCAGTCTTAGACGTTTGGCAGCAGACTTCCAGAGCTCAGACACAAGGCCCTAGCGTAAGCTGGCCACTCCGGCGGAGGTAGCAGGCGTTGCCACACCGCAGACAGAGGCAGCCAGGGGGGAGAAACTGCCCTTACAATTAGGGACATTTTGGGCATGACTCTAGCCAGGAAGCGAACTGGCAGAGAAGAGATGCTGGCACCACCACCACCACCACCACCACCAGCAGCATTGAAAAATTGGAAAGGCGAATGAGAGGGCAATTGGCGACCCGCTCACCTGTTTCACCCCAGGGCAAAGCACCCAAACACTGTCAGTCTTAGACGTTTGGCAGCAGACTTCCAGAGCTCAGACACAAGGCCCTAGCGTAAGCTGGCCACTCCGGCGGAGGTAGCAGGCGTTGCCACACCGCAGACAGAGGCAGCCAGGGGGGAGAAACTGCCCTTACAATTAGGGACATTTGAGGCATGACACTAGCCAGGAAGCGAACTGGCAGAGAAGAGATGCTGGCACCACCACCAGCAGCAGCATTGAAAAGGCGAATGAGTGGGCAATTGGCGACCCACTCACCTGTTTCACCCCAGGGCAAAGCACCCAAACACTGTCAGTCTTAGACGTTTGGCAGCAGACTTCCAGAGCTCAGACACAAGGCCCTAGCGTAAGCTGGCCACTCCGGCGGAGGTAGCAGGCGTTGCCACACCGCAAACAGAGGCAGCCAGGGGGGAGAAACTGCCCTTACCATTAGGGACATTTTGGGCATGACTCTAGCCAGGAAGCGAACTGGCAGAGAAGAGATGCTGGCACCACCACCAGCAGCAGCATTGAAAAGGCGAATGAGTGGGCAATTGGCGACCCACTCACCTGTTTCACCCCAGGGCAAAGCACCCAAACACTGTCAGTCTTAGACGTTTGGCAGCAGACTTCCAGAGCTCAGACACAAGGCCCTAGCGTAAGCTGGCCACTCCGGCGGAGGTAGCAGGCGTTGCCACACCGCAGACAGAGGCAGCCAGGGGGGAGAAACTGCCCTTACAATTAGGGACATTTTGGGCATGACTCTAGCCAGGAAGCGAACTGGCAGAGAAGAGATGCTGGCACCACCACCACCACCACCACCAGCAGCATTGAAAAATTGGAAAGGCGAATGAGAGGGCAATTGGCGACCCGCTCACCTGTTTCACCCCAGGGCAAAGCACCCAAACACTGTCAGTCTTAGACGTTTGGCAGCAGACTTCCAGAGCTCAGACACAAGGCCCTAGCGTAAGCTGGCCACTCCGGCGGAGGTAGCAGGCGTTGCCACACCGCAGACAGAGGCAGCCAGGGAGGAGAAACTGCCCTTACAATTAGGGACATTTTGGGCATGACTCTAGCCAGGAAGCGAACTGGCAGAGAAGAGATGCTGGCACCACCACCACCACCAGCAGCAGCATTGAAAAATGGGAAAGGCGAATGAGTGGGCAATTGGCGACCCACTCACCTGTTTCACCCCAGGGCAAAGCACCCAAACACTGTCAGTCTTAAACGTTTGGCAGCAGACTTCCAGAGCTCAGACACAAGGCCCTAGCGTAAGCTGGCCACTCCGGCGGAGGTAGCAGGCGTTGCCACACCGCAGACAGAGGCAGCCAGGGGGGAGAAACTGCCCTTACCATTAGGGACATTTGATTCATGACACTAGCCAGGAAGCGAACTGGCATCGAAGAGACACTGGCACCACCACCAGCAGCAGCAGCAGCAGAATTGGGAAAGGCGAATGAGTGGGCAATTGGCGACCCACTCACCTGTTTCACCCCAGGGCAAAGCATCCAAAAACTGTCAGTCCTTGGCGTTTGGGAGCGGACTTCCAGAACTCAGACACAAGGCCCTAGCGTAAGCTGGCTACACCGGCGGAGGTAGCAGGCGTTGCCACACCGCAACAAGTGCAACCAGGGGGGAGAAACTACCCTTACCATCAGGGACATTCGAGGCATGACACTAGCCAGGAAGCGAACTGGCATTGAAGAGAGACACTGGCACCACCACCAGCAGCAGCAGAATTGGGAAAGGCGAATGAGTGGGCAATTGACGACCCGCTCACCTGTTTCACCCCAGGGCAAAGCATCCAAGCACTGTCAGTCCTTGGCGTTTGGGAGCAGACCTACAGAACTCAGACACAAGGCCCTAGCATAAGCTAGCTACACCGGCGGAGGTAGCAGGCGTTGCCACACCGCAGCAAGTGCAACCAGGGGGGAGAAACTACCCTTTCCATTAGGGACATCTGAGGCATGATTTCAGCCAGGAAGCGAACTGGCAAAAGATACTGGCACCACCACCAGCAGCAGCGTTGGAAACGGAAAAAGGTGAATGAGTGGGCAATTGACGACCCACTCACCTGTTTCACCCCAGGGCAAAGCATCCAAAGACTGTCAGTCCTAGGCGTTTGGGAGCGGACTTACAGAGCTCAGACACTAGGCCCTAGCGTAAATTGGCTACACCAGCGGAGGTAGCAGGCATTGCCACACCGCAGCAAGTGCAACCAGGGGGAGAAACTACCTTAAACATTAGAGAGAAAAAATTTAACTTTCCAAGCTAAGAGCTGGGTAACCCAATTTGGGCAGATTGAATTTAAGAAAGGCAATCTGCTCCATCAGATGAGGTGCCATGCGTGAGCGCTGTGGACTCAGTATGTTTCCAGTCATAGAAAACACGCGCTCACTTTGAACAGTGGTTGGCGGACATGATAGAAGCTGCTGCGCAACCCATGAGAGTGCAGGCCACACACTCTTCTTTTCATCCCAGTAGCTAAGAGGATCAACATTAGGAGCAGAAGGAACTTCACAGAGGTAAAGTTTGACCATTTCAGCAGCACTACTCTCCTTTCTGCTGCTAGCTCTGTCAGATGGTCCAACTATACTGCCAAGTGCCTCTTCCCAAAACGCAGCTGCTCCACTCAGCTGTGTTGTGCTGCTTGTGGCACTGCTGCTGATGCTGCTGCTAGGGGTAGCAGACCACATCATCTCTTCCTCCTCCTGCACCTCACCCTCCTCGGACAGCATTCCCATTTTACGCTGCCAGTCACGCACCTTGTTGACCAATTGCTCCCGGTAGCTACTGAGAACATTGAATTTCAAAGCTAGCTTTCCCTTAATTCTTGGATCACAAAGGCACGCTAGCATCATTTCGGGACTCTCTTCCATTCGCTTGCGAAGGTGTACTTTTAGCAGATCCTTCAGCTTCCTGACTATGGCTGCTACGTCAGGATGTAGAGTGCCACCTTGAACAGCCTCACGGTTTCCAAGGAACACATCCATCTTGCTGCCTAGATGGGAGAACACTGGGATTACCTGGGCCAGACTGGCAGTGTTTGAGCTTAAATTTTCTGTGGCATCCCTGAATGGTTTAAGGACTGCCACTAGCTGGGCGATCACTGTCCAATCCTCCCTATTCAATGGAGAGGTAATCCCAATATTGTGCTCTGAGGCAAGATTATGGATTGCCCTCTGCTGCTCCAAAATCCTCTCTAGCATGTCTAACGTGGAGTTCCACCGTGTACTGACATCCTGACGTAGGCAGTGTACGGGAAGACCTGACCTCTCTTGCTCTTCCCTCAAAAGTTGGCTAGCCTTAACACTATGGTGAAAGTGCCCAGCGATCTTTCTGCAGCGGGACAGAACTACTGCTGCCACATTAGTTCCTTCTGACATTGCTGCCTTCACTACAAGATGGATGATGTGGGCTGCACAGCGCACACCAACAATATGACCATCTCGCAGCGCTTTCACCATATTGGCACCTCCGTCAGTTACCACAAAACCAACTTCAACATTGGTGCCCGCCTCTGCTCCCACCCAAAGGCTAAACATTTTCCTAATCGCATGCAGAATATTTTGGGAAGTGTGCTTTTCATCCATCACTTCTGCATGGAGAAGGAATGATCGGTAGCCTGCTGCAGCAACTTCCTTAGACACACCGGGCTGCCACCAGTGTGCTGTCAAAGAAAGAAAGGCATGCTGGGCGCTAGGTGCACTCCACAAATCTGTAGTGAAATGAACACACTGACCAGCAGCCTTGGAAAGCTCCTCTTTCACTGCTGCAACACAGGACCGATACAGCGAGGGGACAATGTTCCTGCTGAAAGTGGAACGTGACGGAACTGTGTATTGTGGAGCCACAGCCGCCATCAATTGTTTGAAAGGCTCCCCTTCAATCATGGAGAAGGATGCCCCTCCAACAGCAATGAACTGACCAATAAGTCGCGTTACTTTATTGGCCTGCTGTTTGGGCATCGTTCTCTTGGAGTGGAATGCCCCAAATTCTTCCAGGGTGGGCTGGGCATGCAGTGCTCCAACCTGCCTTGGTCTCTGGCTGCCAGCACTAGTTGCTGCTGCTGCTGCTGCTATTGGCTCAGAAGAAGAAGCTGTTGGGGTTTTTCCACGGCCACCAGCTATGCTGCCTGCACTAAGTTTTACCTCTGCATCTTTCCCCAATAGCACAGCGTTGTGTTGAGTGCTGAGGTGATGCTTCATGCTAGCACTGGTAAAATGGCCAGACACTTTCCCTCTGCTTATTAGCTTCCCACAATGTTTGCACTTTCCATAGCGCCCTTCTTCAACATTTTCAAAGTGCTCCCAAATTGGGGCGCGCATAGCCTTGGAGTGTGCCTTGGGTGCTGCTCTTACTGCTCGGGGTGGATGAACAGAGGCAGAACTAGTGGTGGTGGGACTGGTGGTAACAGTACTGGCCATAGTGGGACTGCTAATTGCTTTAGATTTGCTAGGTTTTGCTGCTGCTGCTGGTGGTGGTGATGGTGATGATCGTAGCGGAGAAGGTGGAGGCTCAGGGGAAAATTGTGCACTAGTCATTTGGACACTGCTCCCTGAGGAATCTGATTCCTGACCACTCATCTCCTCTACTTCCTCTGGCTCATAGTCTAGCTCTTCATTAGCCAGATCGAATGGAATTCCTGCTAGGCTGGAGCTAAGACTGATATCGTCGTGAGACTCGTGACTAGTAGTAGTGCGAGCAGGAAGAATAGACTCTGCACTTGGCCTCTCAGTCTCAGGCTCCTCTGCTACCTCGCTAGGTGGAGTTCCACTATGTGTAGCCCTCTCTCTAACTGTCTTTACAAAAATTTTGTAAGGACTTGGTGGCTTGCTAGAGGTACTAGGAGGACATGGCGTGGCGGTACCAGTGGGAACAGTAGGCGCAGCACTAGTGGTGGTAGAGGCGGGGGTGGTGGTGGTGGTGGTTTTCCCTACAAAGGAATGAGATCGCTTTGGTTTGGGACCCCTCTGAGTCTTGCTGCTAATTTGGCTCTGCTTGGTACCTTGCATGCTGCTGGTGGATGGGGAAGATGCTGCTTGGGGCAAAAGGCACTTCTTTTTAGTCACTGGGCTGGTACTACTTGTGCTACCCTTTAACTTTGAACGTGCTTCTGGTGCTTTAGGCTTTCCGTAAAAAACCATAGAGCTTGTGGGCCTAGCCGCACTACTACTGCCTGCTTTTGGTGCCTTTCCTTTACTTGATGATCCTTCAAGCAATGCTTCCCCAAATGATAAGCGAGAGCTTGGCCTACTTGGCCGACTAGACTGACGCAAAGGCTGCATCTTAGAGCTGGTGGTGGTGCTGGTGGTGGTGCTGGTGGTGGTGGTGGTGGTGGTAGATGGAGCTTGTCCCTCCTTAGTCCCAAAAGGAGGATCCATTTCAAATTTTGTGTTGTGTGTGTAGTGTAGTGTAGTGTAGTGTAGTGTAGTGTTTAAAAAACTATAAAAAAAAAAATAAAAAAATAAAAATAAAAAAAAGGAAAAACGAATTAAAGACAAAAAAATTAGAGGAAGTTCTCTTCAGTGCTACTGCTTAAAAAGTAAAACTATGCACTACTGCACTGTGCTGTGTGCAATCTGCCAAAATCCTAAAGTTATTGAAATTATTAACTCAAGATTAACTATTTAATAACTAGCAGTATTTTATTTTTAATTTGAATTTACACGGGCCTAAGAGCTTAGCCTACCACTATGCTAGCCTAAAGCTATATTTCCTTACTATAAGTCTACCTCTAGGCAGACGCTCTCAAACCCACTAAGCTAAAGTGAGGTTAAATCAGATTCAGTATATGATTTATTAATTAATATTAAGTTATATAATATTAATAGATTAGAACTAATTTACTTATATATTATGTATTATAGATAGAAGAATATAGATTATGAATTAGAATTTAGAATTAGAATTACTTATATTATAGATTATGAATTAGAATATTATTATTTATAATATATTATAGATTAAGATTAAAGAAGATTAGAATTATTTTAGTACTACAGCTAGTAGCTTGAAGCTTTGCTTAGTACAGCTCGTCACAGTCAATTTTTCTTGAAAAGAATTAGAAATAAAATAAAATGTCACAGCAAAACAGTTATCTTCACTGCTTGCTGCACTCACTAGCCCAACAAGTTCACTTCACTGATGGACTGAGGTGAGCAAAACACTAAGGGTACTTTTAATAAAATTGAAATAAAATGTAAAATAAATGAGAAAATCTTTGCAAAACAGTTAACGTCACTGCTTGCTGATCAAAAAAAAACACAGCACTTATGCGGCTGCACTCACTAGCCCAACAAGTTCACTTCACTGATGGACTGAGGTGAGCAAAACAAATGAAATAAAATGAAAGATTAATTAAGAAAAATTGACTTGGTCTCTTACTGTTGCTAAAACAAAGCACAAACTATAGAGCTGCAGCACCAGTACTAATAAGATTAGCTGAACTATACGCTAGTAGTAATTAATTAATATTATTACTTTTATTTATAGCTAATTTAATTAACTATTAAGATAAGAAAGAATTAGAGAATTATTGATATTACTGATTTTAGATTAGACACTAGTAGATGTTCTGAATGTCTACAGTACACTCTACACTAGTATACTATTACTAACTATAACTGACAAATATATATATAATTTTATAATGAATTCAATTATTAATTATATTAATTAATATTACTGATTTTAAATTAGACACTAGTAGATGAATGTCTACAGTACACTCTACACTAGTATACTATAGTATATATATATATGACTGACAAATATATATATATATATAATATTATAATGAACTATTAAATTATAGATTCTATTAAATTGTAATTTATAAATTCTATTTAATTTATTTAAGCAGGACAGGCAATAGGCACTAGTGCCAGCCCAGGGCAAGGGCACCCCAGTGCCACTGAGGCACTGGGTGCACTGTCAACTCAACAGCACTTACACTAAAGTTGATGACAAATTAATTTTAAAAAAATTAAATTAATCAAATTATTATTATTAAATATATTAATTAAGTAGCACTGAAGTGAGGATGAAGTACACAGTGAGAAATGGCAGGCTAAGGCTTACCAGTCTCACACAGAACAGAACAATCTCTCTCTGTAACGCTCGGATGCAGCACAGCAGTGTTGCCAAAGCAGTCACAGCGAAAAATGAATGGATCTCTCAGGCAAGCTCTGGTCTTATAAAGGCGCCTTCAGAATTCAAAAAACAGCAGCACAGGCATTGGACGAGACCCTTAGCGTTACGTCACAAGAGTGAGCTGATTGGACAGACGAGGATCAGCTCACTCCTGTTTGAAATTTTGGCGGTTGCGCGGCAAAAACGAAGACGATCACGAAGAATCTTCGAATCTTCGTGATTGTGAGTCTTCGTCTTCGCCTACGGTTTGCCGGCACTGTATTCTGTTCTACGTTCCTTCGGAACGAACAAAAAAACGGCCTCTTCGTGCTCGTTTTCATGTTCGCCCGAAGACGAATGCACATAGTTATTACTGTATACAGCGCTGGGTGTTATATTACTGTATACAGTGCTGGAGGGGTTATATTACTGTATACAGCACTGGGGGTTATATTGCTGTATACAGCGCGGGGGTTATATTACTGTATACAGCGCTGGGGGTTATATTACTGTATACAGCGCTGGGGGTTATATTACTGTATACAGCACTGGGGGGTTTTATATTACTGTATACAGTGCTGGAGGGTTATATTACTGTATACAGTGCTGGAGGGTTATATTACTGTATACAGCGCTGGGGGTTATATTACTGTATACAGTGCTGGAGGGTTATATTACTGTATACAGTGCTGGGGTTGATACTGTTTACAGAGCTGAGTTTTTTTATACAAAAATAATAATAATTTAATTTCCTCACCTATTCCCATAATCAACATGTATTGATTGGTGATCAGCTACGGATTTATTGTAAGTTAATTAGTTAAATCCGATGCTCAGTGGATGGCGTGGATCATTGCTCCGCACGTCTTTCGTTGGGTACGCAGTTCTTTCCGCTCACTAAATATACCGCGTACAGAATAAATGTGGGAAAGAATTCTGCATTCGCTGCAGCCGAAAACCAGCATACCATGTAAGAGGCAGCAATACCGATCCTATCCGGGGTTAACCAAAACCACATGTGAATCCTAAAATACATGGCGGGATCATCACGAGAGAGGAGACCACCCCTCCAACATGCGCCCCGGGAACCGTGCGCTCCTAAGGGGGGTTTAATGTGCCCGTGCCTTTAAAGGAAAATTTTAAGACTAGTTGGCACTTATTAAAGGAGGGGGTCGTTCCCATCAATTTTCTGTCCATTGGGCATCAAATCCCACCAAAATATGTGTCCAACTAACTCAAAATGGACCATTATGGATAATAATATCTGAAGCGATAGAAGGTTTTCTGTGTTGGGTTCAATTCTTTCTCAGACTGTTTCTTCTGTTTCTTCCTGTTCTAGGGATGCGCGGATCGCCTTTCTTCATCGGGATGAGGGAGACGGGTTACTTCGCTTGCGTGTGGGGTGGAGGAGAGCTGCTCTTTCTCTGCCCCATGCACCGAGACAAGGACTTATCCAGATATCTCACAGAAGAAGACTTTCAGGGGATCACGGACTTCAATGACCTCCCCACATCACTCTTCGCCTGCAACGTCCACCAGTCCGTATTCGAAGATGAAAGAAGCAAGGTAGGGGAGCGGTGGCTTCAGAACTTCATTGGTAGATCGCTGGTCATCCAGAAGACTTTTATCATGTGTAATGACAGAAATGTGCTTCCAGATTAAAATAAATCAGCGTAATTTCCCTTAAAAGTGTTCTATTTGCTTCACCTGTTTCCCTACAATGTCTGGTTTCAATTCTTGGTGATTTCTCCTTCCCTGTCATTTCTTCTTCATGTTTTCTTCTCCTTTTCATTTTCCCCATTTCTACTCTTCTTCTCCTTCTCATTCCTATTCCCTATCATTCATTCCACCCCTCTTCGGATTAACGATCACATCCTTGTTTCGCTCCTCACCCCTTTTCCTTTTGTAACCCAGAGGCCATCCCGTTTATCACCCACCGCCTTCGCTTCCATATCCTTTCAATCCCATGCAATAACTTCCTTCACCCAATACATCTGTATTATTCACCCCTTTGGGAACAATATGCTGCCAGCGAGGGCTGGCCACATGGCAATTACCCCTGGGCTGCTCTGATATGAAGAATTGTGGTCACTTCCTTGACCATGCAATTCCACTTACAGCCACTAGGGTGCCTAACATAAGAAATGTAGTCACTTGTTACACTGTTGACTGTTGTTTTTTGTTTTTTTTTATATGTTTTGGTTCATGAGTGTTGGACATGATTGAATAATATGAAGAAAATGTGTCTACCAAACACGTTTAGAGACATTTCTCCCAGTCTCAGTGTTGTCCTCCTTAGACGTCCGCATAGGGACCGGAAAACAAACATAGCCCTGCCCGCCTCGTTAAGATAGAATATTAAAATCATTTTCAATCAGTCTCCTGCGCATATTTAATAAATAGCGTTAGGTAAATGTCCTGCATTAATAATATATTGGAATACGGCAGTATATAGAGTTATGTGGGGAAGTGATATATATACCCGATACATTGCTATAAAAAATATGTACTTGGCAGGGAAGGGGTTAATGGATCTGTTCTCACACCGGGCTTTGGAGTATCTTGAGAATGTGCTTTCTAGGAATGGCTGGAAGCCTACCGTGGACAAGAGGGATCGTCAAGTTCCCAATGAACTCATACAAGCCCTAGAGGTTCGAGGCAGGCTGTCCATGAGCGACTGTTAACCCTTTTACTGGAGGAAAAAGAAAGGTCGGGCTAGGTTGATGATGACGAAAAAGTCTAAAGTAATGAAATGTACAATGAAATCAGGGTCATGGGACTGCTGTCCCGAATCCCAAGTGGGATAGAAATAGAGCTCGGCAGGATAGAGTGGCAAAATCAAGACTGTCCCACGAAAATCGAGACAGTTGGGAGGCATTCCTCCTGCAGATATTACTTGGTGAAATCGCCAACATTTTTATTTAAAAAAAAGATCCTTTTTCTCTTACATTTGCTTGAAATTCTTCCAGCGCTGTTTATAGAAATGATACACCTGTCCCAAACTCTGCTCAGGGGTCCGGCGTGTGGGACGTCACCCCTTTGTTTATTCCCAAAGTTCTAAGAGATTTGGGAAAATTCCATCGGTAAGAAAGAGGCTTCCTCCACGTTCTTTAAATTATAGATCATTCCTTCTGCTGGGGCGATCCGAGCTGCTGGTATTTTTAGGACACCGAACACTTTTGCCCATTTTGTTCTATTCTTAGCTCTTGGCCAGAGCGCGGTGGAAAGAGGGCCTCAGCGTTCGTGATAAAGTCGTGGCCCCCGCTCCGGCGTGGAATGCGTGTCCCGTAACTGGAATCTGGGTCCGCTTTCCGATAACCGGCCTTATCAGCGCCTGTCTACCTTTTAAGGATGACATTGCTGTGAGACGTACAACGTACACTCGCGCACTTAAAGGAGAACTAACCGTATCCGACGAATGTTTTCAGGCAGCCGCATATCAGCCGTTTGAGTTCTTCTTCAATCTACTAGACAAACACCCCGACTCCTTATCATACTGCTTGTGGGGAACAATAGAATGGCTCAGGCTCAATCACCCAGCCAGACTCTCTGACTAATGAAAGTCTATGGAGGAACGGACTTCATTAGCATCGCCATAAAGAATAGCCTCAGTGCGGTGATAGCCCCTTTGTGTCGTGAGTTTAATTTGCATTGTGAAATGTGTAGGCAATTAACCCTCTGATAACAGGTCTGAAACCCAGAATAATGAGGGCAGCTGTGTAATGGAAACCCTTTCGTGTTGACTCCGCTAGATAGATCAGTACAGTAGCGGTTAATAGTCTTTTTTTATTTGGCGGAATCTAAACTGAAAAACATCGTATTTCCACGAAGATATTTTTATCCAAGTGTATTTGTATTTTCATGGCTGGCTCTTTTTCCATCTCGGATAATGGACGGTATCCAGGCCGGAGAATAACGCATTAACACTTTAATGACAATATTTGGACCTACGGGTCACATCAATGACTCAACAGTTCTGGAATAAAGAGCTTAATCCGGTGGCCGCATTCTGCAGGGGGCAACTGGGTAGCCAAGTGGCTGATTGGCACACGTAGCAGGGCCCCGGAGCATGCATGGAATATGTGTGTGAAGAAATGGTTAGCGTGGTGTGCAGGTGCTGGAGGTATGTAGAATGAGGATGACCCACGGTCCAGTCGGTGCAGATTTTGTGGATAGAAGAGGGTGTCTGACACTGACTGGAGAACTAAAAATAAATGCACGTTTTGCAATAAAAAAGGCAGTTAAAAGGTCTACTTCTCTCCTTTTTGCTTCTTTCTTCCCCCTTTTCTAATCTTTTCTCTTATTCCTTTCTTTCCTCTCTTCTTCCTTTCTCTGTTCTCCTCTTTTCTCGTTCTCCTTTTTTCTTCTCTCTGTTTCCTTCTCTCTCTCTCTCTCTTTCTTTGTTCTCTACCTTGTCCTCTTCTTTCTGTCCTTTCTCTTTGTTGTCTCCCTTCACCCATTTTTTCTCTCTTTTCTTCTTGCTATCTTTTCTCTAATTTATCTTTTCTTATATCTCTTCTTTTTCTTATCTTTCTTCCCTTTTCCCTCCTCCCTTTTCTCTCTCTCAATTTGCCTTTATCTGTCTCTCTTCTTTCTTTCTTTCTTGTGTCTCCTATCTCTCTACCTAACCAAACATGACCGGCACGGTCACCCCAGCTAGTAATGACTTCCAATACATCACAGCATAGTCTTTATATGGGAGAAGGACACAGTAGCCGTATGCCGTGTGGCACAGATGGAGCATCGCTGGGCTCATTGTGAAACTCAACTTCAAGAGCAAAATTCATTGGGAGCCCATGATTGTTTCAACTTTATGCCTGCATGCGTTTCAGTGGCCCACGTCTGTGGCCCCTACATTACTACCAGGCTAACCTGGCTTTTCTTGGCCCATTAGTAATCGGGTCCAAATATATTGGCCAGTTTTCCAGAATACATACACATTTCCCTTTTTACCTACGCACGCATGTAACGTGTCCAGGTGCTGATATCGCATCCCTAGTTGACTTGGCAACACTAATGTACCCCCCCCCCCAAAAGCTTATTTTGTAGTAACTTCAGAATGTTAAAAATATGAATATTTTAAGAAATATCAGAAGAAACACAGGACAAAGAGCGTGGCTACAGGGTGAGAAGTTTGAGCTTTGCATCTGGTGCTAACAAAGTGCTCCTCTCTCCATACTAACCAGTGCAACAATCATCAGGAATTGTATTGGTTGCTATGGTGATAAGATCATTTTTTTTTATACATTGTCCTCATGGAGTTATTGTTGGCTGTAGCAGTGGTGCCACCTGTCTTCCAACAGCGGTATTGCAGCTAAATAAATGTAGCTCATTGATATTCTTCTATTACACGTTTTACGTTTATTATATAGGTGGATTAGATAAGGAATGTTAATGAAACTTACCTTCGCCGTATGCTTCCTATAACTTGCCTGTGCTCTGTTGATTTGGGTAGAACCGGTGGTGACACTATAGGTGCAGGCAATGTCCATATGGGCTGTCGGATAGTCAAAAGGCATGCTCGGAAAAAGTAGACATTTATGGAAAACTTTTGCTTCTTTTGTTCATGGAGCATCCTAATGTGCTGTATTCTTAGTACTGTTAGGAGGTTTTACTTTACTGGGGGGATGGTAGGTAAGTGGAACAGCCTCCCAGCAGAAGTGGTAGAGATTAATACAGTAAGGGAATGTAAACATGCATGGGATAGGAATACGGCTCCTGAATGTAAGACGAGGCCAATGACTGATTAAGGTTTGAGTCTTGGGCAGAGTAAATGGGCCGTATATTAGCTGGGTAATTGCTTTCTACCTACATGTGTAATAGATTATCAATGGGTAGTTACTTTCATCAACCAGGAGGTGGCGACAGAGTTTAATATTATCTGTAGTATTAGAATGTAAGAACCAACACAAATATTATATACATAATAATGTATAATAAACACAGATATGAAACAGGCATACCAACTACTACCCCCAAGAGATTGCACTGCATTGTGGGAGTTGCGGTTGCAGCTGCTCCTGTAGCAGAAGAGGCTTCTATATGATAATAAAGATCTCTGCTTATTCTTTCCCGCAATAATATTCCCCGCAATAATAAAGGCTGTCTGAACTCTGAACCAATCAACTACTTAAGATTAGGTGAGAGATAACATAATGGGGAGGAATAATCACACAGATCCTGAGAACAGGAAGGTAAGATGACGGCTTCTATGGTATATACATTAGGTGGGTTTTTGTATCTGTAAGCACCATGATATAGTTTTTGTTAATTATATTGAACTGTAAACTGCATTGTTTGGGATCAGTCAATAACACGCAAATACACTTATATGCAAAAGGTGTTTTTCTTGATAAAAAAAAAACCTCGACGTCAAGGTTGTTGGCTTTAACCCCTTCGTGACAAAGGCTGATTTTACTTTTTGTACCCTTCGTGACAATGGCCGTTTTAACATTTCTGCGCTGCTCGTGTTTAGCTGTAATTTTCTTCTTTCCCGTTTACTGAACCCACACACATTAGATATTGATATTGAGTTTTGCTATTTCAAAGCCATTTTTTCCAAATCTGGTAATTCTTCCCCCCATGTGCCATTTCGGGTATCTTTGAAGCCGGCCAATGCAATTTACCCCATCATTTTAACCCTTTCCAAGCACTTATTCTACCATCAGCCTTTGTCAAACTTTATGGTAGTAATTTTTTTGCATTTGTTTTTTCACACACATTTTACTTTAGGTATAAATAAACAGGTTCTGGTATATGTCACTATCAAAAAACACCCCAATATGTGTTTAGCAACATCTCCTGAGTACAGCGATACCTCACATGAATGATTTTGCCTGGCTGTTTGGGGGCAAAAGGGCCACATTTGGGGCATGCACATTTTTCAATGTTGCACTTTGGCGTATTGGGGGATCCACTGCCCATGCCCTATTTGGTACATCTTTGAGCCGGGCCATTTCAGTGTGCCCAATAAAGCTATATATTTTTGAAAACTAGACACCCCAGGGTATTTCAAATGCTAGTATTTTAACTCTTTCCATGCACCATATCTACCACCAGTCTTTGTCAAACTTTGTGATAGTCATTTTTTTCCATTTGTTTTGTCACACACATTTTACTTCAGGTATGAATTAAAAAGTTCTCGTATATGTCACTATCACAAAACACCCCAATATGTGTTCAGCAACATCTCCTGAGCGCAGTGATACCCCACATGAATGATTTTGCCTGGCTGTTCGGGGGCAAAAGAGCCACATTTGGGGCATGCACATTTTTCAATGATGAACTTTGGCATTTGGGGATCCACTGCCCGTGCCCTATTTGGTACATCTTTGAGCCGGGCCATTTCAGTGTGCCCAACAAAACCATATATTTTTGAAAACTAGACACCCCAGGGTATTTTAAATGCTGGTATTTTAACTCTTTGCATGCACACATTTTACCACCAGCATTTTTTTAAAGTTTGCAGTAGTATTTTTGTGTGTGTATTTTTCCCACACACACCTACTTTATGTATGAATTTACAGCTCCTGGTATATGCCGCTGTCACACGACACCCCAATATGTGTTCAGCAACATCTCCTGAGTACAGTGATACCCCACATGCATGGGTTTGTCATTTTTGGGGGGAACTAAAAGGCCACATTTGGTACGTGTGCATTTTTCTAATTGGAAATTAGATGTGTGGCCATCCTTCCCCCCGTGTTAATTGGGACCTTGTTGAACCCGGCCAATTCAATTTACCCCATCAAATCATACATTTTTTAAAAGTAGACACCCCATGGGCATTTAATATGCCAGTATTTTAACTCTTTCCATGCGAGAATTGTTTTAAGCTAATATGCTAATTTTAGGACTTGCTCACAAAAATATATTTTTTATATATATATATTTTTTTTTTGCCTTTTTTTAAATTTTTTTAACATTTTTTTTCAACTTGAAGGTTGCCCTGATAGTGACATCAGTGGGAAATTATTTTTACATTTTACTGTTTTTTTACTATTTTTTTTCTAATTATTATTAATTTTATTTTAAATTTATTTTTTCTAATCACACTGTGATTAGAAAGCTGAGCTCCATTGACTTGCATGGTTGAATGCAGTACCTATATTCAACCTGCAAGTGGAGCCAGAGTTCTCTAGAGGGTCTGGAACTAGCGAACTTTTTAGACTTTATTGTTTCTTTATTGAATTTTCCCGGACCGCCGCCATCTTGCAGAATGGGAAGATCACCAGCAGCTGCGGCTGTGACCGCTCTCCGGAGCGGTCACAGCCCATCCAAAGGTAAGTGTTTGGTGTCGCTGGATGCCTCCTGATCGAGGCATTCCAGCGACACCATTTAAGTTTAGGAGGCGATCGTTGATCGCCTCCTAAACGCTTTTAAAACGGGCGTCCGCCGCCATACAAAGTATGGCGGATGTTGACGCCCCGGGGAGGGGCCAGAGATGGCCCCTTTGTGCCGATAATGGCGTTGCTGAATGCCTCGAGGTCGAGGCATTACAGCAACGCCGTTTCGGTGCAGAAAGCGAAAATAGATCGCTTTCTGCACCCGTTTGTCGTTATCGACATGAATTTCCGTGACGTGCCCGGACCGGCAATTGTCATCAAGGGGTTAAGAAACGATCTGATAGCGATGCCTTCAGTGTACAGTTTATTGTCTGGACCGTTCCCTTTGAATAATAACACCGTTACTCACGCTAACCCTTACTGTTCGGAGAATTTCCACGCGTTATTAATAAGTAATAAATGTTTGTGGTCAATAAAGTTTTTTTTTTTTTAAATTAACTATTTATTGAAGATGTTGCAGCTGGAACTAGAAATGACCCAGGGCAGATCCCCCAGCCACCCACCCCACGGCCGCCATCTATGACGTCATATATGACATACGTTCTGTGTCTTAAATCCCGCGCACCGGAGCTTCTGTTTGTGGATTAGATCGGTGATTTCCGAGACATGATTCACAGCAGATCTCATTAGTGTCAGCCGGAAAGATGCCCTTGTGCACCAAGAAGCTTTGCTTGTCCCCCCACACCAAAACTCTGGGGTCTCCAGCATCACAGGTGCCTGCGTTATCCCCCCCCTGGCACCGCTTGTAGTCCTCACGCCTCCGAAGGGCACTAAAGATTAGTAGATAGCATTCGCAGGGAGAGTCCATCCATCAATTGCGTCAAAGATTAAAATCTTCATTGCCTGGACGTTTTCAATTATTTTTCCGCAGCCCGGCCATTATCTGGTGTTGCGCGCGAAGCACAAAGGCTTTCCAAGGGACGACAGTTGTATCCCTTTGGAATCAATGACGTCAAAGCTGTGTTCTTCAGCCCAGAGGACAGATGGAACTGATTGGGATCCTGCCTTGTCGATACCCATCGTAACACGTCTCTGGACGTCTCTAGGACGAGGTCTTCTCATCGCGTCGGCACTGTCAGGTCGTAGAAATGTAAAAGCCGCACGATCAGTTATGTTGTGCCCCAGTGCTATTACACACGCACCACGGCAGGTACAGAACCCCAGGGTAATTCCTCACATCGCATTTATCTTTATAATTGCCCTATAGCTGCGTATTCAGAAAATAGATAATCATTTTCTTATTTTAGGAAAAAAACATTTTACGGGAAGTTAATCGGAGACGACAATTACATTTATTTTTCTAACCGCCTAATACCGGTAATAAGGTGGAAAAGCAAAACATCTGCTGCCCTCTAGTGGTGGTGAACTTACAGCTGCCAGAAGCCTCACCTGCTGCCCTCTACTGGCAGGGAACTACAGCTGCCAGAAGCCTCACCTGGTGCCCTCTACTGGCAGGGAACTACAGCTGCCAGAAGGCTCACCTGCTGCCCTCTACTGGCAGGGAACTGCAGCTGCCAGATTCCTCATCTGCTGACCTCTAGTGGCGGGGAACTGCAGCTGCCAGATTCCTCATCTGCTGCCCTCTAGTGGCGGGGAACTGCAGCTGCCAGAAGCCTCACCTGCTGCCCTCTAGTGGCAGGGAACTGCAGCTGCCAGAAGCCTCACCTGCTGCCCTCTAGTGGCGGGGAACTGCAGCTGCCAGAAGCCTCACCTGCTGCCCTCTAGTGGCGGGGAACTGCAGCTGCCATATTCCTCATCTGCTGCCCTCTAGTGGTGGGGAACTGCAGCTCCCAGAAGCCTCACCTGCTTTATAGTTCCAAGCAGCTTGTTTAAGTGTCACTGCTAAGTCTCATCTTGTGTAAAACCTTTTACATCTATGTATAAAACCAGTCGTATTATAGAATGGAGCGACTGCTCTTTAGGTGGTGATGCTGGGAAGTGCGCCAAAAGCCAACGTCATGACTCTGTTCCAATATAATATGTTATGCGTTTTCCGTAACGTACCCGATTTAGTACGGAGCGTTTCCCAGCTGATTTATGTCCAGTGCTTAATATTCCACGGCCTTCCTGAGTGATCGATAAACGCGAGCTATTTATTAATGCCAGATAATGCGCACCGATGATGCGTTAAAAGGTCCAGAATCTTCGGGGACGACGGAGAGCAGAGCGCTCGCCAATTTATGGCAACATTAGGGGCTAACATAGGTGGCCTGGAGCTCACGTTAATTGCCCTGCCAGAATATTAATTGCTCCTTATGTTCAGATTCGATTAGCGAGCCCCTAATGTTCGTGTATTCGGGATGCTCAGCTTCTCCCCAAGCGTCTCCACTTAACTCTTTTTATGCCAAGGGACAGCAACGCATTGCGTGGTCTATACACTGGAGAGCTTTATAATACATAGGAGCAAAGCCCAAGGACGTGGAAGGTATTTGTTTGTAAAAGTGCTGTCCAAAGCCGGCCCCCCAAAGCCGGGCAACCCAAAACTCCCTTTGTTGCTACTGCTTAAAAATATTTTTTACCAAAAATGTAAAAAAATGCTGAATTCCCCTTTTTTTTTTTTTTTTTTTTTTTTTATTAATTTTCCCTGGAGATCAACATAGTATTATATGAAAGGTATACTGTGTTTAGTAAAATATTCTATATGTTACCATTTGATAATAATTTGGCAGCTTCATTTCTACAGGGCACCTATCGCACACACACACAACTAGCTAGCAGGGGTTGTCAACATGCGTAGCGAACATGCCCTTTACCAAATACCCCCCGAGAGTTTTCTCAATGCTTTGGTAGTCTTTGGTGCCCTATCAGGGGCTGAAGAAGGCAAAAATCAATTGCTTCTCTCAATTTAGTCAATAAAGCCTTATCTCAGTAGCAGTGTAAGACCTATATATAATTATTTTTATATATATATATATATATATATATAATCCATTATTGACATACCCATCACAACACAAAATATATAAAATAGTCTAGCTGTTCGCGCATGTTCATTAATGGCCAAATTACTACAAATTCAAAAGCAGAGAAATATACATTTTTAATTTGACTTTTTAATAATTATTTTTCTTCTTTTTGTAACGTTCGTCTTACAATGGTAACATTTTTGAAATTGTTGAATGGAGGGTGCAGACCTTGACTACGAACATGTGTGTGGTTTTTTCATTACTATTTTATAAATGGAGAGCAGATAATATGTTTCTAAATATTACACGGAATTTTCTGTCTTTGCCCCAAACATTTTAGGCCTGGTGTAAAACCACCGACCATAACCACTCAAGTATGAAACATTATACGGGAGAAGGGTGGCCGTTCGCATACAGAATTCATAAACGCCGCTGGCTGTCACGCACAGCGTAAGGTAGAACCTGTAATCAGGTAGAACAGCGTGTGCAAGTCCCAAAGACAGAACACCAGAGTCCAGTATAGAATAACCAATGAGCAAGCCAGGGTCAGGAAGCCAGAAGTCAGGATCGTTGCAGGGTAAGCCGAGGTCAGGAAGCCAGAAGTCAGAATAGTCGTAATGTAAGCCGGAGTCAGATGCCAGGAATCAAATAACAGGAACGCGTACTGGGATGACACTATACAAATAGGTACAACCATCAGAAGGCAAGGTGAATGGTTTCTGAGGCTCTTAAATAGAAAGAGGAAGTGCAGACTTCAATTAGCATTCTCCCGCCATAAATTCAAAATGCCGTTACGTCACTTCCGGTCCGCGGCCATCTTGGGGTTGGCGAGACCTCAAATTACGAAAAGGACCGGTAGTACCGGCTGGCGCCACTAGGTGGCGTGCGGAAGAGCGCGTACGCGCGGCAGGACCAGACCAGGATTCAGAAGGCGGCGGCTGCCGTGTGGAGTTGCGGGGTCTTCCCCGTCCTCGCGGCGGCAGAAGCTGTCTTGCGGAGGAGGGGGGTCTTCCTCTCCTCCGCGGCGGTTGAAGCTGCTGTGGTAGGGCGGGGGGTCTCCCCCTTCTCCTCGGCAGCTGTGGCTGTTGCGGTAAGGTGGGGGGTCTCCCCCTCCTCCGTGGCGGCTGAGGTTGCTGCGGCAAGGTGGGGGGTCTCCCCCTCTTCCGTGGCGGCTGATGCTGCTGCGGCAAGGTGGGGGGTCTCCCCCTCTTCCGTGGCGGCTGAAGATCCGCGGACCCGGAGGGACCGGCAGCCAGGTACGTTACACTGGCTTGTATTTCACTCTTTTAAGGTTTAAGACGATGGAAGAAACAAGTGGGTTTTTTTTGCCTTTTTTAATTATTTCATAGCAAATATTTCTGTGCAGACTGGCTTTTTGCAATATATATATATTTTTGTTAAGGAAATATAATATTTTTGCTTAAAATCAAAGAGGTCACGACAAGGGGGTCATAATCTAAAACCAAAGGGTTGGAGACTACATTCCGCTGGGTCAACTCACCAAACCTGGCCCTGCAAGGATAGCGTTCTATTTTATTGGACTTTAGGACTTGTTTATTTTTTTAATAATGTTAATGCCCCCCAAAAAAGTGTCTGAAAATTCCAAATCCAATCATATAGCTGCAAATTTTTCCTTAATTTTTAGCTTTATAAACATTTTTTTTTATTGTTGCTGACAGCAAAGGTTACAAACTGCTCAAAAAAATAAATAAATAAATAAATAATAAAAAAAGAGACGTACTCGGGTGGCTGCAATTTAAATTTCTCGAGTATTTCAGGATATATAAAAAATATCCTCGAGTATTTTATTCATTGTATGAATGGGTGTGAGGGTAGTAGATAAGCGAATCTGCTCTCCATCAGAAGTGGTAGGGGTTAATAATACAATGAGGGGATTTAAACATGCACGGGATCGGCGTACGGCTCCTGAAGACGCGCGGTGGAGAATAAGACGGATCAGGGGCCAGTGCCTATTATCTGCCTTTAGAGTCTTTGTTTTTTCTGAAATTCTTTTTTTCGGACCATTTATGATAACAAGAGACTCGGCTCCCTTTGTTTCAGCCTCGCTTCCCGTGAATATGCCGAAGGGTTAAAAAAACAATTAACCTTTCTGATGGCGGACAGCAATCCGAGTGCCGGGGATAACTGACACCAAGAAAAACCCTTTCACTGCTGGTTTTGTGGCGCCGGGGTCTAAGTGGTTAAACACGCAGCGTCCCCTCGATCGGGTCTCTGTCAGCGTGTTCCGGCACAGTGAGCGTCTGGATAAATGCGTTTTATATAAAGTATAATCATCTCGGAGCTGGAAGCCTGCGGAGGATCTTCTTGTCATCAGACGTTTAGTTCTGAATCCTGGGAAGGAAAAAAAAAAAAAGTAATTTTCAGTGTCCAAGGAAACAAATCGACTATCGCCGGTTTCACCGGAACATCGGAAACAAAGTGTGCTTTTTTTTTTTATGGGGCCCCTGCAGAGCCTGGAAGGGCCACACTCCGAGGGGCTGCAGTCTCTGCAGTGAAATAAGATTTTTTAATATGATTTTATTTACCAAAAAATAACTTTCCATCATTATAAATATTTTAAAATTCTATAGCCAAAGGTATGGACTCAATGCTGCATTCCTCTGGTTTCCATGGTGACTGCTCACCTTTTAGAACTTTGCCTGATAACTGTGTTCTATGTGTGTGTCCCAATGTGGGTTGCTATGGTGCTTTTAACACTTTATTCCCCTCAGCGTCAGGTCCGCCATCAGTATTTGTTTGGCTCGATACCACAGATGTCACAGATAATCGTGTTAATGGTCCCTACCTTGAATGCGCACCAATTTCGGCCCCAGGACCCCTCTAGGATTTAGTGTAATCCATAACATAAATGAATCTAATCCACAGATGCTTCCTGCAGTCCCAGCCTCCTAATGAGGCGGATTCTGGAGCTTCGCAGCCCTCACTGTAACAAATGTCCTCCTCCACAAGCTCTAATCGTAACTTCTAGCCAATCAGTGTTAAGCAGGGGCTCGGTCTCTGTACTGGTGCTGATGGTGGTAGTTCCAGCTGAGTATCTACTACTACAAAGCAAATCCTGTCTTCTCCTCCACAGCCTCTGTAGCAAAAGAACATTAAAATGTTGTATAGATGGAGAACACGAGGGTCAGTGTGACTATCATGACGGCTATCGCCCCCGGCACTGCAAATAGTAACGGTACAGGAGTCACCCCGACACAACCTGTCTGGTGGCAGAATTATCTCCTCTGCTAATCCGGGCCGTATCTTATCTCTTGTTGAATCATTGTCGGCAAATTAGTTACCAACGCAAATTCATTCTGACCTAAGATGATGTCTTAGATGCAATCAAGCCGGAGGGGGCAATCAGTGACCCAGAGACGGGGAGGAGTGCGCATTACTAATCATATCAGAGCCCGCTGGTGTAAGCGCGCCGTGAAGAGCAAGGGGTTTATGTTATAAATAATTCATTCAGGGGGATACAAGGCACGCTACAACAAAGCCCAACAGCTCTGCGTTTTTAAAGGTATACTTTCTGAGTCATCACATGGAGTAAACTATGCATGAAGACAAATGCCATGAGATAGTGGTGGGTCCAGGGAGAGGGCTTCTAGCACCGGGCATAATGGAGAAGCCCATGATGACACCACCACCATACAACGTCCTGGCCAGCCATGGCAAATGTTAAGAGACAGTGGTGGATCCAGATCCAGAGCCCCAGACACCCTTTGTCTGGCAACTCTGAGTACCCTTCTTGTGGGCATAATGGAGAACACCATGATGGCACCACCACCATACAACATCCTAGCTAGCCATAGCTAATGCCAGAAGACAGTGGTGGATCCAGGGACAGAGCACCGTAGGTACACCTTCTGCCTGGAAACTCTTTATGTACTCCTGCCTTCGAGCATAATGGAGAAGCCCATGATGGTGCCACCACCATACAGCATCCTGGCCAGCTATGGCAAATGCCATGAGATAGTGGTGCCTTTGCCTGGCACCTCTTTATGTACACCTGGTGCCGGCACCATACAGCACCCTGGTCAGCTGCCTAGGTCTCGTTCTACTAGAGGGCTGGACTTGGGCGCATGAGAGAGCCTTCCCGGTACATTATAGTTAAACATGGACTCAACCTTGTCTTTTATTATCAATACTACCCCTGGAAACAATCATGGGGTGGGGACGGCTATCCCCATTGCACAAGAACTTAGGGGAGGGGGTCACGGAACTCCCCCCTATTTGAAAAAAAAAAGCAAGATGGCGGCTCTCTGCTTATTTTCATAATTTATTAAAGCGCTGGAGCTGTTTAGGTAAGAAAATATATTTTTAGGAAAGATAACACACGCACCTTTTACATTTTGCAAAGTCCAACACATTTAATTCAGCACATCAAAAATTCTACATATATTTGTATGAATATAAATGAAAATGAATTATTTTAATGACGTTCAAAGTCTACCTAATCCTTTGTATTTCAGCAAAGCGCCTTTTTGGTATTTTAAAATTGGATTAATGTCACTAAAATGATAATTTCCCAATAGTGAGCCTATATGTATTATTATTTTATTTAATATTATTTTTATTTTTCTCCCCACTGGCCCCTATTGTGACAGCGCTACAGAATGTGCTGGCGCTACATAAATAAATGCGATGTATTTTATTATTATTATTTTTGGTATATAACATTTTTGGCATTGTAAAAGCTCTGATTTCCAGTTTTTTTTGTGCCTGTGGGAATATTGCGGTCTAGCGAGGTGAGAGCTGTGGTCGCATTGGCGGTTGCTGGGTCCAGAATAGATTGAGGCAGGGTTTAGATTTAGTACATAATCATTTTCAATTTGCTACGACGCACAGCCTGCAGATAAAAGGCTTGGGAGAGAAAGAAAAAAAAACTAGATTTAGCTCATGTCGGTGTCGGCGGTGATGTCATCGCTACGAGAGACAGTCGAGAGCTGTTACTATGCTGCGCTTGTTCAGTGTGAAAGCACACAAGGAGGAGAACGGCTCGGCGCTGCGGGATCCGACAGATACCGCAGCCGTCTCTCGGATGGTGGGGTGCCAGGGGAGCTGAGGAAGAGCTGCCGAAAGCTTGGTGAATATTGTGGTTTACAACCCCGCTTTTATCTTTAGAAGTTGTTTAGATACATTGTAGCAGAGAGAATGCCTTCCCGCAGCGTGGACTTTGATGTCTCCTCTCTGGTGGCTTGCCTTGTAGATGTTGAGGTGTTCAACAATCAGGATGTCAAGGTAAGGAGAAGGGGGATTGGGAACCATGAATTACTTTCCACCAGATCGTCAAACCCATAGGTCTTGGGGGGGGGGGGGGGGGCGAGCCGTGATTCTTTGGAAGGTGTAGCGCATTGTTACTAGACGTACGAGGGTGAGAAGGGCTGGTTGGAGATAATGCAGATACTTCAGGCTTTCAGAAGGTACTCGGTGTGTAGGCAAAATGTTCTCCACTCATCATTGAATGATTCCACCAGAAAGACATGAACTAATTCACCGAATATCGCCTTAACAGGAGCTTTATGTGGAGCCCGGATAAGATTCATTACAGGAACACCCAATTTAATGATTATTTTAAGAATCAATTAGCATTTAATGGGTGCCATATATTCAAATTACGAGGACGCTCTGCTGCTAGTCTTTTTATTAATAAAAAATCTTTGATAAAATTACCAGATTTTTACCAGAATATGTGGCCAGACCTGAACCCCTGGAACCTTGTGTCATAGAAAGAATATTATTGTCCAATCCGATTCGAGGTCATGTTCCTCGGGAGTCAGTTCTGCAGGGTAATTCCGATTCTAGATCCAATTTGTTGCAAACCTTGAGGGGTCTTCAGTGCTTGTTAAGAGGTAGAGGTTCGTGGCTGTCACCGGCTATAGAATAATCTGATCCTGCATCATGCTGCTGGTTTATAGGATCAGCTTCATGACATATACCTTGTTAACTAAGAGGGTGGTAGATCAGTGGAACAGCCTTCCAGCAGATGTGGTAGAGGAAAGGTATCATAGCTACCCTGGATCCAAACGAGATCAATGGCTGAATATCGTATAAGGTTTATAAAGCATGAGGAATGGGCAGACCAGATAGACCGGTTCTTAAATGCTGCCAAATTAAATGTTTGCACATAATAGAATGATTGACCATGAACACGTTGCCATCTTGGCTCCTTTGTGTCTGCAACACCCTTCCGCCACCAGCTCCTGTCTGACTGAGAGTGATGAGTGTTATAGACCCAGCAGAATAAGTAGGGGGCAGCTACTGAATATACCACTCTCTGGGTTCTAATTAACCAAACTATTGACGGGGAAAACGTATTTTCCGACATTTAATAAAGAAAACCAATAGTTTTTACACCTGTTCGCATGAATGGTTCCAGTGTGCGTTGGTAGCGTCACTTCCTGCACCTATAGATCATAATAATAAGGTATTGATTTGGAGCTTAGATGACTTTTTCCGCTGTGTAACACTTTCAGTGCCGGAAAGGCTCAGCCACATAAAGCGATGCGTTTTGTCCGTCAGATATGGGCGATTGAGAACCTTTATTACCAAACATCCTTCATGACGCGGTCATGTATGTAAATAACTATGGAGATAAACCGCCTTTGATATCTGATATATTTGATATTTGATGATGTAATGCGCAATTCACGAGTAACATGGCTCACACGGAAATATCACAAGTGGACAGAGGCAGGAGAACCTTGACCCTCCGACGTCAGTTACCCATCTCTGTTCTCAGTTCTGCCGCGTTCCGAAGGTTCCTCAACGTTTCCGGTGATTAAAGACACATAGTCTTTTCCATTCACAAGGTGGCAGCTGTGATTAGTGTTTCTGTGTCCATTTACCATGAAAATGACCCAATTCACCAGCTTTACATCATCTGTCTCGTTGAGTAGTAGATGGCATGGCAGATGTATAGCTGGTACAAAAGGTTAGTCAACTTTGGACACTCCAGCATTGACTATAATTCCCATCATGCCCTGCCACCTTATAACATTTGGGTCTGTTTTACTTGTATAGAAATGGTTTACTCAATCTCTATGTCCATAGCGGGAATGGAGACCCCTCTTTCTCGCTCTCCAGCGGGCTGCCCCCCGTGACACACAGGGTCCTGCTAGTGAACAGCTACAAACATTTACTCCCTGGAGCTCCTATCTCGTGTTCCTTCCCGGCTCTTTCCCAGGCGTGAAGGGAGTGCAGCTATTGATCCCCTTTCTAAGCTGAGGATCAATACTTTCTCATATATCTACCTGATCCCATTCACTAAATATGGCAGATATGTCCGTATCAGTGTTCCGCATACTGAGATTGGCCCTGGAGCCAGCTGCATTGGCGAATTCACGTTTCTGATCACCCTACATCATCACATTATAGAAGGGGACTGCTCCTGGTGCGAGGGGGAGTGCTTCTTGAGTCAGGAGACTGAGGGAGGTGGCTGGCTCATTGGAGTGTGCGTTGCTGAGTGTGGTGTGTATGTCTGAAAGTGATGTGTGTTTGCGTGACCTCCCATAGGGAAAAAAAAAACTGCAAGGAACCTTAAACTGAAGGACGACATGCAAAATTAAATAACCCCCCCCCCCATCCTTAAATAATACATTGTAGACAGAAAGGCGATGGCTCTTTAAGGTGGCAGCCATCTGATGGCGGCCGTCAGCCGGATATCCGTTCTGCTTCTTTCTGCTGAGGTCGCGGCCGCTGGCGGCACACTGCAGTAAGTATGTGGTGGTGTCCGCCAGTGGCCCGCATGTAAAAAAACAAAAAAAAGATTCCCTGGACCTCTTTAGACCAAAGATGGGCCGCCAGTCATCTTCTAGGGGCATGTTTGATCACTATGAACGTGTGCATTATCATGCCCAGGCACTGTATCAGTTATTTTGCTGGCCTCCACTCCCAGCACTCTCAGCATGCGGGTTAATGCGGCTCCCAAACACCTGGAACGTTATCCGACCCGTTACGCCTCCGTGTCATTCGCCAGCGTCCGGACGAATCTTTCCCATTTTTTGCTTCTTGCAGCCAATCACATGCTAATAAACTCGATTACCTCATTGCACCCGTCTCCCTTCTGATGACACAAGCGACAGGAAGTAAACAATATTAACCTCTTCCTGGATGTCCTGTCAATTATTTCATACAGGGGTGGGGTTGAACCTGGGTTTGTCTATCAGGCGCAGGGAGAAACGTCATTGGTTTTAAAGGATCTTCGTCATTTCGACTTCTTTAGGTTGTGTTCTTGGTTAATGTGGTAACCATGGTAACACAACATTAAGCGGTAGTTTGAAACATTGAAACAAAGAACTTGACAGCAGATCAGAACCAGTCGGACCTTAATCAGTCCTCGGTCTGGTGCATGTTTGAATCTGCCACTTCCGCTGGGAGGCTGTTCCACTTATCTACCTCTCCGTAAAGTAAAACTGCCTTACGTTACATCAAAGCCCTCTGACTCTCGCAGTTTATATAGACTTTGGATCAAAAAAGTCATCCATGCTCCCCGTGTAATCTTGTCTCATATATCTTGATTTATTCTGGTTATATTTTTAGTGTAAGTTTCCGTCGCCCAGGAACGTCCAGAGAATTCTTTTGCAATGAATGGAGGTGAATATTTCTCCGTTCGGAAAGAGCTCTGAATATGGCAGCAAAAACCTAATATTTTAAATCATTTTTCACGCCGTTCTCGATTTATTACTCGGTGCCAGAAAAGGGCGTATTCAACCGTGGTGGTTATTTTAGGAAAAATTAGGTAAAGGATTGGTGATCGTTCCAACGTTCTGAGTTCCGTTCACTAACGCGGCCTCCGCTCAGTCCAGGGAATCATATTCTAAAGTGCCTCGCGCCCTCCAGAATTCAATTAAGAAAGTTTGGATTTACTGAGGGGGTGGGGAAAGATAAGTGGAACAGCCTCCCAGCAGAAGCGGTAGAGGCTAATACAGTGAGGAAATGTAAACATGCCTGGGCTACTTATGAGGCCTTGAATTATGGGCAGACTAGATGAGCCGAATGGGTCGTATCTGACATTGGGTCTGATGTTTCTATTTAATCTGACCGTTACCCCTAACACTGTGCCCCCTATTACCCCCAACCTGCGTCCTGGAAAACCCACTCCAGTCCTCCATGGGGCAGATCGCCCTCTTGGGTAATTAGGCCTCCTGGTGGGCTGCTGCTCCCCCAACGGCCACGTTGGCCTCTGTTGACCACATTACATGAAATAGTATCCCGGTGCCCCGTTTTAAAGATGGCGGCTGCGGAAGGGGCATCTGTTGGCGCCACATTGGATCAGGCCTGGGTGGGCGCCAAAGGGAAATACACCGCAGAACCCCACCATCTACTTTCTCCATCTCTCCTTTATTAATGGAGGGTTTTCCTCCTGCTTCTCCTGCCGTTCTGTAGAACGTTTGGTGACGTGTTCTGGGAATTCGCTCGCGTGTCGCGATGTCTCACGGGGGCGACTTTTTTTTTCTTTTCCAGGAGAAGTTTGAGGGCTTATTCCGGGCGTACGACGACTGCGTCTCTCTACAGCTCTTCAAGAGCTTCAGGAGGGTCCGGATCAATTTCAGCAACCCCAAGGCGGCAGCCAGGGCGAGGATAGAGCTCCACGAAACTCAGTTCAGAGGAAAGAAGTTAAAGTTATACTTTGCACAGGTAGGAAAGATATTGGAATCGTCCGCCGGTCCTTCTCGCTGCGACACGTCGTGACAGAGTGTAGTAAACGTGGCCATTGCTTGACTCCCCATCCTTGTGCACAGGTCCAGACCCCCGAGACAGATGGAGACAAGCTCCACCTGGCCCCTCCGCAGCCCGCTAAACAGTTCCTCATCTCACCTCCGGTCTCGCCTCCTGTCGGCTGGCAGCCGATGGACGATGCAACGCCCGTTATCAACTACGACCTTCTGTACGCCGTGGCCAAGCTGGGACCAGGTAAAGAGCGAAGACGTTGTCTGTACCCAATGGCTGAGCGGAATATTAACACGCGAGCCGACCCTATGCCTGTTCCGAATATTAACCCTTTAATATTGTATTGTGGTGACATGTGGTGGCAGCCAAAGAACAGTTCATAGGAAAATCACAAGTTGTTGAAAGGTACAGATAATCTGAACTAAGTCACCTGTATTCAAGCAGGGGGGTTATTATTGTATGCAGCGCTAGCGGTTATTACTGTATACAGCGCTGAGGGGTTATTACTGTATACAGTGCTGGGGGTTTATATTACTGTATACAGCACTGGGGGTTATATTACTGTATACAGCACTGGGGGTTATTACTGTATACAGCGCTGGGGGTTATATTACTGTATACAGCGCTGCGGGTTATTACTGTATACAGCGCTGGGGGTTATATTACTGTATACAGCGCTGGGATTATATTACTGTATAAAGCGCTGGGGGTTATATTACTGTATACAGTGCTGGGGGTTATATTACTGTATACAGCGCTGGGGGGTTATTACTGTATACAGCGCTGGGGGTTATATTACTGTATACAGTGCTGGGGGTTATATTACTGTATACAGCACTGGGATTATATTACTGTATAAAGCGCTGGGGGTTATATTACTGTATACAGTGCTGGGGGTTATTACTGTATACAGCGCTGGGGGGTTATTACTGTATACAGTGCTGGGGGTTATATTACTGTATACAGCTGGGGGTTATATTACTGTATACAGTGCTGGGGGTTATATTACTGTATACAGCGCTGGGGGTTATATTACTGTATACAGTACTGGGGGTTATTACTGTATACAGTTTGGGGTTATATTACTGCATACAGCTTGGGGTTATATTACTGTATACAGTGCTGGGGGGGTTATTATTATTTAGACCTAATAATTGGATTAATATTTATTAATTTACAGTGAATTCACTAAAAAGCATAAAGCAACTATGCACGCAATGTAAAAGCATTGCTACTGAAACATAAAGTTTTAGGCAGGTATGTAAAAATGCTGTAAAATAAGAATGCTTTCCAAAATAGACGCATTAATAGTTAATTTTTATCATTGAACAAAATGCAAAGTGAGGGAACAAAAGAAAATTCCAAGTCAAAACAACGTTCGGGGTGACCACCCTTTGCCTTCAAAACAGAATCGGTTCTTCTAGGAACACAAAGTCAGGGATTTGGCTGGCATATTTTTGGGTGTATGATTAAACAATTATACCAAACAGGAGTGAATGATCATCAGTTTAATATATAGGTGAAAACAAAATCATTAACTGATACAGAAACCGCTGTGTAGGACGAATAAAACTGGGTGAGGATCAGCGAAACTCTCTGACATGGTGAGGCTGCTGAAGACAGTTTAATGTCAAAGGTCATACATCATGGCAAGACCGAGCACAGCAACAACACACAAGGTAGGCATACCGCGTCAGCAACGTCTCTCCAGGCAGGCATTTCAAGGCAGACAAGGCAGGGTTTCCAGATGTTCTGTGAAGAAGCACAAAGAAACGGGCAATGTTGAGGACCATGGACGTAGTGGTCAGCAGATGAAAGCCAGATCGTGCTCACTTCCCTTCACAGGCGGAAGATGTCCAGCAGCGCCATCAACTCAGCATTGGCAAAAAGACGATGGGACCCTGGTACACCCTTTTACTGTCTGGAGAAGTCTGGTCAGAAGTGGTCTTCATGGAAGACCTGTGGCCAAAAATCCATACGTCCAACATGGAATTCAAGGCCAAGAGACTCAACTATTTACAGAAGCCCGGAAACTGGGGTGCAGAAAGAAAATGCAACAGGTGCTCTGAACTGATAAGCCAACATTTTTAACATTTGGCAGAATATTTAAGCAGAAGACATGGTGTTTGCCGAAGGGCGGGAGAGCGGGACAAGAATGGGTGTTTGCAGGCAACAGTGAAGCCTGGTGGAGGTTCCTGGAAAGTTTGGCTCTGCATTTCTGCAAATGGACTCGGGGATTTATTCAGAATTATTGATGAGAAGTACAGGGAGATACTTATCCATCATGCGATACCATCAGGAAGACATCTGACTGGCCCTAAATTTATTCTGTAACATGACAATGACCCCAAACATACAGCCATTAAGGAATATCTTCAGCGAGGAATCCTGGAAGAGATGGTATGGCCCACCAAAGAGCCCGATCTCAACATAACTGAATCTGCCCGGGATTACACGAAGAGAGAAAAGCAACGGGGGTGCCGAGTTCCACAGAACGTAACATTTTAATACTTCACATTTCTGATTTTTTTTTTATATTTCTCACTCATGTAAATTTTGCTCAGCACACAACCTGTAAAGGCTAACAATTTTATATATTTTTTTTTTAAAAGTACTCATTAATCCTTAGAAATAACATTTTATAATAAAAATGAAATAAAATTTATAAACTAAGATATAATATTAAGTTAACAAAAATACCTATAGTCTTTAAAATTATTTTTTTTAAAATATTATTTTATAATAGCTTTTACTCTGTTTTAATTAGTCATAATTAAGTGTTAAATTAAGCGATCCTGCTTTGAATATTGTATATATATATATATATCTCGGTATTTTCTTCAAGTAATAAACTCTCCCGTATTGCTCCTTATCTCTGGCTTTGAAACCACAGCCGCTTTAGTTTATAGCCAGGGGTTGTCGATCTCGGGCATTCCATTTTTATACACGTTTTACATTCTCCAGAAATGGCTTTTTGTAACCGAAAGCCGAGTTTCTGCAATGCATCAACTACGCAGAGGGGCAAAGCAATTAAATCCCAAAAATTAATTACATTTTTTGTGTCTGCAACATTGTAAACACGACAAAGGAGCTGCGATGTAGGAAGCCTTTATGGCGAATCGAGATAAGCTGATGTCATATCCACCTGCAGCACATTACTGATCTAATTACACAAGTAATAAAGTGCATTTATTCCAAATATAAACGTGAGGTATTACCTCTTTTATCACTTTTACAACTAAAAGCAGCATTATTAACACCCTTCTCGTTACTGTTAACTGCCCAAATCATTTTTCAGAAATAATTCTTAACTGATGTAAATGTTTAGCTTATTCATATTTTTTCGGGGAATACGTAAATGACATGTGACACAAAAGCAACCATAGAAACAAAACAAAAAAACAAGTTTCAGATAAAAGATACAAAATGTGGCCAAGCTGCTCTTTCCACCAGAGATTGCAATGAATGTGTTGCCAAGTGGGACAGCACCCTTAAAAGTAAAATAAAACGGAGACATTATTCCAAGCTTTCACTCATTCCAAAATATGTGTGTTACAAATTTGGAATTTAGGCTTTTTTTTTCCAGCTTTCCTTAATTCCGTTGTCCAATCTCTCTTTCTTTATGGTAGCGAGAGGGGCTTTCACAGCTGACGACGAGATCTGTTACAATGAATTACATTTTGCCCTTTTAGAAGTGGCAGCGGCGCTTTAATCAAAGAAGAATTACGTTTGTTGTATACCTTTTTTTTTTTTTTACGCAGATTATAAGGATGTTTGTTGGTCGGAGGCCTAAAAGACTGAAAGGAAAAATCCAGTAGCCTTCGTTTTTTTAAGATATTGAAAACTTCATTCCCAAAAAGCTCGGTATTCCTCGTAAAAATCGTCAGATCTGTGACTCAGAAGCGGGTTCGCGTCGATGACAGCAGGAGCCGGGGAAGGGGGGTTTCGTGCGACTCGGCCCTCTCAGGGTTTGTCTTTCAAATGTATCCTGGGTTATGAAGACTCGATGAAGAGCTTTAGTGATTTGGATGTTATGTGGCCACCTCTGTACCAGGAGAAGCCACAAAACGTCTCAAAGCAAGGCAGGAGGACACATAACAGACACCGATAAGAAGGGGGCATAGTATGGTAAATTAGACTGCTGAAGACCTCTTCACCGGTAGAAAGAATAAACACCCGGAATATACGAAACGGAACGAGACTGGCCCCCGAAACGCCGCGCTTAGGACCTTAGATAGAAACAGAGAATATGACAGCAGATAAAAACCTTCTTCCTGCTGTAAAACATTACCAGTTTCACCAAATCTTTCATTATTTTTCATATGACAAAGTCAGCCCACCACAAAATGTAATTAATGATTATTATTATTATCATTAAGATGTCACCAAACCCACATACACTCACTTGTATACCGAATATAATTATTACCGGTCTGACAAATAAATTCTGTATCCGGTTTCGTTTCATTAACCCTTGCATAGAAGTTCTGGGCTCGCGCGCTTAATGCCGGCTTGGTATTTATCAAAAAGCCTCCAAAAGCCCCCAAAACCGCTTCCATCACAGCACTTAACATAGAATGTCGCTGATGGATATGCGTATAATACGTCGATGGTCCTTTAGCCTCTAGAGAATGAATGCCCGGCCGATCATTGCTGTGCACTACGGCGTACCCTAATTAAAGGGTCTTTCTCCTTTCATTATGTGCTGTGTGCATAGCGATGCCGGGGTCTCTGTGTCCTCGTTGCCAATCTTTATATCTCTATAGTGCTTTTTATTTAGGTTTGCTTTTCAATGCAGAGAAAAGTCGCCCTGGGCACAAGAGACAAAATTTTATTTGCATTTAAAGGGGAACGGGATAAAACCTTAACAGAATGTGGCAGTGCCAGTCATCGGTATCCCTGTTTAATTAGAATTATAATCTGTAATTACTATTCTTACTGTCGTTACTATTACCTCGTAGTTGCAGAACATATTACGAACTTTCTATAATAAGGTTTGCTTTTTTGTGTAAAAAATTTTTTTTTATATATTTTATACTTTGTATAATTCTATGTACGTCAGAGCTCGAGGCATGGGAGCACCGAGGACTCCGACGCCGTCACTTTAATTACTTCTTATCCATGGCTATGACTCAAAGAACAAATAAACCGGCTTACACATGACTGTGTGCTCACGCTCGGTATATATATATATATATATATATATATACCATATGTGTACCTATGAATACACTGTTACTGGATTTCATTCTTGTTTGATATGAAATTTGTGTGTGTGTATATGTATGTATATATATATATATGTATGTGTATATATATATATATATATATATATACACAAAAGATGCTAAACTGGTAGTATTACATCTGTTATATTACACCCTGTGATTGGATTTATGTGGATATATTTTGTTTGGGAACCTGTTAATCATTGCTAGTTCCTTCAAGACAAACATAAAATTTGGCATCAGATAAGCCTCATTCGTCCCATCCCAGACTCAAACCTTAATCCCATGCCTGTCCCATGCATGTTTAAATCCCTTCACTTTATTAGCCTCTACCTCTTCTGCTGGGAGCCTATTGCACTTGTCTACTACCCTAATGAATATTAGATACCCTTTTAATAAAGGTCGCTTTTTTTTGCCTGTTGTATGGTTCAGTGACACTTTTGTTGTTTTATGCTAAACGCACAGTTACATTTTATTTTTTATGGGTATCTCAGTATTTTGGGGAATCCCAATTGATTTTTGGAATGCGTTGTTCGCCACTCTTGTTACTTGAAGACCCCGAAGAGGTGTAAATTGTAAATATATTATTTACATACCTGTGCTGTTCATAAAATAAATCCCGTCCGGAATGAATTTTACTGAAGCATAAAACGCGTGGAACTATTAAATAAATGTCACCCAGGGATGCGTTCCGTCCGTGTAACTTTCCACTACAAGGTTATTTATTGAAATATTCAGCTTACAAATAGCAAGAATATAGAATAAGCTGTATGTGTGATTAAAGGGGTATAGAATAAGCTGTATGTGTGATTAAAGGGGTATAGAATAAGATGTATGTGTGGTTAAAGGGGTATAGAATAAGCTGTATGTGTGATTAAAGGGATATAGAATAAACTGTATGTGTGATTAAAGGGGTATAGAATAAGATGTATGTGTGATAAAAGGGATATAGAATAAGATGTATCTGATTAAAGGGGTATAGAATAAGCTGTATGTGTGATTAAAGGGGTATAGAATAAGCTGTATGTGTGATTAAAGGGGTATAGAATAAGATGAATGTGTGATTAAAGGGGTATAGAATAAACTGTATGTGTGTTTAAAGGGGTATAGAATAAGATGAATGTGTGATTAAAGGGGTATAGAATAAGCTGTATGTGTGGTTAAAGGGATATAGAATAAGCTGAATGTGTGATTAAAGGGGTATAGAATAAGCTGTATGTGTGATTAAAGGGGTATAGAATAAGCTGTATGTGTGATTAAAGGGATATAGAATAAGCTGTATGTGTGATTAAAGGGATATAGAATAAGCTGTATGTGTGATTAAAGGGGTATAGAATAAGCTGTATGTGTGGTTAAAGGGGTATAGAATAAGCTGTATGTGTGATTAAAGGGATATAGAATAAACTGTATGTGTGATTAAAGGGGTATAGAATAAGATGTATGTGTGATAAAAGGGATATAGAATAAGATGTATCTGATTAAAGGGGTATAGAATAAGCTGTATGTGTGATTAAAGGGGTATAGAATAAGCTGTATGTGTGATTAAAGGGGTATAGAATAAGCTGTATGTGTGATTAAAGGGATATAGAATAAGCTGTATGTGTGATTAAAGGGATATAGAATAAGCTGTATGTGTGATTAAAGGGGTATAGAATAAGCTGTATGTGTGATTAAAGGGGTATAGAATAAGCTGTATGTGTGATTAAAGGGATATAGAATAAGCTGAATGTGTGATTAAAGGGATATAGAATAAGATGTATGTGTGATTAAAGGGATATAGAATAAGCTGTATGTGTGATTAAAGGGGTATAGAATAAGCTGTATGTGTGATTAAAGGGATATAGAATAAGCTGTATGTGATTAAAGGGATATAGAATAAACTGTATGTGTGATTAAAGGGATATAGAATAAACTGTATGTGTGATTAAAGGGATATAGAATAAGCTGTATGTGATTAAAGGGGTATAGAATAAGCTGTATGTGTGATTAAAGGGATATAGAATAAGCTGTATGTGTGATTAAAGGGATATAGAATAAGATGAATGTGTGATTAAAGGGGTATAGAATAAGCTGAATGTGTGATTAAAGGGATATAGAATAAGATGAATGTGTCATTAAAGGGATATAGAATAAGCTGTATGTGTGATTAAAGGGATATAGAATAAACTGTATGTGTGTTTAAAGGGATATAGAATAAGCTGTATGTGATTAAAGGGGTATAGAATAAGCTGTATGTGATTAAAGGGGTATAGAATAAGCTGTATGTGTGATTAAAGGGGTATAGAATAAGCTGTATGTGTGATTAAAGGGGTATAGAATAAGCTGTATGTGATTAAAGGGGTATAGAATAAGCTGTATGTGTGATTAAAGGGGTATAGAATAAGCTGTATGTGTGATTAAAGGGGTATGGAATAAGCTGTATGTGTGATTAAAGGGGTATAGAATAAGCTGTATGTGTGATTAAAGGGATATAGAATAAGCTGTATGTGTGATTAAAGGGATATAGAATAAACTGAATGTGTGATTAAAGGGATATAGAATAAGCTGTATGTGTGATTAAAGGGATATAGAATAAGCTGTATGTGTGATTAAAGGGATATAGAATAAGCTGAATGTGTGATTAAAGGGATATAGAATAAGCTGTATGTGTGATTAAAGGGATATAGAATAAACTGTATGTGTGATTAAAGGGGTATAGAATAAGCTGAATGTGTGATTAAAGGGGTATAGAATAAGCTGTATGTGTGTTTAAAGGGATATAGAATAAACTGTATGTGTGATTAAAGGGATATAGAATAAACTGTATGTGTGTTTAAAGGGATATAGAATAAGCTGTATGTGATTAAAGGGGTATAGAATAAGCTGTATGTGTGATTAAAGGGATATAGAATAAGCTGTATGTGTGATTAAAGGGGTATAGAATAAGCTGTATGTGTGGTTAAAGGGATATAGAATAAGCTGTATGTGGTTAAAGGGATATAGAATAAGCTGTATGTGTGATTAAAGGGATATAGAATAAACTGTATGTGTGTTTAAAGGGATATAGAATAAGATGTATGTGTGATTAAAGGGATATAGAATAAGCAGTATGTGATTAAAGGGGTATAGAATAAGCAGTATGTGATTAAAGGGGTATAGAATAAGCTGTATGTGTGATTAAAGGGATATAGAATAAACTGTATGTGTGTTTAAAGGGATATAGAATAAGATGTATGTGTGATTAAAGGGATATAGAATAAGCAGTATGTGATTAAAGGGGTATAGAATAAGCAGTATGTGATTAAAGGGATATAGAATAAGCTGTATGTGTGATTAAAGGGATATAGAATAAGCTGTATGTGTGATTAAAGGGGTATAGAATAAGCTGTATGTGTGATTAAAGGGGTATAGAATAAGCTGTATGTGTGATTAAAGGGGTATAGAATAAGCTGTATGTGTGATTAAAGGGATATAGAATAAGCTGTATGTGTGATTAAAGGGGTATAGAATAAGCTGTATGTGTGGTTAAAGGGATATAGAATAAGCTGAATGTGTGATTAAAGGGGTATAGAATAAGCTGTATGTGTGATTAAAGGGGTATAGAATAAGCTGTATGTGTGGTTAAAGGGGTATAGAATAAGCTGTATGTGTGATTAAAGGGATATAGAATAAACTGTATGTGTGATTAAAGGGGTATAGAATAAGATGTATGTGTGATAAAAGGGATATAGAATAAGATGTATCTGATTAAAGGGGTATAGAATAAGCTGTATGTGTGATTAAAGGGGTATAGAATAAGCTGTATGTGTGATTAAAGGGGTATAGAATAAGCTGTATGTGTGATTAAAGGGATATAGAATAAGCTGTATGTGTGATTAAAGGTATATAGAATAAGATGAATGTGTGATTAAAGGGGTATAGAATAAACTGAATGTGTGATTAAAGGGATATAGAATAAGCTGTATGTGTGATTAAAGGGATATAGAATAAGCTGTATGTGTGATTAAAGGGGTATAGAATAAGCTGTATGTGTGATTAAAGGGGTATAGAATAAGCTGTATGTGTGATTAAAGGGATATAGAATAAGCTGAATGTGTGATTAAAGGGATATAGAATAAGCTGTATGTGTGATTAAAGGGATATAGAATAAGCTGTATGTGTGATTAAAGGGGTATAGAATAAGCTGTATGTGTGATTAAAGGGATATAGAATAAGCTGTATGTGATTAAAGGGGTATAGAATAAGCTGTATGTGTGTTTAAAGGGATATAGAATAAACTGTATGTGTGATTAAAGGGATATAGAATAAACTGTATGTGTGTTTAAAGGGATATAGAATAAGATGTATGTGTGATTAAAGGGATATAGAATAAGCTGTATGTGATTAAAGGGGTATAGAATAAGCTGTATGTGTGATTAAAGGGATATAGAATAAGCTGTATGTGTGATTAAAGGGATATAGAATAAGATGAATGTGTGATTAAAGGGGTATAGAATAAGCTGAATGTGTGATTAAAGGGATATAGAATAAGCTGTATGTGTGATTAAAGGGATATAGAATAAACTGTATGTGTGTTTAAAGGGATATAGAATAAGCTGTATGTGATTAAAGGGGTATAGAATAAGCTGTATGTGATTAAAGGGGTATAGAATAAGCTGTATGTGTGATTAAAGGGGTATAGAATAAGCTGTATGTGTGATTAAAGGGGTATAGAATAAGCTGTATGTGTGATTAAAGGGGTATAGAATAAGCTGTATGTGTGGTTAAAGGGATATAGAATAAGCTGTATGTGTGGTTAAAGGGATATAGAATAAGCTGTATGTGTGTTTAAAGGGATATAGAATAAACTGTATGTGTGATTAAAGGGATATAGAATAAACTGTATGTGTGTTTAAAGGGATATAGAATAAGATGTATGTGTGATTAAAGGGATATAGAATAAACTGTATGTGATTAAAGGGGTATAGAATAAGCTGTATGTGTGATTAAAGGGATATAGAATAAGCTGTATGTGTGATTAAAGGGATATAGAATAAGATGAATGTGTGATTAAAGGGGTATAGAATAAGCTGAATGTGTGATTAAAGGGATATAGAATAAGCTGTATGTGTGATTAAAGGGATATAGAATAAGCTGTATGTGTGATTAAAGGGGTATAGAATAAACTGTATGTGTGATTAAAGGGGTATAGAATAAGCTGTATGTGTGATTAAAGGGGTATAGAATAAGCTGTATGTGTGTTTAAAGGGATATAGAATAAACTGTATGTGTGATTAAAGGGATATAGAATAAACTGTATGTGTGTTTAAAGGGATATAGAATAAGATGTATGTGTGATTAAAGGGATATAGAATAAGCTGTATGTGATTAAAGGGGTATAGAATAAGCTGTATGTGATTAAAGGGGTATAGAATAAGCTGTATGTGTGATTAAAGGGGTATAGAATAAGCTGTATGTGTGATTAAAGGGGTATAGAATAAGCTGTATGTGTGATTAAAGGGGTATAGAATAAGCTGTATGTGTGGTTAAAGGGATATAGAATAAGCTGTATGTGTGGTTAAAGGGATATAGAATAAGCTGTATGTGTGTTTAAAGGGATATAGAATAAATTGTGTGTTTAAAGGGATATAGAATAAGCTGTATGTGTGTTTAAAGGGATATAGAATAAGTTGTGTGATTAAAGGGGTATAGAATAAGCTGTATGTGTGATTAAAGGGGTATAGAATAAGCTGTATGTGTGATTAAAGGGGTATAGAATAAGCTGTATGTGTGATCAAAGGGGTATAGAATAAGCTGTATGTGTGGTTAAAGGGATATAGAATAAGCTGTATGTGTGTTTAAAGGGATATAGAATAAGTTGTATGTGTGTTTAAAGGGATATAGAATAAGTTGTGTGATTAAAGGGGTATAGAATAAGCTGTATGTGTGATTAAAGGGGTATAGAATAAGCTGTATGTGTGATTAAAGGGGTATAGAATAAGCTGTATGTGTGATCAAAGGGGTATAGAATAAGCTGTATGTGTGGTTAAAGGGATATAGAATAAGCTGTATGTGTGTTTAAAGGGATATAGAATAAGTTGTGTGTTTAAAGGGATATAGAATAAGCTGTATGTGTGTTTAAAGGGATATAGAATAAGTTGTGTGTTTAAAGGGATATAGAATAAGCTGTATGTGTGATTAAAGGGATATAGAATAAGTTGTGTGTTTAAAGGGGTATAGAATAAGCTGTATGTGGGTTTATTGTCTGTTGTTGAGTTGTATTTGTTCGTACTGCCCCCGGATATCTATCTACCCTTAAAGTTGAAACAGAAAGTCTGTCATGATACCCCACCTCATCCAAGCCTTATTGTGTATTTGCAAGTTGTGTTTCGCTGTGAAGCGAGTAGGGCGCATGCATAGCCAATGAAGAAACCGCTCTAGTGACTGCCTTGATCAAATCTGGATAGTTGGCAACTATGAGGTCTCTTGTGGTAAGACATTCTTAGCCCTGATGTAGTTGGAGACAGTAGAATCGGCAGAATCCCCCCCCATTAGTTCCTAAGGGGGCACAGCATAGATTTAAAGGGACCCCTCAGCTATCATATGCATTAAAGTCCTATTATGGCTGAAGTGTCCCTTTAAGGGTTAAAGCCACCTGAGACCATTCCTGATAGCTTCTCGTCATGCTAGGGGGGCACATGGGTAATTGCAATGTGAGAAATGGCTCGGAAATGTCATTTATTTCTCCCCAGTGCCCTGTATTGATCCAAGTTAAAATCTGATTTACTGTAGAAAGGAATATATGTTTATGTTTGTGGGGTAGATTCGATTTTCTGCAGTTTGCCAATAGAAAGATGTCACATAGTATTTTAGTTTAACCCTTGCTGGAGTGACAGGTGCCATCAAAGAGTTAAATAGTAGGATTTAAGGGAATTGCCTGCTTTTGCTTTAAATAATATCCGGTCCTGAAGCCTTGCAAAGGCTGCCTTACTCAATCAAGAACAATCAGCAACTTAATGGTGGGGAAGGGTTTAACATAATGGGGAGGAATAATCATGCAGATCGCGAGTACAGGAAGATGTATACACCTAACGCGGGTCTCTAACACATAGATATCGGTTATACGAGGATTCCTTTAATATAGAGAACTGCAAATCGTAGCTTAGGATAAAAAGTGGCAAAATGCTGCACTCCTTTATTGTATATTATATTTTACTATATATAACTTATTAAACTTTGGTTATATTTATCAGATTTATTGTTATGGATTTGTATAGCGCCATCGTATGCCGCAGCGCTGTACAATGTAGAATCAGGAGTCTTGGGTGCTACCGGCTTCAGTTAAGTCACCGCTTGACTTGGACGGTGCAGCCGAGCAACGGAACCGTTCTCCAGAACAAAGAGCTAAGAACGGTGACTTACTTGGTGTGCGGAGAACGCACGCAGCCGCTTGCCTGCGACTGGCAGGGAGCGCTTGCCTCTCGGCGCTCTGAGCATTGACGTCAGCCGGCGACTGAGAAATTGGCTGGAACCCCGGGGTCAGCGGCAAAGAGAGACATCGAGCCGTTTTCTGCTCTTTTTTTCTCTTTATCTCTCGCTTCCGCGATGCAGGCTTCGGCTCGCAGATTGCTGCTTGTTCTCAGATGTGTCTCCTAAACCTGTCTTTAAGTTTCTTTTCCACCGACTGAATTTAACACTTCGCGTTATCGTTCCGTGCACTATTCTGTGACCGTTCGGCTAACAAATTCAATGTTTTCTTTATAAGCAGCATCTTTAACCCTTTCAGTACCAACCATGTAGATGACGGTTCCATCCGATTTTATATTTGGAGGAGAATGCTGGGATAATAGTTTATTTTTTATCAGAATGCTGGGATAATAGTTTATTTTTTATCAGAACGCTGGGATAATAGTTTATTTTTTATCAGAATGCTGGGATAATAGTTTATTTTTTATCAGAACGCTGGGATAATGGTTTATTTTTTATCAGAACGCTGGGATAATAGTTTATTTTTTATCAGAACGCTGGGATATTCGTTTATTTTTCATTAAAACGCCGGGATAATATTTTCCTTTTTTTATTCACATGTCTAATAAATTTGTAAATAGATCTCTTGATTGAGCAGATTATAGACTTTTCTTGGAGTCTGAGTAGGGGTTAATTTGAAGGGGGTTAAGTTGGGGTGTATCTGTGATTGACGTCGTGTCGTCCTCCCGCAGGTCAGAAGTACGAGCTGCACGCTGGCACGGAATCCACCCCCAGCGTTGTAGTCCACGTCTGCGACAGTGACCTGGAGGAAGAAGAAGACCCAAAGAATTCACCAAAGCCCAAAATCATCCCAACAAGACGCCCCGGTTTCCCCCCAACCCAACCTAACTGACCCGTCCCTCCGGTGCTGTACCATCACCCATCATTTTAATACAGGTTTTCTATTCTTTCCTCTTCCTTTAGAAAGTAGAATTTTCTCATTTTTATAGGGAGGTTTTTTGGCACACTGTGACATAATGCATGTGGCAATACAGAAGCCGTAGCGAAGCTCTCATTGATGATGAAGGGGTCGCCTCAAAGGTCTCCCGGGTACCAAAATAGTCTAATAAAAAGCTAAACCGTGTTCTTTATTCTGAATGCCCGTCTGGCCCAGAAGAAAGCATGGCAGCAGGCATCAGATTCCCGATGACTGATGGTTTGGGTGGCATGTGTTGAGGAGCCCAACAAGAGGCAGTAGACCATGGCTTAAACACAACTCGGTTTAGACGGTTCTCTGCCCTCCTCCTGTCCGTGCGCTATCTTCAAAGACTATTCTATGCCTGGTGGAACTCCGGTGGTCTTCAAGTCTAGAACCATCTGGTCCTGATGAGGGAAAAGGTCTAGACTATAAAGCAGACCAAGAAGGATTACTCTGGAGTTAAAGTATTTCTGGTTCTTGAGTGAAAAACATTTTTTTTTCCGACCAGCTCTCGTTAAATGCGTCAGGAGGTCTCGGTTTTATGTCAGATTCTGGTGGGGGCTGTTCTTTCTGTTCTACTGTTCTCTTATCACTTTGTCATTTGTCTTTTAGCTCTTGTTATTTCTCCGTCTGTGTTTTTTGTCGATAACTTTTCCTCCTGTACGGTCATTTTCGAGGTTGTGACCTTCTTTAGTATCTCGGTTCTTCGTCTATGTGTCCTCACCACATCTCATCCTCTCCCGTGTTCCTCTTCCCCTACTCTTTCCTGGTGTCTATCCCTGTCTCCCGCATTGTGTTCTCCATCTAAGTAAATGCCCCGATGTATGTATGAAATTAATTACACATCAGCAATAACCGTCTCATCAGTCTGATCGGATAGTCCTAGTGAATTAATACTTTTTGGACTCCTTTCGAGAGAAATATTTTGTCCTCCGTGGGAAGCAGTTGGCCTCCTTAGTTACGTTCTGCCCTTTATAGCGGCTTCACTGCTGGTCGTTCTTCCATTTATGCGCAAAGCCATGAGTAGACCCAAGCGGTAAAGTTTCCAGGCCAGAAATCTGGACGTGGCTGGGACTAAACCCAGTTTATTTTGGTACCTGGAGCCACGATAAATTCCCCGGTTAGTTTAGGAAGAATGCTGCCAACCTGGACACGCCGAGGTCCCTTAAGTTAATGGCTACCGTAAGCCGGGCTGCCAAGTCACCAGCAACTTTTGTAGTAGGAACTCTCAACACGCCTCCCTTACACCTGTGGAAAATCTCAGGTTCTAGTGAGTGGAGCCCGTAGTTTAAATACCGTTCTGGATTTTATCAATGAAAACCATAAAGGTTGACTTGGTAAACCCGAATTAATATGGTTTTCCAACTGGCGGCCCTTGTTCTTGATGCAGTCGTTTTGTGCGTTCTAAAGCATTGGCTGTTGTGAAGTCAATAGCATTTCCCCCCCCCCCAGGCCTCGAGCCTATGTGTGTGAATGAGAAGGACTGATATAATACGTGGGACCTCATAGTTGGTCCTCACGCTCAGAAAACGCAATAGAGCAGGTTTTTAGACACATCTTACACAATCACACAAAGGTGCGCGGTGGCACGGGCTGCCAGGTAGTCCAGTGGCTCCCAAGGACCACCTGGAAAACATATGATAGGGGGCATACGGTGACTGGTGGGGTCCAAATAAAATAGTATTATTTAACGGACAGATCTGGAGTACACTACTTTATTTATATCGTAATTACAGTGTTTTTTAGACACCGGATCTGCTAAGTTGCCCTGAAAGAAGACCGTTTTAGCCTTCACAAGTTGAATTCGTTGTCTGAACCAGGGCCCGACTGACGATCACAAGGTGGCCCTGGCCTTTTAGGGTGTAGGTGTGTTTTTATGCTCACATGGCACGAGTCTGGCATATCCAGCGCCTGCAGAACGGGTGGGTATGGGGAGCCGATGGCTAGCACCCCACCGCCATACCCGGGAACTTTGGGTGAAGTACCGCTTCTCGGAGTCACTAGGGGGGAAACAACAGGTCAAGGGAGCAGCATTGGGTCACAGCCCACTCCCCCTCCAACAATAGCATGTGTGCCGGGACATTGGCGGGACCACCCTCGGACGTCAGCGGGACCTCCTACCTTCCCGAAGGGGAGCTTTGGGTAGCCGGAGCCAGAAAGTTCCCAGTTATGCCCAGCGGTCATTTGCCCCGGTTTGCCAGATGGCCACTCCGGGCCGACTCTCTGGTCTGGGCAGTTTTAAGCACTTATGGGGGTTTCCTAACAAATATAAGCACATTAGGCTGCAACAATTGGCTATTGTATTTGTCTTTTACATATGTCAAAAAAATTGTGTTAAAGATGAAGTTCCACCAATGCAAAGGTATGTTCCAGCCTTAATAATTGCCAAGCAGGAAGGCGCAGTCGCTGGACTTCTCCTCGAACATCTAACCGGAGATGGAGACGCACAACTCACCTTCAACGTTACGCACGAGAAGTCGTTCTATCTCGTATTGCGACTGCACTAGACACGATGTTTCGAAGCATTGTTATTATAAGCATGATGTTACGTGTTATTCGGTCCGGGTTCCCTGTGGGGGGAAAAAAATCTTCGTTTAATGGTATAAAATTTAACAATGAGAAGAGAAATGAGCAAACCAACGCGTTTCGCATGGAAACAGACCCGAGATTATTAATAGGCAAAAAACAGGGTTTAATGCAGAATCTCCTTTTTGTACATTTGTATAATTGTCTGAATATGGTTTTTTTTTGTTCCCAAAAAATGAGTAGGATATTAAACTGTGATTATTCCTGTTGTCGACGTCATTTGAATGCTTGTGCGTTTTATAACCCGGTGAGCAAAAAAAATAAAAAATAAAGGGCGGAAGTAAAATTCCCGCGCATCTGGAGACTACAGGCACATGTAACGTTTTCACTTGTAATGAATTGAAACTTGTTGTAAATATCTGTAAGACTCTATAAAACGGAGGCACTTCCGATATTTTAACCCCTGCACTCTACCGCTGTGTTTATTTACCTTATTAACAGAAAAGACGCGTCGGCAACCGATCAGAAAACAAAAAGAAATCTCTGAAATGACTATTGTAGCTAGAAATGGCTGATTTTTAATGGAATCTCTTCATAGGCGTACAGAGACCCTTTATCACTCCCATCACTCCTTTATCACTCCCATCACTCCTTTATCACTCCCATCACTCCTGTGTTCCAATGGGCCTTTATCACTCCCATCACTCCTTTATCACTCCCATCACTCCTGTGTTCCAATGGGCCTTTATCACTCCCATCACTCCTGTGTTCCAATGGCCCTTTATCACTCCCATCACTCCTGTGTTCCAATGGCCCTTTATCACTCCCATCACTCCTGTGTTCCAATGGCCCTTTATCACTCCCATCACTCCTGTGTTCCAATGGCTCTTTATCACTCCCATCACTCCTATGTTCCAATGGCTCTTTATCACTCCCATCACTCCTGTGTTCCAATGGCCCTTTATCACTCCCATCACTCCTGTGTTCCAATGGCCCTTTATCACTCCCATCACTCCTGTGTTCCAATGGCCCTTTATCACTCCCATCACTTCTGTGTTCCAATGGCCCTTTATCACTCCCATCACTCCTGTGTTCCAATGGCCCTTTATCACTCCAATGTTCCAATGGCCCTTTATCACTCCTATCACTCCTGTGTTCCAATGGGACGTTGTGTTCGCTGATCCAAGTTTAAGTTTAAAAGGCTAATTGATGTTTAGAAAACCCTTTTTGTGATTATGTTACAGCCAGAAATGTCCTTGTTTTCCATGGAAACAGCTCAGTGACCCCAAACTTTTGAACGCGTGTGTGTCTGTCTGTCTGTCTGCACATACTGCCTGTATGTTCCTTTTAACCAACTTCAGAAGCAGAGGCTCTTGAGGATATGCTGACATTGAGTATGAAAAAGCCCAAAAAACAGTAAAATACCCGTTCTGGACTCTGCACGCCGTCTGCACAGATTTATAAACGATTCGTCGATTAAACGGAATATTTGGTGAGTTTTTTTAAACTTTTTGTATATAAACATGACTGGCATTCAAAGGGTTACACAAGGCAAATTATTTGTAGGAACATTTAAAGTGCCGATAAACTTCAAGGAGAGACCAGCTGAGAAAAAGCACTTTCACAAATAACCCCCGGCGCTGTATACAGTAATATAACCCTGTGACAGGGCCAGGCTAGCTGGCTCATGTGTCATATGAAGTTTAGCCGGGTCACGGAGCACTTTTGTGTCCGGTTCCGTATACCGTGACCCGGTAATATATTATATTGTGTATTATTGTGTAACCGGCCCAGAGACTGATGTGGCTTCAGCTCCAGCCTTCAAGGAGACGATCCTATAATCTGGCTGGGGCTCTTAATCAGCCAGCACAGCCCTGTCTGCCCAGACGGCACCCGCACTACAGGGGGGATAACACAGGTGGGGGAACCCATTGTATTCTGTAATCCCCTCACCTGATACATCCCCTGTATACTGATGGGATTTGTGATGGGATGTGGCTGATGGGATTGGGGGTTGGGTTCGGTACACATTGCATTGAGATGGTATAAAGTTCTGTGTGTTTGTAATAAAGAGAGTTCTTCTTGGTTTGCTACGAATGGTGGTCTGGATGATCCGTGGATAGCTGAGTGCGATCCGTATGAGGGACTGACTGGTGATTCCTCAGCCCTCAAACAGGGGACCCAGCACTGTATACAGTAATATAACCCCCAGCGCTGTATACAGTAATATAACCCCCAGCGCTGTATACAGTAATATAACCCCCAGCGCTGTATACAGTAATATAACCCCCAGCGCTGTATACAGTAATATAACCCCCAGCGCTGTATACAGTAATATAACCCCCCAGCGCTGTATACAGTAATATAACCCCCAGCGCTGTATACAGTAATATAACCCCCCAGTGCTGTATACAGTAATATAACCCCCAGTGCTGTATACAGTAATATAACCCCCAGCGCTGTATACAGTAATATAACCCCCAGCGCTGTATACAGTAATATAACCCCCCAGTGCTGTATACAGTAATATACCCCCAGCGCTGTATACAGTAATATAACCCCCCAGCCCTGTATACAGCAATAATCTGGAGTCGGCCATTGCTGTCAGTCATGTGATATTTTGTGGGACTTTCAGACACCGCACTGAGCTAATGCTTTAGGGCGATGCTAATGAAGTCCGTCTCTCCATAGACTTTCTTTAGAGAGAGTCTCAGAGAGTCCGACTGGGTGATAAAGACCGAGTCATTCTATAGCTTTAGTTCAACACACTGGATCTGAACATCTGGATCGTTCCAGCGCAGCAGAAAGACAGCTTGGGCCTCGCAAACCCGAGAGAAGAAATCCCTCCAACTGACAAAAATCAACGGGGGCCGGCGGGGTCTTTGTGATTCTCTGGAACAAGGCGTGAAAAGCTTGGGAATCTGAACGGTTCCATGATCTCCGTTATCTCCCCCCCCCCCCGACCGCTCTCATCAGTCCTGTCCAGAGACAGGCGTGACCTCATTAGATAAGTGGAACAGCCTCCCAGCAAACGTGGTAGAGGTAAATACAGCAAGGAAACTTCAGACATGGACAGGACAGATGAATGGCCGGTTTGCGTGTTGTGAGATTGTGGGGGGGTTTTTTTACTGCAATTTAACGCATTCTTTGCTTAATATTTATATAAATTTATACAAAATCAATCAAAACGACCAAAAATAAATCTATGAATGTAATTGGACGATGGCCGTCTTCTCCCCGCGCTCCGCAGTCATCCCGAGTGAGAGCACTGCCTCCGGTCCTGGAGAGGGCTGCGGGACGCGCCGGCGAGACGTTTAGCGGAGCGTGCCCCACGCGTCACGTGACTGTCCGTGGATTCCGGGGCACACAGCTCACAGCCGCTCCTCGGCTTCACTATACATTATGGCGTCCCTTCTGCTGCAGGAAGAGCTCGGCCGGCCCTGTATAATGTATGGCTAATTCAGAAAGATTTCAACAGTCTCCTCGCCCATATAGTTATACATTATCCGGGGCCAGTGTCGGCCCTTCTTAATGAATAAAGCCAGAACTCTCCAGTTAGTGAATAAAGCCTTTTGCTGGTGATTTGCAGAGACAACGCTGCCCTCTAGTGGCTCTAAATCCTTCAGAAGCTCTTGTCAGCCGTCCAAACCACCTCCCCTGAGGGTAGAGTCACTGTATCCTGACTCTGAGATAACTTGGGAAAGTCAGCTGTCGGTTTATCCTGGAAAGACCTCTCGCCAGCCGGGAGCCGCAGGTTTCAGGTACGTCTGCGGAAGAACGGGGGCTGCAGCTGCACATCCCGGGGGCCGCCGAGGCTCTCTCCTTCCTGTAGAGACCTCAGACTTTCTGTTGTTCCTTCACTGCATTAACCTCTACCACTTCCGCTGGGAGGCTGCTCCATGTGTGTTCTTCATGTATACTTGCATTTAGTGGCACAGAGTTGTGTATATCTGGAGGTAGCGACACGGGGTTGTGTATAAGAGCCGCGTATACCTTCAGGCACAGCGCTAACACACAGCCAAAAGCAGCAACCAGGTCATTTGCGCCGTCAGAAGCCAGCCTGATTGGCATTCCTTTGGTCCAATTAGCGACACCTTCTTACTTTAGCGATGGAATTCTGTCCAATCGGGCTCAGGGGGCGGGGTTAGTGTCTGATTCTGCGACACAGAGGAGAGAGAGGGGTCGCGACAGGTGAGAGAGAAACGAGCAGCCCGCGGTACACAACACAACGACTTCACGTGACTGCCGTACAGCGCGACCGGCCCCGGTCTGTACCGCACGGACCCTGACAGCTACACGACACAACCGAGGTATTACCGCACGGCAAGCGTGTACAGGGCCGAGTACATGGGGGGCTAATACCGTGAAGAAATAATACCTCCGCAGCCCGCAGGGGCAGTCAGAAGGGCAATTTATCTTGCAGGAGCCCCATAAATGATTGACATTTACAAATATCCCATAATAATCGAGTGGGGGCTAACACGCGTTCTACAAGCGGCCCCCACGGGGGCCAGAAACCTTTGGGACCTCAGAGGTCTCTTCTTCAGGTGTCTTTCCACTGATATATTTATTATTTTATTTTATTGCCACAATCTGATGTGTGTTTTTCACTTGCGCTTTTTGTATGATGTTTGCGCTTTTTGTATGTTTGTTTGCGTGTGGAATAAGTTCACGCGTGACGGGGGTGTTGGATCACGCGCTGCGCAGGTGGGGTCTGGGGCGTGGTGTACGGCTTCCTGCTTGGGCCGGTGCCAAAGGATGATATATTTGTGCTGGCAAGATCACAAAGGGGCTTTATTCACTAAAGGGCGAGCTGCTAGACGTCACTATACATTACGAAGGTCCAACCCCAGGGAGCTTCTGCTGCAGGAAGAGCTCGGCCGGCCCCGTATAATGTATAGTTAAATCAGGCTCCTTCAGGCTCCTCACCTGTTAACTCATACATTGTCCAGGGCCAGCTCGGCCCTTCTGACTAAAGGAAACCGCTAGTCTTGACGTTCCTTAGTGAATAGTGAAGTGAGGGAGTTGGAACCGCGTTTTATGGCTGCTGGCGCGTTAATGTGCGTGGCCCCTAATGAACTCTCTGCATTCTGATGTCGGAATGCCGGGTCGTGTGATGCCGGCTGGTGTAATAAGCTGAGCTTGAAGAGGAGACGCGTTAAGTAGGGACGTAACTGTTACGGGTTTAACCCCTTTGTGCCCCGTAGGGTGTACAGGTACGTCCTGAAAAGCTGCGGCAGGAAACCCAATAGGACTATTGTTCCGGTGCTCAGTGAGCACGCTGGTACCCCGGTATGTGATGAATGTCCGATCACTCGATCAGGCTTTCCCTCCCGGGACGAGTCGCTGCTGACAAACACAAGAGGTTCACCCCAGGACAGGAGAGCAGAGCAACGGCTCCCCCTGCCGGCCGAACGCAACCGCAACGCCGGGCTACGGAGTCCTGTTTACTGATCACAGCGAGATCAGCGCAGACAGATCAGGAGAAGGGGGGGGGAGTTTCCCCCCCCCTCAAAAAAACCAATTACATTTATAGGCAGCCCAGTGATGTCACCATGACATCACCGGCATACAAAATGTGTAACAGATAGGGATAATGCCATAGTGCCCTAAATAAAATATTGAGAATATGTAATATGTACGGGGGTATGACTGCGATCGGATGTCGCTGAACACTTACACCCCCCCCCCCCCCCCCGGTACTGAAAGTGCCGAAGGGACATGGAGATGCCGAGAGTCTTAAATCACACCTCTAATCCTCGCCCTCGTCCTGAAGAGACCTGCTGGTTCCTGCACCGATGACCTTTATGATGAGATTTATTTAGCGCTCGAGGTATCTGCCGGCTGGTTGGGGTTCCTGAGGTCATCCAATCATATATAGGCCGGCGTCTCTCTCCGGGTATCACGGGGGGGCAACTGGACGTAGAACCCGTAGCAGGGGCTGTTTGGTTTGCCGAGCTCGTGGAGGTCTCTCTTTCAGACGGTAGACGAGACCTCGGACAGCTTGTGTGACATTTTTTTTTATGAAATGGCTATAAAATCTGGAGAAAACCAATAGAATGTTAGAAGTTCTGAATTATGTTTCTATGGCGACCGGCGACTACAGTCGCACTTGTGTATCATTCCCTGTAGACAGAAGCTCTGTGCATAATGGTGAAAATGGTTTTTTAATGTTTTTTTATCTGGCGTTTTGTTCTGTATCCGTAGATTTCGGGATGGGGGCCGACGTCTTCTGGAGAACGATATCCGTCTTGGCGCTGATTCACTCAGCAGCTGAGTGCATGAAGCTGGATCAGCGGAAGGTTTTGGTCGTCTCCTTCGATGGCTTTCGGTGGGATTACATCAATAAGTTTCCAACCCCAAACTTCAAGAGTTTGATAGAGAAAGGGGCCCACGTGACGCAGGTCCACAACATATTCATCACGAAGACCTACCCCAACCATTACACCTTGGTGACGGGGCTTTACGCCGAGAGCCACGGCGTGGTGGCCAACGAGATGTTCGATCCCGTCCTCAACGAGTCGTTCTCCATGAACGCCTTGGACGTGTACAAGCCGGAGTTTTGGGAAGACGCGGTCCCCATTTGGGTGACGAACCAGCTAGAGGGTCACAGAAGCGCGGCCGCCATGTGGCCCGGCACCGACGTGAGGATCCACAACGTCTTGCCCTCCTGCTACTTGCGGAACGACGAGTCCGTCCCGTTTGAGTTCCGCGTCAACAGGATCATAGAGTGCTTCAACGGAGAGCTGACCAACCTCGGCTTGCTCTACTGGGAAGAGCCGGACAATTCGGGACACCATCTGGGGCCCGATCACCCGCTGATGGAGAAGGTGATTGCGGACGTGGATGCCATGCTGGGCTATCTGGTGGACCAACTCAAAAAGGCCAAGTTATGGGGCTCCTTGAACCTCATCGTGACGAGCGACCACGGCATGGCCCAGTCTTCTCTGGATAGGGTCATTCTGCTGGATGACTACATTGACAGGCAGCTCTACAGGCTGATAGACCACTCCCCGACGGTAGCCATTTTGCCAAAAGCAGGTGAAAATCAACCTATTCTGATCATATATATATATATATATATAATGATTTAATACATATCACCACTGTGCTTTTTGATGCCATCACAGCTTGGTTACTGAGTAACGATGACAGCAGAATCCTATTGCAGTGGGGCTTATCTACTAAATGGAGAGTTGAGTCTCTGGTATTCTCCTGTGGACTGCATGCGCCGAAAGCCAGGAATTGCAGAATTTGTATATCTTTGATGTTTCGCTGATTAGGTTTTATCGCTTTTGGGCCAGTGCAGCTAAGCAGCTGTTTCATCTTTATAGGCACTTCTCGGCATTGATTGATTCCTGCGCTGCTAAGGCTTCCCAATAGCCGGTAATCCTTTCGCGTCTCGTCGCTTTTATCCGTTCTAATCCTGTAAAGGGATCGGACTTTGTGCCGCGTCTCGTCCGCGTAGGCTCGGAATATCCCGAGGAGGCTGTGTGATTCAGCGAAGCTGCCTCTCGCTCTCATTCATCTGTATAAAAACTGTGTGCAGTGTGTGCAGTGTGTGCAGTGTGTGCAGTGTGTGCAGTGTGTGCAGTGTGTGCAGTGTGTGCGAACATATATATATTATAGTGTTTGTATTCATCTGGGAATCCACAAGCAGCTGGGCAGTGCTGCAAGCTGTAGCTTCTCCGTAAGGTAGAATTCGTTGACTGTTTAAAGGGCTTCCCGGGACTGAAGTATCCTTTTAAATTCAGCCGTGTAAGTGGAAAAAGCACCTTTAAACTCACACGGTGTGTTTTTTTTTTTTCCTCCCCTATTTTCCTCCAGGAAAGCTTGATGAAGTGTACCAGGCCTTGGCCAACGCACACCCCAACATGACTGTTTACAGAAAGGAGCAGATCCCGGACCGCTTCCACTACAGAGAGAACGTCCGCATTCAGCCCATCCTTCTTCTCGCTGATATCGGTTGGACCATCCTGCGAAACCGGTCCGACATCTTTAACTGTAAGTAAATCCGCAACAAATTCAAGCTTTGGAGGTGGTGCTCCGTATGTCGTGGCATAGGTTTAATGCAAACATGTATACTCTGAGAATTAGGGGCTATTCACTAAGGAGGGAGTTGGCCGATTTCCCCCCCCCCCCCCCGATTAATCGGATAAAAAAAAAATGTTAATTTTTTCATTTATTTAAAATAATTCAATAAACAAACAGGATGTTAAAAACAAACAGCAGAATAAAAAACTTTGATAAAAATGCATTTCTTGTTTTTATTTCCCAACCTGCCCCCCCCCCCCCAGTTATGCACATCTGAGCCCAGGCTTGCCACGCTGCCTCCCATATATGCCACATACCCCTGATATGCCTTATACCCCCAGATATCCCATAGTGCCCTCATGGATTCACAGACCCGTTCACAGCACACTGACACAATACTTTTATAAATAAATACAGGGTTAATCTTTACTGCCCCCAGGACTTAGATTCCCCTAAGTTTGCCTCCCTTTACCTCTAACTGCACCTTAAGGTAACCTTATTAAATTAATTTAAATTAACCCTAACTACCCCATCAAACATAACTGCCCCTAAATTAACCCTAACTACCCCATCAAACATAACTGCCCCTAAATTAACCCTAACGACCCCATCAACCATAACAAGATTGTGTTTTTGAAACCCATTCAATAATTATTTTGTTATTGTGTTTGTATTATTATTATTTTTTTTTTTTATTGTGTTTGTATTTATTATTTTTTTTTTGTGTTTGTATTTTTTTAGGGGGAGACCATGGCTATGACAATCTTCACCCTGACATGTACCCTCTGCTTATTGCCAGTGGCCCTGCCTTCAAAAAGAACTTCACTCAAGATGCCCTAAACTCCACCGACGTGTACCCTCTTCTTTGCCACCTACTCGACATCAAACCCTTGCCGAACAACGGCTCCCTGACCAACGCGATGGACCTGCTTGTCCGCCACCCCCAACAATGCCCGGCATACGGAGGTAACCCACAATCATGTGCAAACGTCCTAGGAGTCTGTCTCGGATTTGCAGTAGTAATCTCGTTCCTCCTGGTTTTTCTCAGGCGCCTAAACCGCATCCGGACGCGCGTGGTCCACGAGAGACACGTCGAGATCACTCAGCCGCTGTTAAGTTAATTAAAGCCGCGGTTCTAAGTATTGCACGATGCTGCTGGAAGTGCCTGCTTCGCTTTACTGGGGATATCTCTCAGGGTATGTTAGATTTCTGGGGGGGGGGGGGGATATTTACAGGTTGAAGAAATCTATCCTCAAAAAGATTGCGTGTTAAAGCTTCTGAAGCCACGCGAGCCGAAACGCAGCTACGGAGCAGTGCCAAGTATTTAGACGTTAATGCCCAGCGCCTTATACCGCTATACAGCCGATAAGTCTTATGCTAGAAGCGTTCCAAGGCTTGTTTTGGAGCTTGCAAGGCTAATGCAACCCCGGCGTCCTTAGTAAAGTTTACTTTAAAGTTGGTGAACTTCCTAATACTTGAATATTTATTTCTGCAACGGGATTAAGGCTGCCGTTCCACTTGCACGAAATATTCATTTTGTCATTTTTTTTTCTTTCTGAAAAGGGACGTTCCGGCCATCAAATGCGCTTTAATGCATATGATAGCTGAGGTCCCTTTTTAAATTTCTGTAGCGTCCTCTCTTGCGCATGCATGGAGGGATTCTGCAGTAGTTGCCTTCATTAAAATAAGGTTCAATCACACAAACTATTTAGAAATGTAAAGCTGTATATTGTCAGGGATACTAGATTTTAAGGTTCTATAAGCAATATGCATTAGAAACCACCCTCTGGCTATACATGGGAGCGGCCATCTTAACTGCCTGCAATTATTCCTCCCCATTAAGATATTTCTGTCCTAATGTAAGGTTGTTGGTTTGTAAAGGTGTGGGGGGGGGACGGGGACTTCAGGACAGGGAATTGATTATATAATGCTGGCTATTTCTAAATGCAACTGAAAGACAAGCAAAAAAACATGTTATCAGCACTTTTATGTATTAATTTTGTTATGCTAAAAGATGAGAAGGCCTCAGTTCCCTTTACAAGTAATTTTTTGTATATCTGTTTTCTGCCTGCTTTTGTGTCACATGATGATTAAGCATTCCCTGAAAAATTTAGAATGAAGCACAATTTTGCACACTGGAAAAAAAAGTACTAGACATTGTTTAAGTTGTTAATGCACATTTAGTTATAAAAGTGTTAGATTCAACAGAGTAGGTGGAACTGCACCTTTAAAGCTTGTTTGATTTACATCTCGGTTAAAAAAAATAAACAGACAACCACTAAGGCAAAGAAGGTGACGGAAAGCACTGACACGCCACAAGGACACCCAAACCTATAATGACACACAAGGTAAGATATCTTCTCCTTGAGCATTAAATCCAGCGCACTATACGGTAATCTCTGTCGCCGTTGACAGAAAAACCTGCTTTTATCTCATTTTTTTTCCAATAAACTTCCTTTGTCTGCACACCTGGAGGCCGCCATTGTTGTCAGTTGTGTGATATTTTGGGTGACGCTTCCTGTTCAAACACCAGACTGAGCTGATAAAAACATAAATAAATAAATAAATGGTGGGACACCCCCTTTGAAGAGTATCTCAAACTTTAAAATGCGTGTTCACCCCCTCCATGTCTTGGCGTTAAATGAGCTTAGCAGGCAATCAAAGATCACTTTCTTTGCTCAAGCGGTGTTGCTGAAATGCCTCGAAATCGAGATGTCGTTGAACACATATCGGGTGTTGTTTGCCCTGTGATGTGTATTAGCTGTAAACTCATACCCGAAGTGCAGTGTGTGTGAAAATGAACATACAAAAAGTTGACAAAGGCTGGTGGTAGAATTAGTGCATGGAAAGAGTTAAAATACAAGCACATCATTGGTGTGATGGAGGTAAATTCAACTGACTGGCTTCAAAGATATCCCAAATAGGACATGGGGGGGCAGGATGATCTAATTTGGGAAACACTTTTATACACAAACGGCAGAGTTTGCAGGAGAGTTGTGGTTTCAATTCCCTCAAATGTTAATATTCGTTATGAAAGGCCAACACCTGGCAGATTGCTCCAGCAAGAAGAGCTGAGCCCTCTCTAATGTATAATTAAATGTAAAGCAATCTCACTGATTTAACGATACATTACACAGGGCCAGCCAATCTCTTCCTGCAGGAAATGCTCACTGAGGTTGGCCCTTCATAATGTATAGCGGAATCACAGAGCTGAAAACCAACAGACGAGCTGCTGTAGCTCCCATTGCTGAAAACGTTAATGCCGGTTCTGATAGAAAGGCGTCTGACCCCTCTGCATGAAGTGGCAGTGATGTCGCGGTGGGGCATGGATTTACCCGGAAGGTATGGTAGGTGTAATATTTTAATACGTATCTTTATGACATGCGATCGTTCCGCTGTAAGTAAAAGCAGCGCATGTACAAAGTGTGCTCGGAAAATCATTAACGTCGGCGTTAGTTGGTTAATAGAGAATTTTTATTAAAAAACAAACTACACAGGAATAAAGATAGGAAAATATAATTATGTTCATTTTCTATTAAAGCTCTCAAAAATAACATTTTTCAAGAAAACAAAGTTTTCATTTCCCGATAACAGCGTTCAGGTCAGAGACACAACTGTTAAGGAGAACCCATGTCGTGCGTGACGCTAATCTGATACAATGTCAAATATGGGGCAAGCAGCATGTTTTACTGGTTGCCATGGTAGCTGCCCAATCACAAGACAAAATTATTATTTTATTCTCCCTTTTATATTATTCTGATTATTTAAATATATATATATATATATATGCTATATACATTTTCAGATCAATAATAAATAATCTTTAAATAATAGGAACTAATAATCTCTAGAACCACTTCAAGCTTTTTCAAGGTCAGTTCGTCAAGTGTTCTGTAATCAGAGCCGTCTATTCTTGCTCTCGAGGGCCACAGCATCAGCTGATCTGATGCTGGGGGCAGTCTGGAGCCCCTGGCTCTTCTCGCCCCTTCCTAAAAAAAAAAAAAAAAAAGACTGGTTTGAAGCCTGTGCCAACTTTCATTTTTGGCCGGAGGGGTACAGTTTGTATTCAGTTTAAAATATTAGGTGGGGGGACCAAGGCGATCCGGCATATTCTTTAGCTTCGCTTCCCAAAGCACAGCCGAGGTCGGCGTTTCTCGCGTCAAAACGCGTCGGGCGCCAGCGTCCCGGGACAAGCTCGGTGCCGGCGTGCTCTCATTTATTCTTCTTTTGTAGTAACCTTTTTCTTATCAATAGGATTAGCTTTTTAATTTTGATGAAAAATAAATATTGTATACTTTAGATTTTTCCCCATTAAGCCGGCTTCTTTTGGATTAACGCAACGCTATATATTAAGCGTAAAATAAAGTATCAGCCCGTATTCCAAAACCAGAGCTCTGCATATCAACTCGCCAAAGTCTTCCAACAAATCGACTTGCTCCTTATGGGTACATATATGAATATTCTAATAATTTCCTATTCTCCCGATTATAATCCCAAATAAAATGCACATTAAAACGAATATTCTATTTTTAATTTTATACGATGATGTCATTGCCAGAGACGTGACTGCCTAGCGGCAAGACAGTGAGCGGCTAGCCTAGTAATATCACAAGAAAGATCGAAAAAACCTCCTGAGAAACACGGATTATATATAAAAAAGTGATCTGATCGATATAAAAAAATGTTACCGTGCGCCAGATCCCCTTCTATACGCAACCCAGCTGTGTATTCTGCCTAGGACGGGGGTTGGGCAGGGACAGCAGCCCCACTGCCCTGTTACCCGTGGCAAATCATCCTATATATTGATCAGGCTGCCCGGTGCACTCGGGCTCAATGGGGTAATTAGGAAGACGAGAGAACCATTTACCCGCAGCCGCCATAATATCCATCCCCATCTAATAAATAGAAAGGAAGTCGCTATGTACAATTATTAACATTACAGCAGCTCTGATATAAGCCGTATCTCTGGTGTAAAAAGGTGTTTTTAATAGTTTAGCGGCTCTTTATGGGGAGAAGAAGGACCCAACAACCCGACTTTTAATGCACGGCTCGTTTTTGTTATAGGGGTCAATGTTAGAATCGCGGGGGTTACGTTTTTCACTGCAAGTAGCCTCTAAATAAAAAAAAAAAAAAAGAATAAAAACCTGCCGAAATCTCCGCACTCCGTGAGCCAGTGATGGAGACGGCCGGAGGAAAGTATCCCAGGGGTCCGCACCGCCGAGCAGGAGATAAGCAGTTAATGACCCCCATACCATTTAAAAGATTACGACTGCATAAACAGACAAAAAAATCATTATGTTCTAATATTACTTCATACGGACCGAGTCCAGACCAGGACTGGCCCGGTGGGCCACTAGCCAACATGCAACATGTACGTGCAACCACCAGCTGGATATGGTCGGATGCAAGCCAGGTGAACACAACGTGCGGCCTCTCGTATTCAGCCGGTGGCCGCCGGGCCTTAAAGCGCCAGCCTCGTCATCCTCAGTCCGGCCCTATGCTTTTTCTACAGTTAATAGAAAGATGGAGCGGAGCTTTTCATCGGGGAGAAGCAGCGGAGAACATGCGCGATCGACGTCTGCACATCACCCCAAGCTGCTTCTCTAATAAATAGGTAAAGCTGAAGGCCACCCTTTGAAGATAATAAAAAGGGGGCTTTAAGGAAAACATTAGAAAGAAACATTGAAATCGACAAGTAAAATAAAGTTGGATCTCTCATTGGCTGTCACTGCGTCAGGATTCACACCTCGATCAAAGGAGTGCTTTGTGGTGCTTTGCGCATGTTTCAGGACAAGCGATCTACCCTATTAACGGGTCGTCGTCATCGTCAAACCGCAGCCTTGAGAACTGGCGCGGGGACGGCGTCTTCTTCCTCAGCAGGATTATGAGGCACGTCAGGGTGGTGAGAACCATCACCGCTCCCAGGACGATCCCGACGGCCTCCGGGACGCCGACGCACCACTCGCCGGCCAGCAGGCACCTGGTGCTGGACAGAGAGCCGTTGTTGGCTTCCGCCGGTAACCCGAGGATGCGGCACATCATGGGATAGATGTCCACGCTGTTTATGGTGTTTATTTTGGAATTCTTCTGGAACGCTGGGCCCCGGGCAGCCAGGAAGGGATGCATGCTGGGAAGGCTGTTGTCGTAACCGTGATTTCCCACTGCAATGAGAAGACAATGTACATTCGTTACAGATTCTAAGCATCCATCACCATAACCGCCCTGTTATAATCAGTGGCGCATTCTAGCCGAGGCCGACTAGTCTCTATTGGGCGATCCGGCTACCGAGTGCTTCAATCCGGCTACCGAGTGCTTCAATCCTCCATGGGCTGGCTGGGAAGGTCAGAGATATCCCATAGAACCAACCCCTACACACAGGGCCCTTTGCCGCCCCAAGCGTTTTTTTTTTTTTTGTTTTTTTGAAGCGGAGGAGAGAGAGAGAGGGGCGCCGAGTGGTTTTCGCTTACCAAGCTGTCAGTACCCGCTCGGCGCCCCTCTCTCTCTCCTCTGCGGCGAGTTTCCCTGTTCGGTCTCGGTGCCGGCTTGTAATGCAGAGCGCCGGAAGTGACGTGAATTTCCGGCGCTCAGCATTACAAGCCAGCACCGTGGCAGCACAGGGAGACTCGCCGCAGGACTGTTTAAGGGTAAGTACCGGTGGGGGGCGGGTAGATAATGCCGCCCCCCCCCCTCGGCGGGGGGCGGCATTTTAAACTTCGCCCCAGGCGGCGTTAAGTCTTCGGCCGGCCCTGCCTACACACTATGTAGGACTGTGCCTAATACATCACAGCTGAACGTCCCTTAAAAGGTAGCATGATGTCATATCCTGGAACCTCCCCCCCCCCTTGTATATCACTGCGGAATATGATGGCGCTATCCAAATGAAGCCAATGATCTGAGCTAGATGTTGTTTTAATAATTACCTCCCGGTACCGCACGACATTTGCTATAACTATACTAAACCGGTTTTTCCAGTTTTGCCGGAAAGCGGACGTATCGCCCAACCTGGGACATCAGGCGGCCATCAGAATGTACGTGCACCAGCAGTGATTCTTATCACAGGTCATGGACAGGGCCGGCCCTACCATGGAGCAGAGTGGGGCAATTGCTCCAGGCGGCACTTTTGACGGGGCGGCAAGCCCTTTCTTTTTTTTTTTTTCTTTTTTTTTTTTTTAAAAGGGGAGGAGAGAGAGGGCGCCGAGTGGTTTTCGCTTAACAAGTTGTCAGTACCAGCTCGGCGCCCCTCTCTCTCCTCTGCGAGCCCTCTAGCTCGGTTTCGGTGCCAGCTTGTAATGCTGAGCACCGGAATATGACGTCTTTCCGGCACATAGGGAGGGAGGGAGAGGAAGGGTAGATAATGGGGGGGGGGGGGGCATTTTAAACTTCGCCCCAGGCGGCATTATGCATTATTGGGCAGGCCCTGGTCATGGATGTGGTGCCAGCAGCTTCCATACAGCAGGGGATTGTGAAAATATTTAACAATAACTCATTAAGAAGGAGAAGAGGGCCCTGATCTTGTGAGCTTACAATCTAATAGGATGTTAAAGGTAAATGGTGTGGAAGGATATGACTGTAGTGCGGTTGATCTGGAGATGGGGAGGACAGATGGTGTTTTTTTGTTTTTTTTTAGGATGCAGGTTTTGGGTATCAGGAGGATAGATTGTAAGCTTCTGTGAACAGGTGGGTTTTTAGTGGGGGTTTAAAATGAGAATAAGCAGGGGGGGGTTCTGACAGAAAGGGGTATAGAATAGCTACGGTATAAGTAAAAACGAGTGGAAAAGTTTGGAACGGTACAAAGAGAGCCACAATTCGTGGGAAGAAAGCTGGGAAATGACGTACCTCCCAACAGTCCCGCTATTGACGTGACAGCCCCTGTTTTTTTCTGGGTAGCTGCCCCATTATAGCGATCAGGGGTCTGGGAGATATTTTGGTGCGTGTGGCCACCTTGCGACGCTCCGCAGCCGAGAGTCACAAGGCGGCTCCTCCGAGAAAGTGGGTGGGTACCACATTTATGGCTCTGCCCCTTCCCCGCCTCCTGCCACACCCCTCAAAAAAGTCAGGGCGTCTAGATAGAGCATTCAATTAAACAGAATTATTTCTGCAGATCACCGAGAGAAGCAGGGATTCAGCGCCTCGTCACTTCTTTTCCCGCGAGAAGATCTGCACATTATTAATTATTATTATCGTTTATATTGTGATTTTTTTGAGTCGTAGTATACATTATGTTTGCCGTAGAACGTTTATTTCTTACGATGAGATATACAAAAAATAAAATAAAAAAAAAATCATATATTTTATTTAAAAAATAAGAAAAAAATCAGGAAAGACGGTAAAAAAAAATAAATAAAACCTTACGTGTGGGCAGCGATCCGTTCTGCACGATAAACCAGCCCTCGTCTGCCACCAGGAGGATGGGTGGGATGCGGCTGTTGTGCTTGTAGTGATAACGCTCAGGAATATCCTCTTTCATGTAAACCTTCAGATTTTTATGGCAGTTTTTTAACAGTTTATAAACGTAGTCCGCATCTGTGGACAAAAGGATTCGAGACGTTACATTCTCTAGGATGTGTAGCAGATGTCATTTTTAGTTTCTATGGTAACAAACGATCAGTCCCTCCTGGTTCTTTGTCACATGACGATTAAGTGCTCCCGACAAAAATATAAATTTCGATTAAAGATGGCTTCTGGGATAATCAGTCCCTGGTCCCGTCTGAGATTCAGGAGCCATATACCTATCCCATACAGGTTTACATTCCCTCTCTGTATTAATCTCTACCACTTCTGCTAGGAGGCTGTTCTTCTTATCTACCACCTTCTCAGTAAAGAAGAACTACCTTCTAAAATGTTACAAACCTCCGATAGGAAATATCGCTCCGATGGCGCTTGCTTCGACCAGGGTGTAGTTTCCAGGGCCGATGCACGCGTCCAGTCTGATGAGCCTCTTCTCGGAGCACTGAGCCATCCCGTGGTCGCTGGTAATGATCACATTGATCGTGTCCCAGAGCTTCAGCTCCTTCAGCTTTTTCACTAAGTAGCCGACGTTTTCGTCCACCGCGCTCATCACCTCCGACATGTTTGCGTAGTCGTCGGGTCCGTAGCGGTGGCCGCCGCGGTCGGGCTCCTCGTAGTAAAGGGCTGCGAAGTTGATGGGATCGTCGGGTCTGGTAAACCAGCCGGTGACGTTATCCACCCTCTGAGCGAAGCTCACGTCGCGGTCGTAGTCCAGATAGTACGTGGGGGTGTAATTATGAACGCGCACGTCCGACCCGGGCCACATGGCGCCGCCGCTTCGGTAGCCATGGAGTTGGTTTGTCACCCAAATGGGAGTTGCTTCCTCCCACCAGAAGGACTCTCTGTAGCTGGACACGTTAAAAACCCGCCGGGTTTCCGAATCATACATGACGTTGGACACGATCCCGTGGCTCTCGGCGTACAGGCCGGTCACAATCGAGTAATGATTGGGGAGAGTTTTGGTGATAAACACGTTTTTCACCTCTTCAACTAGAACTCCGTCTTCCATAAACCCCCTGAGGTTAGGCAGGGGGTATTTGGTCAAGTAATCCGCCCTGAAGCCATCAAAAGACACCAGAAGTAGCTTGGAAGTCGCGTTGCTCTTTGACTGATCCGCCGCACAGAATACGAGCCCGTGCAGGACAGCTAAAGTGAGTATTAATTGAGACATGTCCACATCCGCCCGAACGTACCTGGAAATGCGAGCAGACAGTTTTAATATGAGAGAGAAGAAAGAGGACAGAGGAGAGAGAGAGAGAACAAAGGAGAGGAGAGAGAACAAGAGAGAGGAAAGGAGAGAGAGAACAAAAGAGAGGAGAGAGAGAACAAAAAAGAGAGAGGAGAGGAGAGAGAGAACAAAAAAGAGAGAGGAGAGGAGAGAGAGAACAAAAAAGAGAGGAGAGGAGAGAGAACAAAAAAGAGAGGAGAGGAGAGGAGAGAAGAGAAAGGAGAGGAGAGAAGAGAAAGGAAAGGAGAGGAGAGAAGAGAAAGGAGAGGAGAGAAGAGAAAGGAGAGGAGAGAAGAGAAAGGAGAGGAGAAAAGAGAAAGGAGAGGAGAAAAGAGAAAGGAGAGGAGAAAAGAGAAAGGAGAGGAGAAAAAAGAAAGGAGAGGAGAGAAGAGAAAGGAGAGGAAAGAAGCGAAAGGAATATTTTAAATTAATCTCTTGGTCATGCGCAATTCCAGCTGAAAATATGGAACACTGGCACTAATGGGGTTAATGGGAGAGGAATGGTTTAGAGAATACAGTTCAGCTACAAAATGTACTGTTATCCAGATTTGTTACACATTTAAAATACACTCAGCAAAGCAGAACTCCAAAATGTACTTTTTTTTTAACCCCTTAAGGACAGAGGATGTAATATTACGTCCTCACAGAACAGGCGTTTAAACCCGAGGAATAGCTCCCTGTTACATTAAACTGTTACATGCCTTCTATGACCCTACACTGACATGTACACCTAGGGGGAGGCCGGGAGAACCGGTAACCGCGACGTATGCTTGTATGTGATTACAGGGGATCTCTCCGAAGTAACCTTATGATTGATTTATATGATTCATGCAAGTTCTCGGCCGCCCCCCCCAGCCCCCGGCGTTACCCACAACTACATATGTTGGCTCCGCACGTCTGATGTAATAGATCATCCAGCAGCCAATCACACGAAGGAACGGAAGCTGCGGGTATCATGAACGGACGATTCCCCTTGTATTGTGGCGCTCGGGCGTGCCATTAATATTTAGCCGCACTGCAAACGTCCAAACAATGGCTGAATTCCGCCGTTACCCAGATATGGATTTCTCACCTACAGGCGGCCAGTTAACTCTCTGAGTGCCAGGTTGCCCTGTAGCCCACACTACCTGTCGCACCTAAGGGGCTAAAGCGGCCAACCGGGCTGACATTGGGGCAGTAACGATGCCCGCTATTCCAGAAGCTTCCACGTGACTCGCATGCCGGCGACCTACGCTTTCCCAGCCCGTCACCTGCCTCGGCTCTATCTTTTGGCACTGACGCTGCGCCAGGTGTACGGCGGGCAGCAAGAAGAACGGCAGGCCCCTATCCGACCTCCCATCCCACCGGCCGCGCTCTCACAGACGGAGCGAGACGGGGGAGAGCCGTACTCTCCGGGTGCCACCGATTTGACTTGCTGCGTTACCCAGTTACCCAAGTCTGTCTTATTATAGAGATTTGAGTTGATATGAGCAGCCCCTGGGTGGGGGTCCGCAGTCCGTCCTCTTCATGAAGCGTAAAGGACAACGCACTTATCTCTGTACTATCCCTTTAACATCTCTTTATCTACCTCGCGTCTCCCACACAGGAAGGAAACGGTTACCGGCTTCTGCTATTCTTCAAGCGTCTATTTCAGAAGAGACGCTGCGGCACAAACACCTTAGAGTGTTACATCTGCCTACACACCCCGGGCTACAGGCCCCACATCCCTATCTCATGCATGTTTAAATTCCCCTCACTGTATTAGTCTCTACCACATCTGCTGGGAGGCTGATCCACCCTCTAAGTAAAGTAAAACTTCCTTACATTCCATCTAAGCCTCTGAGCCGTTAGTGTTGGATTCTGGCCTCTCGTTCTAACATTTCTCCTCCTTCGCTCCTGTATATCAGTACTAAGGCTGTTTCTAAGGCTGCGTTTAATTACCCAGCCAGTGGAACTGCACCTTTAAACCAGAAAACAATAAGAGACTTACTGAAAATGCGAACGCCGGCGGATGCCAAACCCGCCCCAGGTCACGAATACCACGTCAGCCGGGGCTCCCAGATGATCCCATCTGGCTACTAAATGTTCACGCGCCGAAAAACTACCAAGGAGGTTCCCAGACCTTTAATTTATATAGCGCCAACATTTCCTGCAGCGCTCCTTACAGTCCCTACATTCAAAGGGTCAGACAGAACTAGAACCGACAGACTAAGGGGAACCGATACATAGGGAAAGAGGGCCCGGATCGCAAGAGCTTACAATCTAGAGACTATGGGGGAAAATGACTCTAAAAGTCAAGGTGACAAAGAGTAAAAGGAAAACCCTTTTGAGGGATCCTGGTGAGGTCATTCGACTGATGCGGCTGCCAAACTCCACCCTGGGCTTTTATTTACTGTCAACACCGGGGCTTTTCCTCGACAATGTATCACCACGGAAACCACCTTCAGGTAAACGCAGGTATTGGGAGAGGAAGTAATCCTACAACTCCCATCCGGCCCGCCAACCACAACACCGAAAAGGTGACAAATAGTTGTGACACTTTATTAACTGACGTATAACTCCCACGATGCACAGCTAACCTACGCATCATTTAAATGAGCAGCATGCCCCAGGGCACAAAACAACTCCCATCATGCTCAGGTTACCCCCCCAGGTACAACGTCTTCCACTCTAGTTCTAGGAAGCCACGCAACGCCCATCATGCCCAGGCAGCCAAATTTCAACTCTAATCATCTAAGCCCTCCAGAAGTATTAGAGCCTATCCGTAACATGGCAGATCTGGCTGAGCGTGATGTGAGTGGGGCCGCACAGCAGTTAAATGTCAGAATGTCATGAAAGCAAAAGGAAACTCATAGAAAACACCCCATGTCAGTGTCTATAAGCCATTGGGGACTGAGCTAAGGAGATGATGCCCCGGCGGTGCCCCCCGAGGGGTCTGGCCGGTTAGATATTGCCCCCTATACGCCAGAAACTCACCCAGAGCAGACAGGGCACCAGCTGGACTACTACCTGCACTTCCTCCTTCCAAGCCCTGGACCCTGTGACGTCTGGGGGCGGGCACTGATTGTAGGGGCGGAGACGATTGCAGGGATGATGCGGCGATGATTGGCAGAGAGCGATAACCTCGCCCACCTGTTAAAGCCCCGCACGCAGTGTACCTAACGGGGGGGGGTGTGTAGAGGCGCCAGCCCTGTAGCAGTTACCTCTCTGTACACTGTGTTAATACAATGGGAATTATTCACTGAGCTCACCATACTTATTAGAATTCTTCTGGGACTCTAAGGGTTAATGGATCTTGTTTTGCCCTAAATCTCCTGTGAGATGCGCGTTTCCTAGAAAGGAACGGCTGATGTGGTCTCCCCGAATAATATCAACTCCTAGGGATATAGCGCCCTCTGCAGCCTGTTGGTTAAACAGCACGTTGGAGGTGGAAAGTGGCGGGAGTCAGAGAGAATGAACAATGTCCGTATAGTAAATCCGCTTTCTCCGTACGCTCCGTTTGTTCCGGACAGGGCGTTTAGCACATCATTCCGGGTTTTACCTGGAGTCTCCGGGGCACGTGCCGGGCCTCCGGGTCACACCAACCAATTCCCATCCTCGCCATTCTGGTTTAAACTATCTAGTTTAGCCAAATGGAGCAGTCATGGCAAAAAAATAATATGACTGTTCCTTTAATGGTGGAAACATTCTTTATATGAGGTAATTAAAGACAATAATAAGCTCCTTCGTTAGCAGAAGCCTCATAAACACGCAGTTGGGCCTGTTTCTCCGCTAGGGTAAACATATGTTATTGTGACATCCCGTGTCGGCTCGGATGATACACGGATCGTGGCACGTGGACAGATCACGCGAATAGAAGGGGGCTTATTCCTTTAACTCTTCTCTGCACCCCTCTGCAATCTGAGTGTCAATGTGTGACCTTAATGGATACAATCTATCCATGAGAAAACTACGGAATCTTCTTATTTTACATGCAGTACTGAACACCGGGACATATTTTTAAGATCGGACTTTGTCATTATTTTTTTGTCCCGTTTTCTGGAAAAATAATAAAAATAAAGTAAAATAGAGTGCAGTCTGTCTGCGATATCTCTCTGCCAATGCAAAACCCTCCCGTCCCATTAATATGCCCTATAGTCAAATGAGCTTTTTTCGTAAAGTTTTGTTTGGTATTTTTTTAGTATATCCAGATAAAAAAATCGACATGTTTTTCACTTTGATACGTTAGTGAATAAAACAATAATGCTTGCTAACCTCTGTGTATAGAACAGCAGGGGCAGCATTAGGGAGAAGCTGCAGCTGCCTTTCTACGCTGTGATCCGATGACTCTTGCCACTGATTGGCTGCTTGAAGTGCCAGGAAAGCGCTCCCATTCATATAAATAGGAGCGTTCTTCTCACATGCACTCAGGGGGCAAAACACATCCCCTGCATGGAAAATAGCAAGAGGTTGGCAAAAAGGGGCAAATTCAAATGGGGGAGCTGCAAGTACCCCATCATGGGAAGATCCCAGGTATGCGCCTGGCCCCCAGCTCTCACAAGGTTAATTAATATTGATGGTCCATTGCCCCTTCCGCTTTCCTTTTATATAATTATATTTAACTGGTTTATTGCCTTTTACAACCAGGGTTCAGATATACAATCTGCTTTGTCAGGTTAAAAAAAAAACACAATTTAACAAACAATACTGGACAAGTGCCCTGCCCTGCAATGAAGATAAGCAACTTATAAGACCAAATATAATAACCCCGAACTATGCATTTAATACCGCAGGCATTGGTCCCACGAAATGTAAAATTTGACGGCAGATAAGAACCATTCGGCCCCTCTGCTCTGCCACTTCTTCCTGATGTGAAGACTTGGTTCCTAATCATAGTCTATTCATATCCCATGCATGTTTACATTCCCTTGTTGTACTAACCTCTACCACTTCTGCTGGAAGGTCATTGCACTGATCTACCACCTCTACCCTCTCAATAAGGAACAGGGAGAAGCCTCCTGGCCCCAACTCCACAGGTGATGTTAACCATCTCTATAAGACACCAGCACTGCAGGTCTGTCTGGCTGCGAGAGACGCCTCTTATCTACAGGGCAACTCCAGACCCAAGACACTAAATCAGCCCTTCCAATAAATGTAATTAAAGACACTGCACATCGATGGCCATTCCAAGCAGATCTGTTGTTATCCCTCCCCAGGGTTCCCTTCTACTAGGCAGAAGACTTCTTGGACTTCATTCCACTGTAACAAAATAACCAAAACCACTAAACAATTAAACAGATACACAAGACTCCAGAGAAAGAGGTCTTATTATCAGTCACTATACATCATTTTACATCCCAGGAGAAGACACCGGAGGTCCCAAGGCTCTGAACAGCACCTGGGAGGTGAATCCATACATCCCCCGTTCCTGTATAATGTATGTAATATATATATATAAGACGGAAGGAACCCCGTACAGCATGTTATACACCGATGTGTTTTTTTACTTCTACCAGTAAATCATCCTTAGCTACAGTTTCCATTAAACAATGGAGGAACATGTCCGTGAGGAAAGATGATGCCATGTAAGTTCAGGACATCTATTAATACATGGAGGCGATTAACTTTTGCTGATCTTCAAACTGCCGTCCCAATGCAACCTCCTTTCACCTCTTGCAGAGTAGTGAAAGGTAGTGTGTGTGTGTGTAATTATATATATATACATACACAGGTATACGCCACCATTGGAAGCCATGCATGCGCACGCCATCACACGGCCTCCACCATGTTTTACAGATGATGTGGTTTGCTTCAGATCATGAGCCGTTCCAAGCCATCGCCATACTTTTTTTTTCATCATTCTGGTCCAGGTCGATCTTAGTTTCTTCTGTCCAAAGAATGCTGTTCCAGAACTGGGCTGGCTATTTTAGATGTTTTCTGGCAAAGTCTAATCTGGCCTTTCTAGTCTTGCGGCTTGAGAAAGGTTTGCACCTTGTGGTGAGCTCTCTCTATTTGCTCGTGTGAAGTCTTCTCTTTATGGTAGATTGGATAATGATATTCCTACCTCCCGGAGAGAGTTTTTCACTTGGCTGGATGTTGTGAAGGGATTTTTCTTTACAGGATCCTACGATCATCCACCACTGTTGTCTTCCGTCGACGTCCAGACCTTTTTGTGTTGCAGAGATCATCGCTTCGTTCTTTTTTCTCAGAAGGTAACTGTTGATTTGGCCGCCCCTAATGTTCCTGCCGTCTCTCTGATGGATTTTTTCTTTTTTTTCCTGTTTCACTTGCATTGAGAGCTTCTTTGACCGCATTTTGTGGGTTCACAGCCACAGCCTCCAAATGCGAATGTCACACCTCAAATCAACTCCAGACTTTTTACCTGTAATATCCCACACCTGTCCACGAAACAGCTTTTGAGTCAATTGTCCAATTACTTTTGGCCCCTTAAAAAAAGAGAGAGCTACATATTAAAGAGCTGTAGGACGAAACTAGTTGCCCGAGCTGCAGTTTCAGATGCGCTGTAGCTTGGTATGGGTCCGGCTTTGCAAGAAGGACTAAGCTGCGAAATCCATCCATGAATCAGGTGACCAGTCAGGCTCTCTTGTTGTTGGCCCTTCATAATACATCTTAACGTCAACCAACAACCCTTGCGGGACGCGGCCGGGACTACCAGCTGACCTCAGTGGGCGTTTCTGCTGATGTCGCAGGACACACCCCCATTTAAAGTGGAAATGGGCGGGGAGTGGGGCGTGTCAGGACCCCGCTCCTGCGACCCGGAGCATTCAGGTATCGACCCGGAGAACCGGCGCTTCTCCCAGAGAGTTCCCAGCTATGGTTATGTGATGTCATCGATGGGGCCCCTGGGTCCCCGCGCCCTACTCTTGATGGACCTGACTCTGCTGCTAAAGAACTCATAACTTTTAACTTTATTAACTCAGCGACTCTTTGAACCCACAATAAAAATGAATAGCGCCCCTAATAAACCCTGCTTGGGTTGGTTTATTCTTTATTCATTAAACCTCGTCAATGTACAAAGTGCGTTCATCTGATCCTACAGGAGAAGAGGGTAACTTTCAGGCAAGCGGATTCATTGCGCTAATTATTAACAAAACAGACATCCTGGTCGCTAGATTATGAAAATGAAGATATCTTATCTCACTAGTGATCGGTCACAGGGATTATCACGTGATGGGGGGGTGTTAGTATAAATGTTAGGACGAGAGCGGTGCATTTAGAAGTTTCTGTATATTTAGAGGTTCGGAAACATCTGGGGCAAAATGAACTGGTTAAAGATTGGAGGCTTTACGCTGGGAGGTGCAGTTTTATTAGCGGTGGGCCTATTGATTGGTCACTTTGGGATTACGAACAATACAAAGCCAAGCTGGGTAGATGATCTATCTAAGGACCTTGATGAAGAGTTTATCCGGGAATTCATGAATGAGGTGGACAATCGGCACATCGAAGAAAACTTGAGGTAGGATGATGTTTTTCAGAGAAAAAAAAATGGATAGATGGCTAGTATACCCAGCATACATCTCACCCATTATATTATTAATATAATTTATTTAAAAGGACAGTTTAATGTCACTGACATCCCCGTTCAAGAAGAAGGAATGTTAAAAGTGCTAGAAGTCGCAGCTTTGCTGCGGCAGCTGCCCTCCTCCTCCTCAGTGGTCAGACATTTCTCATTTCTTGTCTCTGATTGGTTACTTGAAGGAGACAATCAATGGTTGGAAGTGGTCCCATTGATTACAAAGGGGGGCAAACCCAAAGTTTAAAGGGACTATTCAGCTATCATAAGTGCATATGATGGTCGAAGTGTCCCTTCAACATTATTATTGTTACAAAGTGTTGCACATATTTTGTCTATTTCGAATATAACTGCACGTTTTGGGGTTATTTATCAAATAAAGCCATTCTAGTGCAATGTTTGAATAGTAATCTTATCACCATAGCAACCTAAAGGAATGGTACAATTGCAATCACTTGTTTTATACATAACCCAATTTCTGGTATTAAATCACAGTAGTTACTATTTGTTTCTTCTTCCCTGGTAATTCTTTCCAATTTTAAATTTATAATAAATAATAATATTTTTTTATTTATATTTATTCACCTAAGATGCACATTATTTTATTTGCAGTATTATCTGCAGTATTCTTTTCACCTAGAGAGCTAATCTATTTTAAATTAGTAGTAGACAAAATCTCCATTTCTTTCATCCATCCTGTGATTGATGACTGATAGCAATTTTATCCTTTTTTTTATTCTTTCAAAGTGACTTTTATCTCTGTTCTGCTGATTTATTACACCTGTGTAACATTATATTTGACAAAGTGCACACAGCAGTCAAAAGGGCAAATAATACATTGTTTACAATCCTAATCACCTTAAAGATATGGTGTTTCATGACAAGCTTGGACTAGCCATCTGGGGCAAATGCTCAGTGGCCCGCTGGCCGCATGCACCCCATACCTACCATTATTGCCATTCAATTGGAAGATCGGGTCCTGTAATGAGCAGCCGCCACACTGCGAGATTATATAAACATAAGCGTCTGTGCATATCCAGCCAGTGGCTAAACTTATGTCTTTTGGCATAAGTGATTAGAGTCGCGTATCTTTCCCAGTCCCAAGTAGGGAGAGTTTTAATTCAACAGATCTACATGCTTCTCCTTGTCGTACTCACTTTGATAATCAATAGATTAAATTGGAACTCTTAGCGGGCATCACCTATATTTCTCCAGGAAAGAATATGTTTTTTCATGCTAACCTTGACTTGTCTCTCACTCTCTTCAGAGTCCTCTCCAAGAAGCCTCATGTGGCAACGAGCCAGGCTGACGAGGAGCTGGTAGCACTGATCCTGTCTCGGTGGAACAATTCTGAGTTTGGTTTGGATTATGCTAAAGAAGAAAGATATGACGTCTTCCTGTCATTTCCCGATAGCCAGAATCCTAACAATGTCAAAGTGTGTAAGTGTTATTGTAGGCAACCTGTAGGTATTACGCCTAGATACACCGTGAGTAAATGTCACCTTCAACTTTGTGTTTTGGGGACTCTGACCATGAACTCCACCTTTTCTAAAATCTCCCCAACTCTTTCCTAATGTTATTGTCTCACCTTCATCTCTTTTGTTGATTTAGTGAATCCAGATGGTAATGCTCTGTTTACCTCCCAACGTATGGAATCGGCTCTCACCGATGACCAAAAGGACCCTGACATCTTACAACCATTTGTTGCATTTGCTCCTAATGGAACTGCCATGGTAAATCTCAAAATTTTACAATTAACTCTTTAAAAATTAAGACGACTAAGATAAGAAGTTCCCCTGTGACTTTTTAAATACAGGGATGTAGAGGTTGGAAAAAAAAGTAGCAATGACAAAAGGGAAAGGATGTTTTTATTGATTTAATTGAAGAAAAAAAAATCATAGGGCATGGACCATCCAGCACTCTGGACAACCCCAGATGGACCTGTGTATAGTGTGTAGTTTTAACATTTAGTTTTGCTTTAACCATGTATTATTAAAGAGGACCAACCAAGCTCTTTTTTTGCCGAAGAAGCTCATTGTGTTGGAAAATTGAGTAGATGAAACAAAATGGCACCCGTACTGCAAACACTTTAGTGAATAAACCTCTTTGTTGCCAAGATGTATCATGCTGATCTTTTAATTCTCTCTCTCCTTCCCTGACTTCACTCATTTAGCCACTCACATTTTTCTGCCACTCCTTGCCATGCGTACACACGGGAGCAGGGTCCCCATAACACTTTCTCTCCCTCTCCCCCATGGTTCTCTCTCATAACCTTCATGGAGTGCCACCCCATGCCACACGTTCATGTCACCCACCCTGTGTTTATCTCTTAGGGCAAATTGGTTTATGCAAATGAAGGCCGGATAAGTGACTTTGAGTACTTGGCTAACAGGACAAACCTGAATGGTACCATAGCCATCGTACGATATGGTGGGATAGGCAGAGTAACCAAGGTGAGAGCGCATGCCTGCTTTTTTTATCTTTTGTATGTGCAAATATGAGAACATAACAATCTGAGGAGCCGCATTTGTAATGCACATAATTCCCAGTAAGCGGCTAATTAGCAATTATGGGTTTTTAGCATAGCCAACTGGATTGCCCGATTGGTCAATATGGGGGCTTGGTTGGGAAGACAGGATAAATACCGTAATATACAATGTCCGTTTTTTAGGTTATGATTACTTTTTTGTTTTTCACCGGAAAGGCCATCATGGTACCAGGTCCCTAAGGTCTTGCTTTTTGGTGGCGGGGTGAGTGGGCTTTGGCCTTTTGGCTGCTACCTCTTAGTGAAGACTTCAGTGGGTCCTCTATTTGGGGCCCTAAAAGATCCGGCATCCCCTTGGCTTTGGTCAAGGAAGGAAAGGAAGGGGTGCATATCCCCTCGTAGGCAATGCAGCCACAGAAGAGAAAGAGGCGCTCTTGAAGCACCATCCACATAATGGAATAAAGCAGAAATGACTTGGGCTTCTAGGACTTAAAAAATCCTGACACATTTTATACTATCCAGGCCATTAATGCTGACAAATTCGGAGTGACAGGGGTAATAATTTACACCGACCCCAAAGATATTAATGATGGGAAGAGCGATGCCACTGAAACGTATCCCAATTCCTGGTATATGCCCTCCTCGGGTGTAGAACGAGGTTCATTCAAGGAGAATTTTGGAGACCAGCTGACGCCGTATTATCCTGCTAAAAGTAGGTGCCTGTCTGTTCCTTCTCTCATAACCCCCTTGTTTCCCTAGAACATAAGCTGTCTATTCTTTTGGTTCCTTTTTATTGTTTCCGAATTCACTTCTTATCCATGCTGAAACTGCTCCTGCCTGATTTAATTTACCAATTCTTAATTTTCTTTGCAGATTTTACTTACAGAATTCCAGAATCCCAAATCAAAGGCCTTTCGCCTATACCGGCTCAGCCAATAGGATTTGAGGATGCCAAAAAGCTTATATGGTGAATAATTTATGTGGACATTTCCATGATATCTATACATTAATAATACGTTTTTAGAACATTACACCTTCTGGCAAACATTCTGTTAATACATTAGAACTTGCTGTAATTGTCCTTTTGTGTCCCCGCAGTGCGCTTGCCGGAACTCCTGCTCCAGGTAGCTGGCAGGGCTCACTGGGGTGCGTCTATCACACCGGTCCTGGCTTTAGGGGAGACACTAACTTCACTAATAGGTAAGCTATGACCACAGCGTCAAACCACAAAAACTTGACTTTAAAGGGGAACTCCCACCATACTCATGTATTCTGTATTCCCATATCTCAAAAATAATAACCTTATGATTTCTTTCTACTCGCCTACCCTGTTCTATTTGTGAAACTAGTTCTTGAAGATCGGAACTCGCCGCTGATTGCATCAGTATTTATATTGCCAATGGCATTAAATGCAGAGATGAGAAGGGCAAGGTGAAGGGGTAGAGAAGAGAAAAAGAGGTGAAAGAAAAAATGGAGAAGAGGAGGAGTGGTGAGAGAGAGAAGGGGAAAGAGAAGGAGAGATGAAGATGTGGATTAGAGTTTGAGAGAGAGTGTGTATATGTATAAGTGTGTGAGAATTGTGTTACCGTGTGTTAGAGTGTAGTGTTAAGCATGATTGTGTGTATCATCATATGGTATCAGGGGTGAGGCTAAGGCTAGTGGCCCCTGGGGGAGTAACAGGGTGTTTATGTAAGTGTATGGTATTAGAGTGAGTGTGCGTGTTAGTGTATGGTGTGTGTGTGTGAGTAGATCCACCCAATAACATAATAAACCAGTCAATCCATGTTGATCAGTTGATCTCTCCGACATACTGTATGCAATAAGGAACACGTGCAGGTATGGGGATAGGGGTCAGGCTTTGTAAATCTGCTGCACTGATAACAAGTCCCCTGTTCATTCGATCTAAAACCTACAGCTGGGCTGTCGGTCTAAAGAGGGGGTACAATAAGGAGCCTATGTACATTTGTAAAAAAAAAAAAAATGAAATAAAAAATGAAATAAAAAATATCAAATAATATAAAATATTACCTATAAAATATCTGATCACAATATATCCTATATATATTTTTTATATATATATTTTTTTTTACAAATTTACCTTTGTATTAATATATTTTAATACAAACTTGCATTTCATCGTAACCTAACAATGTTACAACCTCTGTTGCAGCGATGTCCAGGTCAACGTTTATAATAAAAGAGTGATAAAATCTTCAGCCAATGTGATGGGAATAATCAGAGGATCCATAGAACCAGGTGAGGGCAGAAAAAAAAAACTTATTTCAACACCAAGAACACATTTCGGAACGTGGTCAAAAAGGGGGGCAGATGATTTTTTTGGACTATATAGTTCCTCCTCTAAACACTGAAGCCATCGTTATGTCTTTAAATAATTAAAAAACAAAACTAATTTAATTTTAATTTAATTTAGCTTCCTTGTCCGTCCTTTCACGCAGCATGCGCTGCCTACCTTAATCATTAACACGTCACCTGTGTACGCAGATAGGTACGTTATGTACGGGAACCACCGAGACAGCTGGGTACACGGAGCGATCGATCCAAGCAGTGGGACAGCAGTAATGCTGGAGATAACCAGGGTCCTTGGAACAAAGTTAAAGCAAGGTAATTCTCCCCAAATTCACCCTCACTACCTCCAGCCGAGACGATGTGCCATTTAGTGAATAAAGTGTGTTGGCTCTTCCAGCCAGTCTCCTACCATCTAGTTTATGTTCTGCCATCGCATGGGAGACTCGCTTCTAGAATGACAAATATACCTTTTGGAGTATCAAGACTTGACTTTGGTTACCCAAAGGGTGTTCTAAAACCATGATCCAGTTTTTGTTCCGGAGGGGGATCATGAAGCACTCCTGATACAGGGGACCTTCTTGAAGACATTTAGCCGGGGGTCAGTGCCGCGTACCTACCACAGATGCCGTCCATGGGAACACCACCACCAAAGCAGAACCCACCATGAATTGTATTGCCCATTAACGAGGTAGCACCCGAAGATGATAATAAGACAGGGATGTCTTGTAAGAAATCTGTGAATCCTATCACGTTTCACCTGTAATGCTTTTGTAGGTAAGTGGCGTCCTCGGAGGTCCATCATTTTCGGAAGCTGGGGAGCAGAAGAATTTGGTCTCATCGGGTCAACAGAATTTGCAGAGGTGACTATTAGTAATGGAATGGTGTTTAGTATGGCAACCACTGGGGCATTAACTAGAATTTCTACTCCGGTTGTAGCAATATTCATTATAAATAAATCCGTATAATATATAATATTCTGTATCATTTATGTTAACATCTGTATTTTTAATCTGATTTAGGAATATTACAGCAAGTTGAGGGACAGAACAGCGGCTTACATTAATGTGGACATCTCAGTTTTTGGTGAGGTATACATTATCTTTGAGAGATAAGAATAAATAATATAATGATGAATGCAGATTCTCGGGTGTTTCTAGGTGGAATTATGAGAGTTATTTGGACTACCTTTTTTAATTGCACATGTCATAGATCTTACATGTATGTGTGTCATGAGTGACATCACAACTGTCCTATTCAGTGATGTATGGTGGCCTAGACCTATGGTGGCAATTTTAGTGCGGGGGGGGCAGCAGTTCCTTTGCCACATAACCAGCGCCCTATTGCCCCATTGATGTCATAGGACATAGCATATGACATATGACATCATATTCCATCACTTAGCATACAGGACCGTGGCCATGGAGTTAAGTGGTGGTGGAGGGGGTACAGCCCTGGGGCAGGTCTAGGGCAGAGCATAGCCAAAATATACCACTGGTCCTATCAGACATGTGGCTGCGGGGCGACAAGCACTCTTCATATAACATCATAGGTCACAAGGCTCTCTTACCTTCCCTCTTGTCACTTGAGTCTCACCTTTGCTGAAAATGATACATAAATCACTTATTGTACTTTCTTCTGTCTCACTTTAGCCAACGCTTCACTTAGAGCCCAAGGAACCCCCCCTGCCCAGAGCGTCATCTTTTCTGCATCCAAACAGGTATTTTACAAAAGAGAAAAAAATTATTATCAACAGCTCGAGGAACACAATATTCATCATATGACGCGACAGTCCATCAAAGCAAAGCGGCTCTGACCTACGTGTTATTTTCGCAGGTCCAAACATCCCAGGATGCCTCGCTCTCCGTCTATGAGAACTGGAAGAATCACTACAACCGAAGCAGCCCTCGATACGGGATCATACCCCAGTAAGGGGCATTGCCACGCGCCTTACAGTCCTGTGCCACCAGGCAAAATCCCATTTACAAAACCTCCACCCAGACACACAGCGCCGGCCAAGTGCCCAAAGAATCTCCCAAAATGTCCATGAAAACAAATTGCAATGAAAAATGGGGCAAAAAAAAAGCAGTTTCATATACCATACGTCCCAATCACTGCTTATCATATTACCTTTGGGGGAACATTTGCTGTTCTCCATTTAATACATTTTAAACTGATTTATTATTTTTTCCAGAATATATATTATTATTATCTTTTAGAAAAAACATTATGGCCATAAAATCTGGAAAAAAAGCTTCTGAAAAGGTTTATGTTTTTTCGTGACATCATTATAACGTGTCTGTTAGCTGTCACTGCGCGGCCATTAAGACTCGTTGGGGTAACACTTCTTTTTTAATGTTTGCGGGAGGAATAGAGAGAGGGAATTTAAACATGAATGGGATAGGCATGAAGATAAAACAAGAAGAAGGGTTAAAGCTGGTAGAAAAATGTCGCAATCTGCATTGTTTCTGTGTTTTTCTCCTAGGTTGGGGTCCTTGGGATCTGGCAGTGACTATGCCCCCTTTCTTCATTACCTGGGGATAACCTGCATGGACATTGCCTATACTTACGACAGGGTAAGTCAATTAAATCTTTTATACTAAGTAGACTTTCCCATTGGGTCCAAGTTGGGTAGGCAGACTTAGCAGCACCTGGGATACTGGAGGAGTGGGCAATACAAAAGACCCCTTCCACCGCCCGGAGACCAAAGACAACTCAGGAGGGCCAGGTATCCGCTGGCACTTCTGGATTTCCGAAGTATGTAACGATACGGATTATTCTAGCAGGACAACATTAGCTTCATACTAGGCTGGAGGTCTGGCTCTACAAGAGTGTCCGGCGCTGACCCAGTTCAAATTGGGTTCTCATGAGGATATTTTGAGGATATTTGTAACATTTTTAACTGCACCCTAACCTTATTTCTCATGTTTTGCACCAACAGAGAGTAACCTCAGCCAGGATATACCCTGCTTACCACACGGCATTTGACACCTTTGACTATGCGTCCAGGTATATCGATCCAGGTAACTTCGCAGTGCAGAGGAAAGAGCCACATAAAGACCTCAAGCATTGTCCGCCTCTGTCTTCTGGTGAACCCGAGGAACCCGGGGTCCTTTTCTTTCTAATACCTGTCACTGTTCCATAGGCTTCACCAGTCACCAGATGGTAGCGCGCACGGCGGGCAACGTCCTCCTTCGGTTATCTGACAGCCTTATCCTCCCTCTGGGAGCGAAAGACTATGTGGAGCTCCTGGAAGATTATTACAAGAAAGCAGAGGACAATTTTCAGGCCGTTCTCAGCCATCACAAAATCTCTATAGGTACCGGAGGTGGGGGGCAGAAACGTAACCAGATATGCATAAAATAATTAGTTATTCCCTAAACCTCAACACTATGCTCGTTAGACCAATATAGCCTTGATGCAGCCGGAGCTGGACTAGCTCACGTTAGCTGGTTACATGATCTCTACGATTCACAAATAGAAGATTCCATGGCACTCTTACATTTCTCTTATTCTGTCTTTCAGAACCACTGAAAGTGGCTATAAACAGGTACAAGGTGGCTTCCGAGACTTTGGAAGAAACCATTAGAAACCTAAAAGATGCCGATAAGATGTGAGTGGACCTCGACTGCGTGAACAAGCATATGAGTCGAATGAAAAATGCTACTCTTTATTATTATAATAATTATCATTATTATTATTATTATATATATCCTATGTATAATATAGTAATAGATCACCCACGGCTATTTGTTAAAACAATCACGCAAAAACATTCCAACCAGGGCTACAAAAACAGAACTTTTAAGTGGATTTGGTCTTTACCAGTGTTATATTCTTATTATTATCACAAAAGGGGAAATCCAAAATTAACACTAATGTTAAAAGTGACAATATACTAATTATCACATTATCACATGAGAAAAGGGTCCTGCTCTTGCAACCTTCCAGTCTATCAGGAGGTTGAGGGGGACTGAGACGAAGGCGAGGAACCGCTGGGGGGGGTCTCATTGAGTCTATGACTTTGTGTCTTTTCCATATCTTTATCCCGCTGTTCCAGTCCGCACTTCAGTTAAGAAACGTTCTCCTTTATTTCAGGCCGCTTCAAATCCGGATGATAAATGACCAGCTCATGCTCTTGGAACGAGCATTTGTTAACCACATGGCCTTCCCTGATAAATTATATTACAGGTATATCAGCTCTGGGTTTACTGGTGTTTTCAAATAAATGACGCTGAATATGTTTATTATATTCTCCCCCTAATGCTATTCCTATATAATGTCATCTCTGGATGTAGGCCCACAGCCATGGCACAGTGTGGAGACAGATATCTGGGTGTACCATATTAATATACATGTTTAAAAGACTTTAATATGTTGGCTTTATGAAACAGTTAAGAAGATTAAGCTCTCTTGATCTGTAACCATATTATCTCATTTGCAGTAGATGCATTCCTCTCAAAGGGCTTTAGCTGCTCCTGCTTGACATTGAGAAGCCAAGTGCTTCTCTTCCCAGTTCCTACCATCCGTGAGCTACTGGCATTCTCTTTGGAAGGACATCACTTTCCAAACCCTGGCCAAACAATCTGAAAAGACCTGACCTCTTAAAGAACTTACCTTATATACACATCATCCTAAATAACCCACATTTTCTGTATCTTCAGTATTTGTGTCGCCCTCCACCTCCTATTATGAATTCTTTCCTTCCTTCCATCAACTCGCCATTTCACCTCTTGTTCCTAGAAATAAATGGTTCTCTTCCTTCCATCACATCTACACCAATACCACCATTTTAGGAATACGTGTTGAATTTGCTCATGTGGGTAATGTGTCCATCACCATGAATTCATTTGTTTTTTTCTTTCATCTTAAAAGCCATGTTATCTGGGCATCACGTAGCTCCAGCGTGGTCACCTTCCCAGGCCTGGCAGATGCCTACCAAAATGCCGTCACCGGCAACGCGACAGAAGACTGGGGAAACGTCCACCGGCACCTAACGATTGCAATCCAGGCCGTGGAGAATGCGGCATCCACTTTAGAGACGGCCGCTAACATCTAGAGTATTGTCCTCCAACTGGTGACCCATTGTTCCTCCATGCAGAAAACAAGAAAGATTTTAATAATTATTAAATAATTGTTTAGATTTTCTTGACCTTCATTTTTTATCGGAATGGTGTGTAATACAGACACTCCGAAGAAGCATGCATTGGGATTACCCTATCATTTTAACCTGTTCATACCCATCTCCCCCATCTGTTTTCCCATTTCACTAGTAACAGGACTACTAGCAGACCAGCATAAATCCTGTACTCACAGAAGCTCCAGTCCCCGAGAAATTTTGGCATCTTGAATGACCGAAGACCTCCAGACGAACTTTGCGTACCGTGTTACATTTAGCACACAACCACTGCAGTCCTTCAGGACTAAGCCACATAATATGCATCGTCTTAAAGGGGTCATCCTGATGCTCTGTTAGGGTCAAAGTGATAAACTAGCGTATTCATCACAATTTAGATGGTCTGTGTAGGATGGAACCTAAAGTTTGCATATCAGAACCACCTGCCGTGAAGCCAAACTCCACTTCAACTACAAATAGCAGAGAAAACATGGGATCTGACACACAAGTCATCAAAGTCTCTATCTAAAAAGTACCATTAACCCAAAACTCGGTGTGAAAAGTAACAAAAAGGCTGTAGTCATAAAGAATTTAACATGATGCGGGATTCTAAAAGGCGATGAGGATTATCCGCAGGTGATTTAAAGCTTCTCAGGACCAGCAAAGGGAGAAGTTTAATGCAGGTGGGTTAGGAAGCAGCCAGGAACTGGGTTTGGTCAATAAAATATCAATACTTGAATTTAGTGTGCTGGAAACCAGTTTCGGAGATTCTGCAGCCTTCCTAGGTTGGGCCACTAGATGGCGATATATATCAGGAGCAGACATGGAACATGGATTTATAATAAGGTCACTGGAAGTGCCACAGTGGAACTGGAGCCCAAAAGATGTGGTTATCCAGTGGTGCCTTTTTGCCCCTCGCTTTTCTTCAAAACTTCAGGAGCTGCCCTCATAGCATACCTCCCAACAGTCCCGATTTTTGCAGGGAAGCTCGGATTTTCATGCACTGCCTTCCTGTCCCATCGTCCCATTGTCATGGGCTGGTTAGGGAAATCCTCTGATCTCCCCTGACTGGCCCAGAGAGGTGAAGAAGCTCCCCAATAAGCCCCTCGCTACTCCAGCAGTGTTTCCAATCATTTACAGGTGATTCCTTTTATGGGGAAAACCTAGAACTATTAGTGTGATGGAAAGGCTTTGGAGTTTGACCCGCATGGTGCACTCCCGGCAAATCATTTCCAGAAGATAAAAATTCTCGGCAAACTCAGCAGAAACAGCAAGCAGGCAATCTAGGAGAAACTCAGAAAATAAACCACGCAATGAACACGCAAGGGCTACAACATACCTCCCAAGTGTCCTGGGTTTCACAGGGCAGTCACTCGTGGAGCTTCACTGTCCCTACCCCTCTGTGCCTATCTTTTTTGCAGTCCCCTCCACCTCCCTGGTCGGCATCTCCGGTACGCCTTTAACAAATAAAGCGGACCTCTGAGATCCTGAAAGTGTAACTTTTCCCTGTTGGCCCAAAAAAAAAAGATTTAAATGCTTAAAAGAGATCAAATATGGTGTTTATTAAGCAAATTTGTTTTATATGCAGTTTATTTAATTGAAATATTGCTAATTAAAGTGTGTTTGTGTACTGGACGCCAAAATGAAAACTTCAAAGTGATGCTAAGTAACACGTGCACATATTTACATATTTACACATTAATTGAGCTTTGAAAGAAGCCCCTTCAGAGGCGTGAGATTTAAATAGGTGCCATAATTAAACAAAGCTTACTAATAATTTGGGTGCTGAACGGTTCTTATCCGCTGTCTAATTCTATGCTCCCTTTACAATAACTGGGTGGTCCTTTATGGGCTCCCTCTTGCAAACGCATTGGAAAATTCTGGGTGGCGCAGAGGGAAGAAGGAGTGTTGGAGAGAATCCACCAACTGATAACACCAGAGATAATCCATAGAAATGGACAAATAATAATAAAAAAAAGTAAATTCTAGTGCAAAGTTTGAAAAGTGGTCTTATCACCGTAGCAACCAGTGGAACAATCCAATGCAGGAATGTTTCACTGACTATGATGTAAACAACAAAGATAGCAAAAGAGACAGACAGAAATATAATAAAAAAAGAAAAAATTGAGGCCAGGAGAGAGGAAGAGGCTTTATTCACTAAATCATGCGTTGTGGTTAGGTGAAACATTTTTAACTATCCAACCTCATTGTACGATATAAAGTTGCGATGGTGGGCGAGCTTCTCCTGCGTCGTTCTTCATAATACACTTCAATCAATGAGATTATAATTTATCTCCATCGACAGCACTTTACACCCTAATAAATAACCCCAGAGAGAGAGAGAGAGTGATCCACCTGGCTGTGCGTGCTCAGGGCGCCACCTAGTGGACGAAAGAGAGAAGCGCGCTGATCTATCTCTGTTACTAATTCCCTGCCTTGCACTGGGGTTAAGCACTTAAAGAGTTAAAACATCAACCCGTCTTCAAGAAAAATATTGATGGACCTATTCACTCATTAGCCGCGTTAGTGACATAGTTAACGAGCAAAGGCAAAGATCAAAGCCTTAATACGCTATCCATTAACAATATGGATCCGGAACGCGCCGTGCGCTCCATACCTTATGTGTGATTCCGCTTTAATAAACGATTTATTTTATGGTGGACTATAAATACCAAAGTTCACGGTATTTGGGTGTAGCCTCTATAATCATGACACCGAACTATAATAATGATGATGATGATGAACATCTAAATGTCATTTCAAAGTCAAAGTCCATCTCGAGATAACGTAACTAGAATTACCCCGCGGGGCGAGGGGTATTTTCTAACCAGCCAAAACACGCCATAGATCTTCCATGTTCTCTTGTTTCCAAGGGAAGGAGCTTGCTTGTGTCTTTTAATCTTTTTCAGTAACAAAAATGTATTTTCCATCTTTTTTTTTTTGCCACATGGAGTGCATGCGCAGGTGGATAAGAGACGTGCATGCGCAAACAGGAACATGCGCAACATGGAGCATTAGATACGCATTAATATAACCTTTTCAACTGTCATTTTGGAGTAGGAATATTCCGCTATTTTGTTTCTTGGCCCAACTCTAGCCCAACTTTGTACCAAATCAACCCAGTCTGGGCTGTCACTGAGCATTGGTTGGGCGCTGTTTGCCATGTGTGTGATGTCACTATGACATCATGCATGTTTAAGTCAGATTTAGTAATCATGGAAGTCCTTTAAGAGTTACTTCCAAATGAACTTGGCCATCGACCAGACAAGACCCTGGGAAAAATACATTATTGCCCATCACAGTCACCAAATGCTGCCTGGGCACCGGTTTAGTACATGAGCTCTGGACCACTACGCCAGCACACGTTCCCATCCCGGTGGGACCTTAACGGACACATCCCTATCGATGTCTAAGAGCGCATTATACAGATGGAGACGGGGTACAATTATTGCAGTGTAGGCCGTTCATACAAGTGCTGAGTACATGATCATGTGCTATGGCTGCACTTCCCCAGACATTGGGTTTAGGAGATAGGATAGGAGTGAAGAGAGAGCAGATGTGATGAGAGTGTTTAAATACTTAAAGGGATTTTACAAAGCTCAGAAGGGAAGTTTATTGCAAAGGAGGAGGTAATAATATAAAATGAGGGTCAGAGGCTTAGATGGAATGTAAAATGATGTACAGGAGCAGGACTCAAACGCTCAACATGCAGAAAATGCTATAAAATATATGCTTTTAATACAGAATGTAAATAAAAAAAATATATAATGCACTTGCCTGATCAAAAAGAGCAAAAATCAGAGTGACAAAAAATCTGAGACCCCCAACATTTCGGCCTATAGGCATTTCTCAAGAGAGATCCGGATCCTGTTGGGCACAGGTGGGAGCTTTGTGCAGTGCACCCATTCATATTATTCTTATATTACTTTCTATAGGTGTGCCACTACAATTCTATTTATAGATGAAATATAGGGAAGCTTTACCTTACTGAAAGGGTGGTAGAACAGTGGACCAGCCTCCCAACAGAAGTGGTAGAGGTTAATACAGTGAGGCAATTTTAAGCATACATGGGATAGACGTACGGCTCCTGAATCTAAGACGAGACCAACGACTGATTAAGGTTTAAGACTGATTTCTGTGTTTATATATGGAGCATGGAGATTGGTTATTAGTATTACGGATTATCTCACAGAAATGTCCTAGAGCCTTGAAAATAAAGATTAAATAAGGAATGTAACAATTGTGCTTCCTGGTGTTTTCCTTAACGATAGCGGTAATTGTCCCTTTAAATGGTACATTAAATGTCAGATGTAAAGATATTCTGCCACTCACATCACTCTCATTTAAATTCGGTTCTCCCTGACAATTTATTTTACAACATTAGAGGAGAAAAAAGTACCGTTTACTGATTGAGGCTGTGGATGGTAAATTATATATTTTTCAAATAATTTTGGTAGTGATTTCCCTGTAGAAAGAAAAGGATTTAAATGGTAAGTAAGCAGATCAAGTTTTTTAAAATACAATCTTCCATATATATATATATATATATATATATATATATATATATATATATATATATATATATATATATATATATATATATATATATATGTAAATATATTACAGTTGCATGCAAAGGGCCAGAACGTATACACAATATTTGGAATAATTCATTATTAATGCATTGTAACCAAACAAAAATAACATTATTATTATTATTATTATTACAATATATTAATTATTATCACAATATAATATTATATTATTTATTATCACAATATAATATTATATTATTTATTATCACAATATAATATTATTGAAATTAGCTGGTATTTCCATAACTTTGTTAAATATATTGGCAGCGTAAGCAAAATCTACAAAATATACCTGGGGGCTTTAGTTTAGGTGACTTTGTGACCTATTGATTGGCTATTTATGTAACCATATAGCTGAAGAATAATGCATTGTATTTAACCCTTAGGCTTTCAGTGGTAATCAGGTATTGGGTTGAATAATGACTGGGGTGATGGGAGTCATAGCCTTCAAAGAGGTGCAATATGTTAACATATTATATGTTATCTTTAACACAACTACAGACTTTAACCCCTTCCTATGCGTGCCCATCCTGCACTATATTGTGTGAGCTGCGTGTATGTACGACCACATCTATTGAATTACTTTACTAAGGCCTGGCCTGGGCTCCCACGATGAAAAAATGTGCTCTGGCCCCTGCATGGAATAAACAATTTGAAATATAAACCATTTTCTGCTGTTTCTATACACATTATCGGGGCTTTTAGGGCTGTAGAACCCTGCCATAATCTCATACCCAGCAAACATTCTGACTTCCTAGAAAAGAGGGGCATCAGGAGAGGAAAGAGGGACATCAGGGGAGAAAAGAGGGACGTCAGAGGATTTGGGACCCAAAGAGGGGCTAATGCTTTACCTTTAAGCTTTAATGGTTTTCAGGGGACACTTTTGAGGAGATACAGAAATCAGGGTCTTTCCTGAAAGAAATGAAGACACCCCCAGGCCTCGCTGTACCATATAGATGAACTTGGTAGCTGCCTAGAGAGACCAGGTTTAACCCCTAGGTTCTTTTCTACGCTACCCATGGAAGTCTATAATGTGATAAAATAATACAAAAATGTACCGGGGTGCATATACTAGAGAGGAGAGAAATATACTTCATTATGTAATGTTTATGGTTTACATCAACTCAAGAACATCTGTGCTACGCACTCTCAGGGCTGAAAGAGCTTCGCAATATGACTACCCCTTCTGCTTTAACCCTTCAGATGGCTAATGTCACATTTGGGTCCATGAGCTGGGAAGACCACCTAGTGGACGGAAGGACTCGTTGCGTTGTGTCAGTGCGGGGTCGTGTTCTGGGATATACCGTACATACCGGGAGCTGGATTGTATTTCTTCTGTGAGTCTTTACTCAGTACGGTTACTTTGTTACTGGGCTTCTTGTGTCTCCTTTTTATTTACTATTTTTTGTCGTATCCAGACCATATTAAGCTTTACATAGTTTTTCTTCTCTTGCATTCTCACCCTACTAGAGAGATATCGCCTCTTCTATGCACAAGGGGTAATAATAAACATTAGTACGCTAGGTACCCTACGGCCGGCCCTGCTCTATGGGTACTTTAGAAGCCGAGCCCTGCCGAGCGGCCGGGGATGTTAGTTTGTACTATGAACTCCTAACTGTGAGGATAATAATGTTATCTGGGCGTCCCGTGGTTACTCATATTTCATGGAATACTCGAAATACTCGAGTAAATAGGCCGATAGATGCAGGTATCTGGAATTTCCTACACATTACCTGGAATATATATCTACCTGCGACTACCCCAAAATGTCAAATAGTTAAAAAATAAAATGTCATGAATGCCAATCAAGAACAGGGGTCATCGAAAGTAGAGTACGCTTTAAAAGGCACGTTAGGGATGCCCATGAGGACCAAACTTGTTTAAGTTTTTTTTTACTCCATTATTTTACACAAACACATCTACGCTTGTTTGGGTGGTCTCAAAGGGGCTCAATTCAGACAGCTTTGGAACGTAACTATCCTAGACGGGTATAGTTTAGAGCAGTAGGAGGGACGGCATATCCCGGCGTGTTAGAGGTTTGCGTGATCTTTCGCTTTGCATATGGCGGCTGCCCTTTTGGAATGATACCTACGCAAACTTTCACATGTCTACCAGTGGCACGGACCTTGACTGGGAACACGCAGTGTGCGGGGCACACGCATGCGAGGCTGTGTTATGTTCGTGCTGTTAGGCAGTCTCCGCCGGCTCCTCCTCTGGGCATAGTCTGAAGGCTGCGTTCGCTGCACCTTGTGCATACCGAGCCCGGCTGCTCTATGGACAGCAGCCCCTGGTAAATATTTACCTGATGCTATCTCCAGATACATGCCTACGGAACCCTTGATAGATCTTTGATACTTTTTGAGATCGCCGGTGACGTTTTCTAACCTGAACTTGTCACAGCGGTCCTGTACCTTGCACCTCAGAGACCTCTGAGTCGAAGACGTGACAGCTGCATCCCAAAACGCCTTGGCTGAGCACCCGGACTCGTTAACCTACGGTGGTCCACAGACGCAGCTGACCATGCAAGAGGTTGAGCATCTGTATGAGACGTCAATGCCTCAAGGGTGGCTTAATGAGGAGAGGATCTACTCTGCCCCCAGCAGTCCGGACAGCATGGATCTGAGCCCCGAAGGATACGGAGTCAAGGCAAACTGGGAGAGCCTGAGACCTCAACTGCACTTAGAATTAAAGGAGAGACAGCTGAGAAGCAGCACGTCCTTATCTTCCACCTCTTCCACCACGCCAACGTCCCCGTACACCTCCAAGTCTCCGTTCTCTCCAACTTATATCAACTATTCTTCATCCCCGACCTCTCCTACCTCTCCCCGGGAGTACGTCCCTCCTCAGGGGCTTCACACTCGCCAGCTGGACCCCACCGGACAACTCAACAACAATCGAAATATTCACGCTGACGACAATGACGCTGAAGACCCCGAAATAGCTCTCTACGTCAAGGTATGGCTATTATATATATGATATATGATATATATGTGCGCTGGGGAGGCATTCTTAATGCACATAGCTCTCTGAATATATATATGGCTGTAATGACTCGTACCATGGAAACCTTGACTTTCAAGGTACACTTAACGGAGTCACCTGCATTCAAACAGGGATATCAACCATAATACACTGGGAGCGAAAGCACCAATTGGGAGTCTTATAAATGGTCACGGCAGAACAGAATGAGAAAGAGTCATCTCCGGACTGCGTGACCCTGAAAATCTGCCCCTTCACCCTGAGATTGGGCAAAAACCTCTGAGACTCGGGGGGGGGCAACTCCCTGGTGTTATAATAATACAAGGCTGTGGTTTGAACCATACGATCGCTTGATATTCAGTACTTGCAGTACTAGCACCGGGTGATAGATGTGCATTTGGGGACGCATTACAAATATCATTATATAAATTAGAGAAGGCTAAACTCAAAGCGACAGAGGAGCTTACAATCTAGAGGGAGCCTGGGACAGGCGAGGCGCGGCGTATATCAGGCAGATACTCTAAAGTGAAACGCGTTACTGACTAGGAATATTGTGTAAAAAGAAGCAATTCTAGTGAAATTAGCAGGAATATCCTGTTGGTTGCTATGGTGACTACATCTGTTTTTATTTCTTAGCATCAGAATTGCTCTTCACACAAGCCGTGTTATTGGTACAAAAAGTACTTTATTTGTCAACAAAAAACTCAATTACCATCAAACCTGTTTTCATTTGGCCCCCCGGTGCGAGATATCTCCATTACAACCATATCACAATTCCATACAAATATCATTGGATTTGTATATAAGGCCAAGCTCTGGTGCAAAGTGGAGTTGTCACCATAGCAACCAATGGGATGTTCTTTCTGAAGCCTCAATTTTCCTAACTTGAAAATACAGTAGTTTGTAGCGTACAGAATAGGTTTAAGCCCTGGGTCTTTACCCCAGAAGGGCAATTTAAAATGGAGGCGGCCACACTAGACTTGTGCCTAAAGTACATCAATGTGGCATGAGGGAGAAAAGAGGGGGGGCAGCTCTGTATTTTTTTTGTAGAACATTCCGGGAGACACAACCCGCATTTTCCTAAAAAAAAATCTAAAATATCGCCCTATTCCCTGAAGCTTCGTTTTTAACCCCAAAAAGTATTAATCTCAGATAATAGCAAAGTCGTGAACAATGCAAGTTTTATTAGAGTAAAAAACACTGTTATGTTTGGTTATAATTTTCTCTTCCACATCGTACTATACATTATACATTTATACAGGTTTCCTCAGTATCATTGGCTGTAGTGATGTGTTTCATTATGCCGGTCAGTACGGGGCCCCGTTAGCTGTCGGTGTGCCAAAGGGCCAGTCTGGGCCTGATCCCCTGACTTCCACGCATTATGAATGCCTATGCCCGGTAGGGATGGTCTTAGTAACAGGCATGCCTGAGTTGGCATCTGGCAAATGCATGGTGGGCCGGTGCCACATGGCACAAGCCAGTCCGGCACTGGTACCAGGTGTCCTGGGCAACTGCCTGGCGTGCCTGAACCAGGAGGGGTGCTAGGCAGGCTTCGTACCCAGGAAAGCGCTATCTTTTAGTGTTATGCTATGCACATTATTCTGCGGGCCGGCACTCAACTTGGCTCCATTAATGTGTCCATGCGTGCACTACTACTGAGGCCCCCACCGCATGCAAGGAGAGCCCCTGAGAATTCTTGCGTGGGGGGATTTCATCTGCTCTATGAGGGGGTCTTGATCTTCGGTGAGCTTCTTCTGCTGAAACAGTTGAGCAGACCCTGAATGAAGCATAGTCGAGATGAAAAACCTTCATCTTATTTAACTATACATTATACAGGGCCAGCCGAGTCCTTACAGGAGGAGTGGAAATCTTCTTCTCACCCACAAACTCCCAATGTAGGGAATACAGCCCAGAAATTAACCAACAAAGGTTCATGAATTATTCAGAAGAAAGAATTCTCAAACCGATACAATAAAAGGATATTCCGAGACCTTGGAAGCGCTGGGTATATATATTTCTTGGCACAAATTAATGATAAATAAACATGCATTATCCCAGGTCCTGTAAACAATGGACAGGAACCCATGGATGGTGTAACTCAAACAAGCCTTAACATGCTCACGTTGCGTGTTACGCCTCATACAGACCCAGGTCATGGAGATTTTATCGTTCAAAATTATGAATAAAGCCTTGGAATGAATCGTTTTCATGGTGGGATGGGACATCTTAGACTTTATTTAAATGGTAGGTTATACGTTATAACTATAGCAACTTAAATAGTTTCTTACATATAGGTGGTGTTTTTGTGTGATTTATCCCATAGAGCAAACAATCGTAAGTGGAACAACATCTCTAAGGAGCAACTGTTTGCACCTATAGGGAGCAGCCACATTCCTAGTGCCCATTCATACTTTTTTGGACAACCAAGGTTTCTGAGTGCAAACTTGATTTAAATATTTATTTAAAAGGGCAGTCACGCCAAAAAGTTTTTGCAGTGGTCAGTAGCAGCAGCGATCAAGTACCGTATTTCCCCCCATAAATGGGAACTTGCCGTGTTTCACCTTGCATGAAGAGCAGATCTGCAATCTCTTGGCAAGCAGACGGCTTTGGTCATGCCCGCTCGCTGCCAAGCTCCCATCAACTCTCTGATCCTTTAAAGGCTAACTAGGGCTAGCCCTGCCCCTGCACAGCTAGCCCCACCCACTATAACAGTCACATCCCCAGAAGAGGTGGAGCTCTGGGGAGCCAACCCTGGAGGTTCCTGGATATACTAGATATACTAGATATGCAACTGGAAACAACACAGAAGCCAACAGCTCCTTGTCTGTGGCAAAAGCCGAATGTCTGCTAGACAAACTAGGCTGCAAGCAGCAGGAAAGAGCCTAGCAGAGCATTTTTCACACGGAGGAAACATGTATTTTTTAAGAATGGGTTGACGGCTCCTTAAATCGAAATTTCACCTTAAGAATTAGTAACATAGTTCATAAGGTTGAAAAAAGACCAAAGTCCATCAAGTTCAACCTATATACATATTGTGTCCCTACTGTGTTGATCCAGAGGAAGGCAAAAAATAAATAAGATAAAGAATAAATCCCTGGATCAACGTTCTCTCCCTATTAATCTAATATCCATAACTTGTAATATTATTGCTTTCAAGAAACACGTCCAGGCTCCTTTTGAACTCTTTTATTGAGTTTACCATTACCACTTCCTCTGGCAGAGAGTTCCATAATCTCACCGCTCTTACTGTTAAGAACCCCCGTCTGTGCTGGTGTAGAAACCTTCTTTCCTCCAGCCGTAGAGGATGTCCCCTTGTTATAGATACAGTCCTGGGTATAAATAGGTCCTGGGAGTGATCTCTGTACTGCCCCCTTATATATTTATACATAGTTATTAAATCCCCCCTAAACCATCTTTTTTCCAAACTAAATAACCCTAATTCTGATAATCTTTCTGGGTACTGTAGTCCTCCCATTCCCCTTATTACTCTGGTTGCCCGTCTTTGAACCCTCTCCAGCTCCACTATATCTTTCTTGTACACTGGTGCCCAGTACTGTACACAGTATTCCATGTGTGGTCTGACTAGTGACTTGTACAGTGGTAGAATTATTTCCTTGTCGTGGGCATCTATGCCCCTTTTGATGCACCCCATGATTTTATTTGCCTTAGCAGCAGCTGCCTGACACTGGTCGCTACAGGTAAATTTACTGTTAACTAAAACTCCTAAGTCCTTTTCCATGTCAGTCGTCCCCAGTGTTTTCCCATTTAATACATATTCCCAGCCTGGATTTTTCTTGTTAATGCTTGGTTTCTATAACCAATTTCACGCAAGATTAAATATTTATTGTTTTTTTTTAAATCTGGTTTACAAGTTAATTAACCACCTAACAGCAAGGGCGATCCGCATACTGATCCGCTGCATGACTCATGACCTGTAGATAATTTATAATTGGAGAGGCAAAGTCTTCCCACCCACACAGCGGTAATAACTTAATGATCCCATGAAAACTTCTGTGGAACTTGAAAACAGCAAGAAATTGTGATTATTTCAGTAGCTCATTATCTCACAGTGTTCAGGAAAAACATCCAAACGCACTTCTTCAGACACGCGTACAAATATCTGCCACTCTCTACACCCCACCCCCTCTAGATTGTAAGCTCTCTTTACCTAATGTATCGGTTCGTCTTAGTCTGTCAGTTCTAGTTTAGTCAGATCCTTTAGCTGTAGGGACTGTAAGAAGCGCCGCTTCAGGTCAATTTCTACCCCCGGGCACAAGAGCGGCATTTGGTCACATCCACTCCCCGCCCACTCTCTGCCCACTCCCCGCCCACTCTCCACCCATAAAAGGCTACCTGGAGGTAGCCTTGCCCCTACATGTTGGATAATAGATCCCGAATTGTCTCTCATGCTCTCTCTCACTCTCTCTTTTTGTCTCCTTACCTTATCCGCTGTGTTCAAGCGTGACTCCCGACGCACTTCTGTAAAAAGGGCGGAGCTTCCAGACACACCCACTCCCCCGATTAGAGAAACGGGGGGGCTGTCCCTGTGACTCCGCTCTTTTGCAGAAGTACCCTAAAAAGCCCCCATATTGCCGACAGATTTGCAGAGAAAGTGAGGTGCAGATAGAGGGGCGTCTTAGGGTAGTTCCACAAAGCAGCGGAGTCGCAGAGAGAGCCTCTTCCCCGTTCCTCCAATCAGAGGGGCCAGTGTGTCCAGAAGCCCCGCCCTTTAGCGGGAGTGCGCTGGAAGTAAAAACTAAACACACGGGACTAGCGAAAAAACCAGAAGACGTTTTCCCTGCTGTAACGACTCAAACCTCAATCAGTCTCATCTTAGATCCAGGAGCCATACACCTGTCCCATGCATGTTTAATACTCTCACTGTATTACCTTCTACCACTTCTGCTGAGAGGCTGTTCCACTTACCTACCACCCTCTAAGTAAAGTTAACTTTCTTAAGTTTCATCTAATCATGGCAAGTGTACTTTTGGTGGAATAGACGGTGGAAATACTGTCTAAAGAATAGGATGCCCCGTATTCTAGACAAACAAACAAACAAAAACAACAGCTGACAAATTCTCCAAATCAGATTCTGAAAGGAGCTAGAAATGAATCCAGATTTTTCGTGTTCACTCTAATGCCCTCCGATGAATTCTGTATTAACACACCGCCCATCGACATCCTGAAAACGGCTCGTTGAGACGCTCTTTAAAGACGGAGCGGTCACGACAGACAAGTTACCATGGAAACGCGCAATCATTAGGCAGGTAAGAGGCTCTTTCTCCATTGCACCTAAGATGAAGCTTGTGTCCTCAGAGTCATCAGGGGAAAATTGGACTTGCGCAGCCCTGGCTACTCCGGCTTGACTGCCAAATCACAATCCGAAGACACTCTCTTTCCATAGTAACCGAGTCCCCTGCCTTTCGTGTCCAAGCCCGTGTTTTCTATGTGAATCGCATTAAAAAAAACCCAAAGCGCTTCCCTCCTTTGATCTATTGATTGATATCCATTATAGCCTATGGCACATACATAATATTTAAGCGCTTTACTACTGATATTCTCAGCCTAGACAAGCGGTGGCTGAGAGTGATGGGAGTTTAAACCCCACCGGGACGAAAATATAGTAAAAATATATCCAAATATGGTCTACACCATGGATGAGAACAATATAAAACCACAACAATATGATATAATGGGTAAAAAATACAAAATTAATTATTGACCCACATATCCTACATAGGAAAATTAACTAAAACGAAATAACTTTCTTGTTTATCATGTTTATATGTAGCCGTACATATATGTAGTTTGCATGTGAAACCCATGTAAGTGATGATGCTTAGTATATTGCAGGATGTACACGCATAGAAGGAGTTAAATGACATCATAATGCTAGAGAGAAATAATAAATAGAAAATACATATTTCCAGAAGTTTGACCACCTTTTTGCTTTTGGGGGGTTACCACTTCCATCACCCTCATAATGGAAGCTGACCTCCAAATAAAAATGATCAGTGCAGAGTAAAGAGTCTCCATACGTGCGGCTCAGAGGAGAGAAGAGCGAGAGGGGGGAGTGATGGAAACATTTAAATACTTAAAGGGGTTTAACAAAGTGCAGGAGGGACGTTTATTTCAAAAGAGGAGAGACGTTACAACAAGAGCTCATAATCTAACACTAGAGAGACACAGGATTAGACTAAAGGAAGTTTAACTTTACTGAAAGGGTGGTGGATAAGTGGAACAGCCTCCCAGCAGAAGTGGTAGAGGGTAATACAGTGAGGGTATTAAACATGCAAGGGGACAGGCATACGGCTCCTGAATCTAAGATGAGATTGACGACGGATTAAGGTCTGATCTTTCCAGCAGGAGTAACGGGTGACTAGATGGGGGCCGACGGGGGCCGATCTGTTGTCAGATTGTGTGTGTAGAAATCTCCTTAGTAAACACGTTGCGTTTTAACCACAATGTTTGCAGGTGATTATTTAATACAAAATACCGTGTCCTCTCCATTGTTTTATATGAATGGGTTAGGCTCTGTACCTTTAACTACTTGCGTACCAAAAAATGCAGGGTGTCTTAGAGGACTCTAATCTAAACGTCGATAAAGAGTAATAAGGAGGCTTGATTTTCCAATTACACTCCAAAATCCATCTGCCCCCCCAATCAATAAGTCTCTAAGTGAAGCTCTATCCTTCACTACGCCGGCATGATCCCTACTGCCCCCCAAAAACAGGACAGGGGGGCAGCTACCCAGGACCGAGGAACAGTGCCTGAAAATTGGGACTATCCTGTGAAAACCCAGGACTATCGGGAGGGATGCATCCCCTGCTGCCTACCACCAGTTAGAGTTAGCGCTGGCTCATGCAAAAGTTCCAGTGGGGTTTAATGAGACCCCCGTAAGCAGCCAATCAACTGCACTGCGGAGCTGCAGCTTCTCCTAAAGAGACACATTGCCGTTTTTTTTATAACAGAACGGGTATTAAAACGTTTCCGAAGAGCGTTATCTTGCGAGGCTGCATGTGACATTAAACTGTCCCTACACTGAGTGACAGCTCTACTTTAACACTTTAAACGCCGCGGAGTATCTGTGCAGCCCACAACTGAACTTTTCCTAGTTACGACTGACCTGCTTACGCCAACATAGTTAAGCAGTAACCTGATCCATGGATTATTACGCCGCCGGGGGCCAAAGTCCCCAGCAGGGCAGGGCTCTGATTGGCTCGCGCTTCCCCCGGCTGGAAATAGCAACTATATAAATGGTGTCAGCGTGCGGACGAGAGGAAGCAGACGGCGTTCCTGCTCTTTCCTGCCGCATTGCGAAGTTTGGCGGAGCAGAGAGTTAATAACGTTTTTTATTTTGCCATAACAACAGACCTGATGAGATCGGAACAATGTGTTACCTTCCCGTAACCCCCCCAGGGGGTAACACGGGCTTCCTGGAGGAAAAAAAAAAATCCCCAGGTGGAAGAGGATCTCGAATGGGAATCATGGGAAGCATTCGGTTTATACGAAATAAAGGGTTTTTTTATATTTCCAAAAATGATTATATTCATTTTTTTCGTAAATATATTTTTATGAAAAAAATGGTTATATTTAATGACAAAAAGCTACAGGTAGGTTTAATAAAGGGATTTAGCTGCGAAAGCGATGGTTCCGAGGAAGTGACTCTTCTCCTTTTCGGAGGCCGCTATAAATAATAACGTTGACATTGGACGGTTTATAGCGGGTTTGATAAATGGATCCTAGCGTAATAATGACACAATGAGCTTTAAAACTCATTAACCCCATATCCTCCGTTCCAGGTGGCCAAAGCGGGCTACCTTCATTGGAGGGCACGGTTAGATGCAGGTGGGACATGCTAGTGACGGGGACCGGGGTAGGACCGCTTACCAACGCATTGGGGCGGGATAATGATGTTAATACGCCGCAAGGAAGCCCCGTGAGAGCGGTGATTGCAAAAGCACAGATATCAATGTGTTCTGGTCAGGAGAAACCCTCTGATCTCCCAAACCGGCCCACGATCTCCTCTGGCCATAAAAGTGGGACAGTGCCTAAAAATCGGGACTGTCCCCTGGGAAACGAGACGGTTGGGAGGTATGCCTTGACCATGTAAGGAAGCTTCATTGACCAAATGATTTATGAAGGTCGCTTTAGGTGCCCTGTGTCTGGAAATAGAATGCCTTCCGACAGGTCCTAATTGGCCAGGGTCGGGTTTGAGCTAAAATAAAAATACTTTTAATAAATAAAAAAAATATTGATCATAGAAAATATTTGGAGAGTTAAAAATAATTTAACTGCCGGTGATTGGGGGAACAGAAAGGGGTCTGAGGGGTAGAGTCATGGGAATGGGGAGAGAAGAGGCTGGTTGAAGGTATTAGTTTGGCTCGGAAGAGATCTGGATATTAAAAATACCAAAAAATTAGATATTAACCCCAATTTACATGGCTTCTGCTCAGTAAGAAAGGAAGTGCTGCCCTCTAGTGGAAGGTTGGCTCAAGCGCGGTTTTGTGCGTCCCGTATTATGTCACTGTTGCCAAAATTTGGACAAACAGAAGAAATGACACGTATGTATTATGTATTCATTGTGTATCCAACTGCATCGAAAACTTGTAGAAAAGAAATCGACATCTGGTGGATTTACTGAGTTTTCCACGATGATCGAAATTATTATTTATACAACAGTTCCCGCAGCGCTTCTTACAGTCCCTACTTTCAAAGGGTCTGGCAAAACTATGAACTATGTAGGTGAACTATATGTAGAAAGACCTGTCGAGCTACGTACAAAAGACACACCTGTGCTCAAGAAGGTATCCTCTCTGAGGCAACTCTGCTTGGTGACCCTAGGAGATTTGCTTGTGTACACACCTTTGTTGGGGGAGGTGTTGTTTGAGGCGGAGGGTCCGTGGCCCACACTGGGAGGGTCGGCGAGGATGCAGGACCATCCTTCCACCATCCATGAAGAGCCACCTTGCGGTGCTTAGCCTCAGAGGTTTGGACTACAAAAGCACAGACCTCTGTTGGTCTTCAATGTCTCCAAATCTGGGACACTAACATGGGCAGCCCCGACCCTGCATAACGTATACCTAAATCAGTGAGAAATGTCCCCCGCATGAACTATTCATTATGCAGGGGCAGCTCGGCCAGAATCCCATTGGGTGCGGCCCTCCATAAAGCGCGATAAAGCGTAGGGCTCCAAGTGTCAATCTCCCCGTTGAGTAAACTCGACGCCCAGGTGCGAGCAGAGAACGTTATTTTCAGGACGTATCGGCCTGAAATATTTTTATGTAGCCGAGGAATTTATATGGCAGCCGTCCACGACCATCCCAACGAATGGCAATGCTGTGACAGATCGCCATAAACGTGTCATGTTATGGACGGATACTAAGTTACGCCTTGGGTCCGACCTCCTTGACAAACACATTAGTTCACCGGGTTGGACTCCGCCGTAGCCGGGACCGCCGGTGAAGAATTCATATCTTCCTTTGTTGTGGTAACAATGGAAGGTTCTTTGTTGCTCATCAGAGCTGCTCAGCGTTTGGCGGCCGTCCGTTCTCTTTGTTCTGCTATTGTTTGGTAAAGGAGTTTAGCCCTGGAACCATTCCGTAAGAATATACTCGCAGTTTGCTGTTGACATTGGAACCTCCGCAAATTATCAGTACTGTGAGAACACCTCGGCTAACCAAGATAGGTGATTTCTTTCTGAGTCATGTAACCAGTTCTGTAACAGTGTATTATAAACCCGTAATGTGATGGGATTAGCTGCCAGCGAAGAAAAGGTAACATTAAAAGGATACTTAAATACATATGCTTAAACCCTGGAGCTGCAGCTTACCTGGCTCATTTGGGACTCCCTTCTCGGCCTTTTGGCTAAGAGAAGAGGGGAAGCTTGGTCCTCTGGCCTCAGGGCTGGGACCTGTGTCAGAGAGCCCGAGGCTGTTATAGTGGCCCCTGGCATGGATCCACTGGGGCACTTTGAGTGGTGCGCGGTGGGACATGTGACTTTGGGTTTCGGTAGTGAGTTAAGCACCATTGGGTGGCCTAAAGTCACAGTGGAACTAAGTCCCCGAAGATTCTGACCAGTTTTGGTGTGGGGGGGGTGGATTGTGTCTTCTGGCCCCCACTTTCCCTTGAAGACTTAAGTGTATGGATGTGAAGACTTCAGTGGGTCTCCTCTAGTGGAGACCCTAGAAGATCTGGCCCACCCAAGGTTTATGCCTGAGTGGGAAGGAAAGGGCTGCATGTCCCTTTGGGGGAGTACAGCCCCAGAAGACGAAGACTGGGGACTTGGCTCCACTGTTTGAATCACCAATCACCCTGTTTTCACTTGCACGGTGGTAGACGACGATGAGCACAACCTCGGGCTCTTCAAAAATGTCTATGTGCAGAAAGTGCTCCCATTGATTTCAGATCTGGAGCTGAAGCTTCTCCTTAAAGGTTGGGGGGGTTCTTAGCTTTTTTTTCATGCGGGACCCCCAGGAGGTCTAATAAGACTGCCCCATGTGTCTATGCAGAAAGTTTTTCCATTCATTTCAACTCTGGAGCTGCAGCATCTCCTAAAGGGCTTTTTTAACCCCTACAAGATTATGTTTCTGTGTCTTCTGTCTGGTGATCTTCTAAAGTGTATGCTGTGATTAAAGTGCAGTAACAAATAACCCTCAGAACAAATGTCTGCACACAAATTGATGCCACGCTGTATAATGCCCCCCTAATGGATAGGTTTGCTTTTCCTAGTATATAAGCACTGATATGTGCTCGGGGTTGGGGTCTGGGAAAACCCGCAGGAGGCCAGGGACATCCAATACAGCCCAGAATCAAGGGGGGGGCGGCACCTTCTGGCCCGGGGGGACAAGTAAAGTGGACCAATCGGCATCTTGCCTCTCTAACATAAGCACTGGCACACATATGCACATACATACACACTCACACTAACACACATAAACATACTTACAAATACTTACACTAACATACTCTTACTCATACTCACTAACACACACCCATGCCAACACAAACTCCCTCTCATACCACTTACACATAAGCATTCAAACTCACACCCTTACACATTTACGCTACCACACACAATAGCACATCCATGCTAACACACAAACACTTACACATTCATGCCTACACAAACGCTTACACATACACATCCATGCTTACACACAAACGCTTACACATGCATGCTTACACACAAACGCTTACACATACGCATCCATGCTAACACACAAACACTTACACATTCATGCTTACACACAAACGCTTACACATACACATTCCATGCTAACACACAAACACTTACACATTCATGCTTACACACAAATGCTTACACATACACAGCCATGCTAACACACAAACACTTACACATTCATGCTTACACACAAACGCTTACACATACGCAGCCATGCTAACACACAAACACTTACACATTCATGCTTACACACAAATGCTTACACATACGCATCCATGCTAACACACAAACAATTACACATTCATGCTTACACACAAACGCTTACACATACGCATCCATGCTAACACACAAACACTTACACATTCATGCGTACACACATATACACATCCAAGCCATCTTCCCTACATAATGATTGTAAATATATGAGCGATGTACGTTGAGAATGCCGTAACATCTGTCTGTGAATACTAAGCCCTTCTTTACACCGCAAGCAAACCATGAAGTGTGAGCTCTTTACACCATAACAGGGAAATCAGGTTTAAACATAGACCCGACACACTAAACAGGACGTTGTCTACTCTTACGGCGTCTAAAGCAACACCAGAATACAATTACCTGAACAGCTTTGTGGAAACAGAGGATTATGGCTGAAATCCGTCCGATTTATTAGGTTTTTTGGTCATCCCGAGCCACCGTATGATGTTTGCTTCATCGATCATTGAAAAAATGGCATAATATTTAAATTAACTAATTGTATATAGTTGAGTTTATTGTGAGTTTTCACATTACGGACGTCTGCAAATGTTTTGTGAAATATTCATGTTAAAAAAGATTTTTTTTTGCAAAAATACATATTTTGCAGGCTGTACCAATTATTGAAAGACGTGCATTTTTTTTCATCCATGAAACCCTGTAATTACACTAGGCCCAGACATCGCGTGTTCCTGTACTGTTATTGCCCCGCCGAGCTCTGTTTCTGCCCTGAAAAGCTGGAATGCAGCGGGACAGGGTGGCAAAATCGGGACTGTCACGCATGAAGCAGGACAGTTGGGAGGCATGCATATTTTCTAGAACAATGATACGATACGGGCTAAACCTCACCACGGGACTCTCTATTGAAATGTTGGGCAACAATTATCCATAGAATTATACCCAGAAACACAGAATGTGACGGCAGATCGGACCCGTTCTCACCGTCTAGTTGCCCGTTTCACCCGGTGTAATGACTCAGACCTCGTTTCTCATCTTAGATTCACTTGCTGTATTACCCTCTGCCACTTCCACTGGGAGGCTGTTCCCGGTACCTACCACCCTCTCAGAGAAATGAAACTCTCTTACGTTACATCTACGACCCTCTCGTTTTGGACGTTGCCCTCTCCTTCTGCCTCCTCTGAAATAAACGTCCCTCTTAAACCCGTCTAACCCCTTAACACACGGAAGCGTAGCTCGTCGTTCCGTAAAGAGCTATTAGTGTTCCCGCGTCCAAATAACAGCCCGGTGTCATCTCTCCAGTCCGCTCGGTGCGGGGAGGGACGCGCTGTCACACAGACATGTAAGGTACAAAAGGCCCGTCCCTTGTCACTTAATCACACCCCTCGTGTTTGCCTCGGGGCTATTTCGGTCTGTCGCACCGAGCAGGATCTCTGACAGATGACGATCTTGTAACCAACACAAGCAGCAGGACTTGTTGCTCCATCGAGCCGCTTCCAGCATCGGAGGAATTCCCTGGAACTGAAAGGGTTAACTTCTTCTTTGTCACACACATTTATATATATATAGATATATAACCGGGGAGGAAAAAGAATTCTGCTCAGAAAGAGGATGTGCCCGCAATAAACAACTCCATGCGTGGGTGCGAGGCACACGTGCTGTGAGGATTAGTCTTTGCAGGGACCGCAGGATCGGAACTGGTGGTTTATTGCAATTTACGGTAAACAACTAAGAGGAGAGCGGATTCCTGAAAAGGAAGAAGACGATGACGGACTCCGTTCCAACCAACGGGGAAGAGAAGGACCCCGACATCGAGCTGTTTGTGAAGGTAGGTGATTACACAGAGTTGTTTTACCCCAGAGATAGGTAACAGCCGGGTCAGTTGCATGGTGTCGGTGTAACTCCCATCACTCCGAGGGAGGCTGAAGTTGATAGGAGTTGTATTACAACAGTAGCCGGTCGCCTGATTAGGTTCTAATGATAAATATTCTGTGACCCGTTTCTAACGTAATCGGTTATTTTAAATTAAGGGATTCAATAAGAAAAAAAGATGTTTATAGGGTAACGTCACCCGCGCTTACTCCCGGGCCGCACTGTTTGTTACGGAACATTCGTCGTCACATCCAAAGTGCCCATATTGAACTAGCAAATGGAACAGCCTCCCAGCAGAAGTGGTAGAGGTTAATTCAGTGGGGGAATTTAAACATGCGCGAAGCCATCCTGAATCCTATGTTTCTATGTATGTGTAAAGGCTGGTAATTTACACGTGTAATGATGCCACAAGCCTTTGCGCCCGTCGTCCCCTCATTGGATCAGGATCTGGCAGCATTTAGTAATCGGGCCGACAGACGGGCTGGGGTGGCACAGAAAGCGCTTTGACTTTGTCGTGTAAAAGTCTGTGTTACAAGAACCGCTGGAAATCAAACAAACCGGCAATGGAAAGCAATGGAGGGTTTCCAGTACTGAAAGGGTTAAATCTCCTTAACGGTACGCTCACGATGCCTAAAACGCTCACACACACATATGGCGCTGAAACAGTTAAAAAATTCCGAGATATGGGGCTTTGACACCCAATAAAATACAAGCTGCTCATCCAAGGCCACCGAAATAATAATAATAATAATAATAATAATAATATATAATAAATATATTATTATTAATGTATATTATTATGAATATATATTGTTATTAATGTATATTATAATAATAATAGTTATTAATTAATTATTATTATTATTATATTATTATTTTGGTGCAAAGCATTCCAGCTCTAGAACAGTTAATATCTTTATTAAAGGGACACTCCAGCCTATATAAGCCCTTTATTCCATATGATAACTGAGCGGTCCCTTTAAATTGATATGGTGTCTCTCTTGCGTCTGCTTCTGCAGAATCCCCCCCATTGTACAGCGCTACGGAATTTGATGGCGCTATATAAAACAATAAATAATAATATGCATTTGCCCCTCTCCCTGCCCCCCCCCAAGCTATTTTCTCTTGGCAGAACATAAGATACTCACCACCAGTCAGTTCCAGCACTGCGGGCGAGGGTATATTCAGACCCCCCGGTGCGCATGTGCAGAACGTGTTCCCATTGGGAGCTCTTACCTGCCACTGCTTGATACAAATCACAGGAGGAGGGAAACTGCACATGCAAGGCTGCAGCTTCTCCATCGGGTAAGTCCTTTTTCAATTTTTTTTATTTAAACACAGGACTGCCTGTTGGGGGGGTGTTGTGGGGATTCATGGATATATACGGAGAGATAATTCTTTATTTATCGGAAGGGGAATTGGGGTAGGTCGCGCATGAAACTGCCGCACAGCTGTGTTTACAGGACGGGATGAAATACCGTTTGGATGGTTTCACTTTAAGGCTGGGGTGACGGCCGCCAAGGCGCTCGTTAGGTGTGTCTGCTGTTTTGATACTCAGCTATGTACGTCCGTACATTGTTTTGCCAATATTTCGTTTCTATGTAAGATCGTTCTTCCGAGCGCTTTAAAGCCGTTAAAGGTGCTGTTCCACTTAGACAAAACACTTACTGCACTCTCCTGTATGTTAAGCAACTTAGCAGATCTCTTATTTTATTCTTTCTCCTGAAGGTCTTTTCAGTTTCAGTTCTATGGCATGCCCCGACGTCACATGACATTTGAGTGTTCCCGGCGTAAATTGCAAATGAGATAAAATTTGACATGATTAAAAAAAAACTATTTCTGGGAAGGATTGAGGAATGATGTTTGTAATGCCGCATGTAGTTAAAAAGAGGTGGGACTGCAGCTTTAAATCTTAGACTCCCAAATGGGAGCACTTTTCCCGCTTACGCAGTGGGGGTGTCATTATGGCCCCCGCCAAAATATTTGCAGGGCCGGACCTGGAGCCAATTGGCGGCCGAACACCTCTCTGGCATGGTGACGGAAAGGGGCAAATTCATACAATGGGGGAGGGGGGGATTTTGTGGAATCTTCCCATTCTTTATAGTGCATATAAGGGCTGGAATGTCCCCTTAAGTATAACAGGGGTTAAATTCAGCTTAAAAACGGCGGTTCATTTCCTCAAATTCCTTTAATAGAACTTGAGTTTCTATAATAGAATTCAGCTTTATTTGTGAATTTTAGTGCTGCATTTTTTTCCCCCTGAAAGCAATTTTCTAGCTTAAAAGAACGTCAGAGCAAGAGGGGAGATTCACGACTTCAGACGAGGTTATCGGGCTGGGAAGAGATGTGAGAAAGAGAGCTCCCGGTTACCGGCGCACACGGCCGGGAACGGAGCGTTACAGGATATAACGCGGTTAAATGAACACGGCCTCCACCCAATAGACAGGGGCTTTTTGGGACAAGAACGTTTCTTAATGATTAATGTAACAGCCCCCCCCAGTCTCCTCGTTCACCCAGAAACACCTGCAGAGCCACATGGTCCTTCTCATTTCATTTTGATGGCACATACGCCTGCTCAGGTGTGCCGGGTAGCTGCCCTACTATAGGGATCATGGTTTGGTTGGGGAGATCCTCTGACCTCCCTGATCGTCCCAGGCTGCCATTAAACCCACAGAGGTCTGGGCAGTTATGTCAAGGTGGCCACCTTGCGAAGCTCTGAGTACCACGGGGCGGCTCTGTAAGCAAAGTTGGCAAGTCTCTGGCCCCGTCGGCTCCCTCATCCAGTCCCACCCGATCTCTGCCTCTAGTCACATCCCCCAACACTGGTGTCTCGATTTGGACACCGGAAATGTTGGGGAGTGTACATGAAAAAGATCCAGAACTTTGCCCTTCACAGGCATCTTGACTTCCTCATCAAAAGCATTTCAGTATTCGCAGTTTTCCAAATTGTTCAAACTAAAAACAAAGCTGTGTCCTATGAAGTAATTATTATTGCTCTCTGGGCTGGTCAGGGGAGATTAGAGGACCTCTCCAACAGGCTCATGATACCCAATGCCCGCAAAAGCGAGAGAGTGGGGCAGCTACATGGGACAGTGTCCAAAAATCTGGACTGTCCTGCAAAGACTTGGACACTTGGCACCCACGTTGGCACTTCTTGGTATTCAGATCTTCTGAATTACCTTCTGTAACGTCTTTGTATAAGGACCATTATTAGAACTATTTGGTTGTCAATGGAATGTTCGTGATGGGCTTTAATATTTGAAGATTCCGCGTCAGCTTCCAGCTAGGTTTTATACCCTGATGTTATAGAGAATGTGGGTTGACGCGGTGTAAATATCCCTAATTTGAGGTCAAGGTGTCAAAGAGATTAAATTCTGGTGATAACTCACCCCGGCCACCAGACAGACCAATACAGAGACCTAAATCGATCCTTTTGCATACATAGTAATGAATCATCTTCACGCTAATCTGTAAAGGGCCATCACAATAGGCAAAGCATGTAGCGTGAAAACAAAGCAACAAAGTATTTCCTCTAGCGCTGGATTCCAGGGCTGATTTAGTCTGGTTCCACCCTCTTCTTCACCGGTTTCAGTGCTGCCTGTGACCAAGGAGATAGGGAAACACACTGACAGCCCATATCTCTCAACACACATTGCTTTGCTCCAGAAAGATCCCAGGGTGTAAACAGCGCTTCTGCACCATAAACGCCATGCCAGCTGGAGTCATTCCAGGTCCGCCATGACAGCTAGTGATCACACGCTTAACCCTTCATGTGCTATAGGGCTGTGCAAGCTACTCAAGCATAGTCTTCATCTGCCGGTCCCTTTAAGGAATATTAAATGAATGTTCCCATTATTTCATCTTGTTTTATAACAAGCCCCCACTTTTCACAATCCTGAACCCTGACCCTAGGTAAGAACGCATAGGGACCGCTCGCGCCCCAATGCCTGTGTTGTCTACGATACCCCCATCCACAGCCCGTTATCTTAATCATTTGGAACCAAAAAATGAACTCTTTTGCGCACCAGAGTAAAGGAAACTCCCCCTGGGGGACTTAGAAAAGGGAACTGGAACTTGAGAGGTTCATTTTCAATCTGAGTCATTGTACGATGGTTCCGTAGAAAGGGTGGAAATGGGAAGCCACTAGAAGAGTATATCAGAAGTTGGCAGGAACCTAGAATGTAAGATCCCAACACTTGGCTTCCCAATACATGCTTCCTCCATCTTCATCTCCTATACAAGTATGGCGTCTATCAAGGAGGAAAGTCCCATTCGGCGAGCCAGACATAGGGTCCTGCCTTGGCCCCAAATTACCATCTCATCCACCATTAGCTTGGGTATTGACACGTGATAGATCTATCTGAAAAGCTTGAGGGCATCTTGCTTCTCCATGGGTAGTGCTACAAGCTGAAGTAGCTGTTTGGTGCTCCCATCATAGAATGCGGGACCAGGAAAGCATGAAACAGAAGAGAATACCGCCCTGTGTACTCATTAGACTAATAACGAATGCTTCATTCGGTACGGTGCTCTTTAGAATGATATTAATTCTCCATCAGTATTCACTTTTATCATTTGCATTCATGGTTGACGTTCTGTGAACCTTGATCCCTGAACCTGTCTGGGATTGGCACCTGGTTATTTTTAATGCACTCGTTGTGAAAGGCAGGGCTGTGCCGCCTGACATGCTTTCTTTAGGTCTTTATTTAAACATTTTAGCAATATAACAAAGCAGTTGACGCCGTATCGTGGGGGCTGGAGAATTACCAACTTAGGTGTAGACAAACAGCATAGCGAAATAATAACAACATCGTAGAACAGCAGCAGATTCTGGAGCGCTGTTACAGTAGGGGATAGTGAATACAACAATGTGGGGGTCATCTACTTAGGAGACACATTGTTTGGGGGTAACTTAATGTTTATTTATGGATGATCCATTGTTGGAAGTTAGATCCTATGAGCCAAAGCTGCAACAAAACATCCATCGGTCATCTTTCTTTGCCCAGCCGCTGTTCCCTACCTGTCCTTTCATTTTCTATTTGTAGAGCGGTAAAGTTGTCCGTTAGTTATGTGATGACAGCGTAAATGCAGGGGCAGGGGCCTTGGGAACATTTAAGGTGCTAAATCGTTAGGGCAGAGCTTGAGCCGCAGACCTTGTGACCAAAATGTCACCGGTATCGTCTGTCATCCTAAAAATAGGGACTATTAACAATGTCAGCGTGTGGGCTGATGGAGGCTTCAGCTGAAGGTGAATGTGACAGGTGAGTACGCAGGGTGCTCGATCTGAAGATATTACTGTATTACAAGTCACGGGTTACCTGGGCTTTACAGATGTAGAAGGACAAGTCAAACGGGGGACAAAGACGGACTCAACGACCTTTTCAGCACTTGTGTTGGAGTGTGTGTGGCAAGAGGCTTGGAGCGGCATGGCTAGGCTCAGGGGCGGACATGGTCAGGAGCGGGACCCGCAGCTGATTGTTGGAAGGTGGCACCATGGGAGCGACAATGGACATCTGTTCTGCAACAGCACAGGCCTACGAGTCCCTGGGCCGTTCGGGGGAGATCACAGGATCTCCTCCACTGATTCAGAATCCCCCATACTGGCAAAACTAAGAGAGTGGGGCAGCTATGCAGGGCAATGACCAAAGTTCTAGATACTTGGGAGGTATACAAGTGTTCTGTACAATGTATTCAATTGCAACATTTGAAATGACTTTGTTGCCATGTCCGCCCTTCTGTTATGATGTTGTTAGTAACAGACTTGTGATGGTACATGGTTCGGCTCAATGTTTTTAACCCAATCTCAGAGTTCTTGGCTTAAACTGGCAGATATTTTTATGGTGACAGAGCACCAAGTGGCTTATTCTGGCCTAGGACAAGTAGGACTGGGTTTCGGGTGCCTGGTCCAGGTGGCAGCAGCTCCTCCGCCACTTAACAGGGGCCCAGTTGTGCTTTTGGCTTCTGATCTCCCCAACTTGCCCATTAACGCTATGGAAGACCATGCTGAGTCAGCACAGCCTTCACACCTTACTTCCACCCAGAGCTGTGGAGTGGCCGGTTATGACATCATATCCCCGCACTCAGCTTTAAGGACCGCAGCGTGAGGGGAGAAAAAACAAAAACATTTTTGTTGGAAAACAATTGATATCATTTAACCCCCCAAATGCATACGATGCATTCAATATATCTTAATAAAATATATGGGATGAGAAAATAAAAAACGAAAGGAGTCATTGTCAGTGTTAGAAGCTGCAGTATTTTTTAGAATTCTGCATATCTCTCTCTTATCAAAAATGTTTGTAAAACTGGAGGCAATAATATCAAATTGCAAAATGCATAGAATATACAAAATAACACCAAATGGAGATCCCCAATGTTTTGGCTGTATAAACCTTTATCAAGGCATAACGTCACTTTTTTTCTCTTTCTCTCTCTTGTTTCTCTATCTCTCTCACTCGCTTCTCAATCAGTGATGGTGTTTCTTTTGGAATTAACCGTTACAAATGCTACACAGCACATCGATTCAGCCCCGTTTACCCTACCTGACCTGCCAACGGGTTTCCATATCAATACTCCACGCGCGATCTGTCCTCTATTTACATCTTTTGTATCTCTGAGTCTGAATGCGATATATTTTATTATTATTTGCATGATAAATAAGAGTCCCTTTATGGCCCAGGGAGACACCAACACAACATCTCATCAGCTGCTTGTTACTGTTACTGACAGATCAATGACAATTCCATCCATTGCTATAGTAAGGGTATGAGTGTCGTCTGCTTCAATAGTCCAGATTTAACCCTTCAAAGTAACGAGTCTGTGCAGAGCCAGCACTCAAAGGGGGAAAAACATGCAGTTATACCTTTTTTGGTCTTATTGTCCTTCTGTAAAAAAAATCTGTAAAGCGTCGTCCCTAGACCTGCCTCGTACCTAGACAGGTGTCACCAGGGCCAGATTACTGCCACATCTAGAAGCTTTTCAGGACTCCCAAGACCTTGATGACTCCGTACACCGCGGGGGGTCCCCTACCTGCTATTCCCCCCCCCCTAATAATTACAGATGATGAGTGACAGGTTCACTCCTAAAGCAGGATTTGCTTTGCAATCGTTTATGTGTTTTGTGCCGGAGATGCGATTACCGGGGAGGGAGCCGCTTCCAGATAAGATACTGCCCAGACGTTACCGGCTGATAAGAAACGCAGAATCCAACCTCTCTAACGCGATACGTTCCTCGCTACGTACAATTCTTGGCCTGGTATCTTTAACATGTTATGGCTGACCTTGTGTAGGAACAGCTGGTTCCTCTAGATTATAAAACCTTATATTGGTCAATGCATAAGTTTACCATTTCCCCCCAATACAGCACTTTCTTTTGCACCCCTCTGCAAGCAAATTATATATATATATATATATAAGGCTCATTGAGAGCCGAAACGTTGGACCTTCACCAAGTCAATACATTTTATAAAAAGAAGACCCGCTGAGTGCATCAACTTTATTTGCTGTATATATATATATATATATATATATATATATATATATAGTCTTTATCACTCCCATCACTCCTTTATCACTCCCATCACTCCTGTGTTCCAATGGCACGTTGTGTTCGCGGATCCAAGTTTAAGTTTAAAAGGCTAATTGATGGTTAGAAAACCCTTTTGCAATTATGTTACAGCTATGATGAAAACGAACAAGTGACCCTAAACTTTTGAATGGTAGTTAGCGTGTATGTGTGTGTATAAATATATATATATATGTTGTATGACTTGTACTTGTATTTGTCAAACAAAATAGCCGAATGTCCCGATGTGACATTTTTAGCATTTTTTAATAAATGTTTTCCAGTTTTTCCATTTAAAAGCATTCCCTGCTCAGTATTATGCAAATCTCTGGGTGTCGTAGTGATATAAAGATGCTAAATATCAACATCGGGTGGATGGGATCAGTCTGGCCTATGTCCTGCCGTCTGTCCAGGCCAACGTTCATATTTTGAAATTGCCAATATGCCCTCAGCGATAAAAAAAAGCACCTGAGTAGCGATTACCGGAAAGTTTCAATGGGCACCAGGCCGAGTGCCCACATGTGGGTGTAGCTGCGTCTGATGTGACCACGTTGCACGGCATCTCTGCCATTGTTATCCAAATTGGTAAATATGGGGCCCGCCGGCGGTATTAAATTATTAAAAAAAGTTATTAAAAAGATACAAAATCCAGCCCAATGAAACCTTCCATGTGAAAATTCCTATGCGTTACTTGTATCTTTGGTAAAGGGGGAGTTTGCCCCAAACACAGTCCTTTCCGCCATGCAGTTATACCCCGTCGGGCTCAACTTGTTTGACCCTGCCAGAGCTGTGAGAACATGATGAAAAAAACCCGAAGGATTAGAATGCTGCAGGAACGTAAACCCAGCAAGTAAAACAAAACCCCGACGCGCTCCGACCCGTTCTTCGCGAGGGAGTCTGCTTTATTAGATTCGGGAAAACATTGTAAGCGTGCTTCTGTTACCATCCCCCCCCCTCAGGATCCTTCTTACTTTGTGTTCTTTGACTCACTATTTGTCCTGTTTACCCATTGTACAGCGCTGTAGAATATGGCGGCGCTATTTCTAGATTGCAAGCTCTGTTGAGTAGGGCCCTCTCCACCTATTAATTCATATTTTTTTATGTTATGCGCTATGCTATGCGCTCGTTATCGCCTGTTTGCCATTGTACAGCGCCACAGAATATGGTGGCACTATACGGTATAAACAATAAACATGCTTTATGACTTTTATGCTGCTAAAAAGGTTCCGTGTTACTTGTCATAAAAACTGTTGTGGGAGCGAAATGTTACATTTTGGGTAAATCTAATTAATACTTCCGGCAATGGCTGTTTATAACGAGCTACCGCCAAGGGATTTGGTCCCTTTTTGATAAAGTTTATAAAAATGAGGGTATTTATTTAGATCACCACCAGTGTGGTTTGGTGTAAGACCTTCTTCATTCGTAATAACTGCTTAGCTGTAGATTCCGTGAGACTAAAATACTGGCCAAAAAATACTATGTGAAGCGAATCAGCTGATCTATCATATAGGTCTCCATAATTTCCATCTAATTTGTGTTTTGTACAAATATAGTAAAGAATTATTTATGTAGATTGTGTTAATAATTCAGACCACACAATTTATTACTGATAAAAGGGGAATTTCTCCTATATCTTTGATCTGCTTAATTAATTTTTAAAAATATTGAGCCGTTTTCTTTTTTTTTTTTTTTAAACGTTCTAGTCCCCCCCCCCCCCATAATATAATGTTTTCAGGAGTTCTCGCTCTGTTATCTGACCTCAATCTACTAGACAAACTCCCCGACTTCTTATCACACTGCCTGTGGGAAAAATAGATCGGCTCAGTCTAAATCACTCAGCCGGACTCTCTGGCTAATGAAGATCTATGGAGAAATGGACTTCATTTGGATTGCCATAAAGAATCAGCTCTGTGTGGTGTTGGGAAATATCACACGACTCCTCCTGTATACATTTGCCCCTTCCCCCACCCAGCAGTTATTGTGCGTGCAGGACATGCCTACACAATATATAAATACCGCCGGTGCTGGCACAGCGATCGCTGTAGGCGGGGGTCTGTTCTACCCCCTTGTGCAGCAAGCGCTTGCGCTTCTATTAATTTCAATGGGAGCACTTTCCTACCACTCATTGGCTGCATCAAGCAGCCAATCAATAGCAAGAATGATCGAACCGCAGAGGAGGGAGGAAGAAGAAAGCTGCAGCGCTGCATTTTACACCTTAAGCCAGTGCTTAATTTTATTATATATATTTTTAAATATTATTATTCTATTACTTTATATTATTATTATTATTATATTATTATTTTAAATATTTTTATATTTATATTAGGGCTGCAACTAACGATTATTTTAATAATCGATTAGTTGGCCGATTATTTTTTCGATTAATCGATTAATCGGATAAAAAAAAACAATATGCAAATTTTTTGTTTATTTAAAATAATTTAATGAACTGGATGTTAAAAAACAACTTAAAATTTACATTAACATTCTTATTTTGTTATGATGTAATAAAAAAACAATATTTTCAAAGTACAAAAACCCAAACACAATATTTATGAAACAAAATAACCCCAAACATTCTGAAAAGAGGTGGACTATTACTGTTCAAGAAACTTTGCACCCAGCACTTTGCATCCGGCACTTTGCACCCGGCACTTTGCCCCACCCCTGGCACTTTGCACCCAGCACTTTGCACCCGGCACTTTGCCCCAGCCCTGGCACTTTGCACCAGCCCTGGCACTTTGCACCCAGAACTTTGCACCCAGCACTTTGCACCCAGCCCTGGCACTTTGCACCCAGAACTTTGCACCCAGCCCTGGCACTTTGCACCCAGCACTTTGCACCCGGCACTTTGCACCCAGCCCTGGCACTTTGCACCCAGAACTTTGCACCCAGCCCTGGCACTTTGCACCCAGCCCTGGCACTTTGCACCCGGCACTTTGCACCCGGCACTTTGCACCCAGCCCTGGCACTTTGCACCCGGCACTTTGCACCCAGCCCTGGCACTTTGCACCCAGCACTTTGCACCCAGAACTTTGCACCCAGCCCTGGCACTTTGCACCCAGCCCTGGCACTTTGCACCCAGCCCTGGCACTTTGCACCCAGCCCTGGCACTTTGCCCCTGCACCCAGTCTCCAACTCTGCCCTGCACCCAGCCCTGCCCCCACATTCTGCCCTGCCGCCACACTCACACCCTGCACCCACTCTGCTCTGCACCCACACTCTGCCCTGCACCCAGTCTCCAACTCTGCCCTGCACCCCCACCCCCACTCTGCCCTGCACCCAGTCTCCTGCCCTGCCCCCACACTCACACCCTGCCCTGCATCCCCACCCCCACCCTGCCCTGCGTCTCCTACCCTGGCCTGCCCCCCCCCCACTCTGCCCTGCATCCCCTGAAACCCCACCCCCACCCCCGCGAATCGCTCTGTGCGAACGGAGCCACTCGCACAGAGCGAACCGCAACTAAAAGAAGGCGCGTGTAGCGGAAGCGGGGAACGCTCGCGGAGGTAGGTAAAAGGAGCCGAGTGCTCCAACAACTAATCGATCACTCGATTAATCGATAACGGAAATCGTCGACAACGATTTCCGTTATCGATTATTATCGATTTTATCGATTCGTTGTTTCAGCCCTAATTTATATTTTTTATTACATATGCATTCTACTATAGTTGTTCTCACAGATTATAGTGCTTTTAAGTCTTCTTGGTATATTTATAAAGAACCTGGACGTACAATAAGTGCTATTAAAACTATAAAATCAGGTTATATATATATATATATATATATATATATATATGTGTGTGTGTGTGTGTAGTGTATTTTATGAAAGCAGCTAATTCTTTGAGACATAACGTAATCTTGCAGAAGTTGCCCCGAAAGAAACGTTGTCAGGACGGCTCTCCTTTTGCTGCAGTAATTCAGTGTAAATGATCTTTGAAACCTCATAAAGCTCCGTTTCACGTGCCTGTGCATCGGCGAGAACACTATTTTTTAATAGTTTTTTTTACGCAGTACCTGGGCATTGTCCTCAAACAATTGAGACAGATAAAAGCCAACGTTGCAAAGCCACGGGCGCGTGAGTCCCATTGTCGGCCGGGCACATTCTGGACTCCAGGTCCCCTTTGTTTGCCGGCCGGCGTATTGTGTTACTGCTTTCGTTTTGCGTTACTGGATGAATGGAAAGCTTAATTCGGACAGAGCAGATTGAATATCAGGGGAGGAAATTATAGTCCCTTATTTGTCTGCAGACAGCCTTTTGTTTTTATGAGTTATGTGGCTGATTTTTTATTTATTTTTTACCGTTGTGATAAAGAAGGATCATTGTCTGTCCAGAACATTCTAAAAATAGCCTGTGTCAAAAATGAAGGAGACCGCTGAGGCTAGTTAAGAAGTTCTATTATTACTTAAGGCGAGTGTACGGCGCTGCAGCTTTCTACAGGTGTAGCAGCGAGGGAGAAGTTGATGATTAAAGCCAGACAGCCTTTTTCAGGGTTAACGCTACAGAGACCCACGCGTTCACATCCATCTTTACTCTTTCCCCCCAACTCCTACTGAATCCGTCATGTTTTGTGTAAGTGGAACAGCAGCTTTAACATTGTGTCAGTCTTCACACACAGAATAGGAAGTATATTTAAAGGGATACTTTAATGATGAGCGGTCCCTTTAAATGTCCATAGTGTCCCTCTTCCAAATGCCCCCCCCTCCGTATGCATGTGTCCGCTCCCCCACCCACCAGCTATTTGGACGGGTGCGTATTGAGACCCCCATGTGGTGCGATTTCAGCAGGAACTCTTTGCTGCAGCTGATTGGTTGCTTTAAACAGCCAGTCAGTGGCTAGAATCATCAGACCATAGAGAGGGGGGGGGGGTAAGTTGTGTAGCTGCAGCTTCTCCCTAAGGCAAGCATATTTTTTTATTATTATTTTTAGCAATGCGTATAAAATTACTTACTTTCATATGCAATGTTTGCTTAGGGTGTTTTCCTGGGATGCTGCAGCATCCCTTTAAGAAAGCATTCATAAATGTCTTTAACATTCATAAAAATAAATAAAACAACAATAAAAAAATCTTTTTTTTTTTTTTTTAACGGCCCAATCTATCAAACCTCGTCTTCCCCTGAGCTTTGATTTCAAGATATTGGCAGGCAGTTGCTAATTAAAGTTCATAACACGGTGATTAAATTGCTGTTAATTGGCAATAACATGGGGGTATTAACATGGGGGTATTAACATGGGGGTAACGCTGGTTGCTCCCGCGGGTTACCCCCCTATCATCGATACTGAATAGACATTACTAGCTGATGCCGGCACATTCCTATCAGGATTTATGGCTAGCAGCTCCGCCCCCTAGTATGGCAGCTAGCGGCTTTTAAAGGGACGGTCACAGGATTGTTACACCCCTAGGCCTTAAGTACGTCACAGCAGTTAGTCCCTCCCTTGTGTCTGCTTAATCCCACCCCTCACACAGTCAGGTCAGCTCCAGGAAGTTCCCAGCTATGACGATATATTTCTTTCTCGCCCAACGTGTGCAATCATTTAATATTCACGACTGGGTTCTATTTCCAGAGCAGACACCCGCTTGTCTGAAGAGCTTGCGCTCCGTCATGTCATTTGCCGCATGCTGATTATTCTCACCGTCCTCGTAATATGACGGTCGCTACGGCGAGTGCCTCCTGACGGAGCGAGTCTGAGTAGTGGAATTTCAATGAATAATTTAGCGTGAGCTTGTGTTTCAGTGCAAGGTTAACTTTCAACTTCTGACGGCCATCAACACGCTGTGTATTCGCAAAGAGATCCTAAGCCTGCGCAAACATGCGTGCCGCTGTCTGCCGCACACACACTCTTATTACATCATGCCTTATACCGGAAGCATTGTTGCGGATTAGGTTATTTGGAGAAATAGAAATATGTATTATTTTGACAGAATCGCTGACCTAGACTTGACCTAGGGTGGCGAACCCAGCCGGCCCCCACACGGCCGCCATCTTTGCTACAGGGCGCTGGGATATGATGTCATATCCCGTGGCACGCAGTCTACGTTGGCTGATCAGAGATCCCATTAAGCCACGGGACACCGGCAAGGACTGACCGCCCAAGAGGGCCATTTACCCCCTGGTTATGCTGTCTGGATGCCAATGGAAGCCCCTTAACCTCTGGGCTATTGATCCCATGTGATACCCATTTTTGATATGGGGGTTAGTATCTCTTTAAGGTTTTGGCACTAAATATTACACCCTTATGTCGGGCTTTCATACATCGATGCTTTCTTCATATCCTGCACGGGGGGGGGGGTGACATTTAGCTATATGTATGACAAAGAGTACCTACCTATAGATCTAGGATATGCTAAAGCCACGAGAGTGAATTTAAAGAGACAATTTAAAGCGCTTGGTCCAATGGCATGCAGAGGGTCTCATTAGACTGTGCCTCCCAACTGTCCGGCTTTGCAGGGGACAGTCCTGATTTTGCCGCTCTATCCCGCTGTAATCCCGAGCTCTATCTCTGCCCCGCTTATCGATAGATCTTGGTGGGTCCGCAGCATTGGGGATCGCAATTCTTTGACACCAGAGAATGCATGCTGCGCGTGTGCAGAATTGTGCACGTGCCCAGTAGCGCTACTGGTTTGAGTGACAGCATCCCGATTCTCCAGGGGTAGAAGTTAGGAGGCATGTTGGACCCATGTACTGCGCATGCACAATGGTCAGCAGGAGATGCATTCCGAAGAGTTTTGAACTCCTTTTCCTATTGTGCGTTGCGGCCTTATTTATTTATTATCTGTAATGCCTGTAAGAGAGAAGATAGATATCTACAGAAATATGTTTTATTTTACGTTCTATAAATTTATGTTGTAGAATTATATGAGCCAATCATTAACGGCACGGTCACTGCTGACCAATGGGAAGCTAGATATCCTTGATGAATCATGATCTTTTATCATTTTTAATCAGAAACTGTTTCTCAAATCATGGTAATTTAAGACATAGAGATAAATTATTATTACTATTATTAATTATTATTAATATTAATTGGCATGCTGTGTATTTTATGTCCCCCCTTTTGCAGGCTGGCAGCGATGGGGAGAGTATAGGAAATTGCCCCTTTTCTCAGCGGCTTTTCATGATCCTTTGGCTGAAGGGAGTTGTCTTTAACGTAACCACGGTTGACCTGAAAAGGTATGAATCGCATGGATGTTTAAAACACACGCAGCCCTTATGTAACGTGGCACATGCTAAACCACCCCGGGACACGGGTCTATGTTTTTAATGAGCCGCGGGGCAACGTTCTAGACGTGAATCAGTCGTCATGGAAACCAATGGAACGTTCTTGCTACACGCTCCAGATTGGGTTAGATTGCACTAGAATTTTTATAAATAAAAAGTACATATTGCATGGGGTGTGATATAATTACGTTTACTGAGAAAGGGGGCCCTTCTCATTGGGTGAGCTATGATTGGCTCAAACCAAAAGACCACATTTCCATCGTAGGCTCCTTGCGTGTGTTCTTGATGATGTGTTGCATGGGGACTTGTGTGGATGATCGTATAAATTGGGTGGAGAACTGAGATGGGTAGAAACCTAGCCAGCTTGGCTTTTCCCACTTGTTGGGTGGCTTGTCCATCTCTACAGCTTACAAGCTTACAGCCTAGAACAGGGGCGTCCAACCTGTGGCCCTCCAGCTGCTGCAGGGCTACATCTCCCATAATGCTATTTCAGCTAAGGGCCTGGCAGAGGAGTATGGGAGATGTAGTCCTGCAGTTGGAGGGCCGCAGGTTGGACACCCTTGGCCTAGAAGAAGCATGGGTCAAACGGCAGGGCCAATACTACTGCTAACGGGACTAAAAGCAGTTTAAGCCTAGATGACAATCTCCTCGACTCGTTCATGAAGCCCTTGCTGCTTGTTCTGGTTCTGAGAAACCCATGACAGCATACTCACATCTCATCCCGAAACGCTACAAGGTCATGGAACAAGGCTGTTGGGACCGCTCTCCTCACTAGAAGAGCTTGAGAAATACTAATCCGGACTACGCTGCTAGAAAAAAATCAAACATTAAAAGAAAAAACTCCTGAAGCTGATATTAATCAGTAACCCTCCTTCCCTGCCCCATTACGGGGCATTTACCTCACTTTTACAGAAAACCAGCTGACTTGCACAACTTAGCCCCTGGGACTCATCCACCGTTCCTGACCTACAATGGAGAGGTGAAGACCGACGTGAACAAAATCGAAGAGTTTCTGGAGGAGACGTTGGCCCCACCAAGGTATTTGTGTTATAACTCCCTGCTTAATGGAGAGACTCTGCAGTATGTGCTACTCCTGGGTTTACTACAATTAGTAGAATGTTCCACTTTTGATAAAATGAAATGAAGGGGTGACAGAACTTTGGAATTCACTGTTAATTGTTATATTTTTCCTAGCCCCCCCCCCCCGCCCCAAGTACAAAACTATTGACTCCAAACCTCGGTACAAAACTAGGCAGTTACCCAGTCATGAGGAATCAGGCCCTCAGTAATGGGTTTCTGTGAGTGGTCCTCCCTTCACGTTTTTCACAAATTCTACTGGAGACTATTAATTGCTGTTTAATTTCATTGAATAAACCCTAAATTTGCCAGATTATGTCCCACGAGAACTGTCCTGAATATCCCAGAGCTATACCAATCCAGAGAATCTTCTACCAGATGTCACCCGCATTCTATGACACCCACCCCTCCTATATACAGTAATTACCCCCAGCACTGTATACAGTAATAACCCCAAGCACTGTATACAATAATATAACCCCCCCAGCGCTGTATACAGTAATATAACCCCCCAGCGCTGTATACAGTAATAACCCCAGCACTGTATACAGTAATATAACCCCCCAGCGCTGTATACAGTAATAACCCCCAGTGCTGTATACAGTAATATAACCCCCAGCGCTGTATACAGTTATATAACCCCCAGCACTGTACACAGAAATATAACCCCCAGCACTGTATACAGTAATAACCCCCCCAGCGCTGTATACAGTAATATAACCCCCCCAGCCCTGTATAAAGTAATGTCGGTCGGCATTGACCTAGTCTATGTAATTTTTCTCCAATAGATTCCCTTCATATGCAAACCTGGAGGCCGCCATTGTTGTCAATCATGTGATATTGTGGGTGATTTTCCTGTCCCAAACACCACAATGAGCTGATGCTTTATGGCAATGCTAATGAAGTCCGTCTCTCCATAGACTTTCATTAGTCACAGAGTCATTCTATTGATTCCCACAGGCAGTATGATAAGGAGTCGGGGGGTTTAGTAGATCGGGGCTCAGATAACAGAGAGAAAACTAAATACAAATGGCTGATATGCAGCTGCCTGAAAACATTATAATTTAGGGCAAAAACTAGAACTGTTTTTTAAAAAAGCAGCAGAATATTTTTGAAAACACATTTTTAATCTGATATTATCAAATTGGTAAATGTTCCCTTTTAACATAATAGAGAGTACAAAGTATGGTTTGTAAATTAGTAGAAAAATACAAATCACCTTTTAGTTTCAATTGTTATTTTTCACGATTATCTGTGATAATCGCTGTTCATGCGCAGATATAAAAGTCCTGTTTACACCAATTATGTGGCAGCACCATTTTTCTTGTTTTAAGCCCAGTTTAATGTTGTTTTTTTGCAGATATCCCAAGCTCGCAGCGAAGCATCGAGAGTCCAACGCGGCCGGCATTGACATCTTTTCCAAATTTTCAGCATATATCAAAAATACCAAGCAACAGGACAATGCAGGTAAGTGACCAATCCCTGTCCCCCTCCCAGGGTCACATGATTTCTCCCCACACATTCATATTCAGCTACCTTCTTCACTTAGTTACATAGTTAATTCATTTACATATCCTTTATTCTACCTCCCAACCTCTATCCCTGGCGAATCAGGATGCTGAAGGGGGCGGAGCCTGGGAAGTAGAGTGTCAGTGCATGCGCACACAATGAAAACCAGGACAGCGGGATTGTGTTCCCGAATCCCGCTGTCCCACCAAGCCCTACCTCTATCCCGAAAATGTATAGTGTGGTCATGCGTATCCAGCTAGCCGACACACTTACATCATTAGGTGTAAATAATGTAAATTATAAAAAAAAGTATAATAATAATGATAATAAAATGTGGGCTCCGCCATTAAGGTGCCGGGGCTACCTCGTCATTCCCAGTCCGGCCCGGTTCCACAGTAACTCTCGTGTGAGTAACAATGTCTGTGGAAGTGGGTGGAAATGTGATGCTTATGGAAAATGTAACTTTCTACCCTTTTTCCCACCTCTACTTCCTACGCCTGCGCCATTCTTTCTCAGAGAATTACAGAAGGAGAATGCCTAGTGAAGTTATAAAAAGTGTTAAAAAGTTCTTCATTTAAACCTGTATATTTTACAAATAACATCTTTCATGCTCACATACTGACATGACACACGCACGCACACTTACCTTCTCACTTCTATCTGCCATACTTTCCTCTTCTCTCTCTTTTCCCCCCATATAATCGCCCCCCTTGGGTGCATATGGATAGATCACACAATAATATAAAAGAATATGCTGTGACTTCATTGTGAAACTTTGTTTCTTATCTGGTTTTGTACAAAGTTTTGCAACATTTATGCATAATAGGACATTTATATATAAAAGGTGCTCCCTAAGAGCCAAATATTATGCAAGATACGTTAATAGCATGAATTAAACCCCTATAACACTATAAAATGACTTTGATCAGGGGTGTCCAATCTGCGGCCCTCCAGCTGCAGCAGGACTACATCTCCCATAATGCTCTTTCAGCTAAGGGGCTGGCTGAGGAGTATGGGAGATTGTGTCGTGCAGCAGCTGGAGGGCCGCGGGTTGGACACCCCTGGCATAGGTAGAAGGAAATTGAATCTAAGAGGAGACCAACAACCGATTAAGGGTTGAGACTGGATGGGGAGAATGGGTGATATCTTCTGCATCTCCTCCATCACAATGCACCAGTATACATGCACACATCCATACTTAAATAATAAAATAATATAATTAAAGGGAAAGTATATCTATTTATCCCGAAGGTCGCACCTTCAATGCACCACAGAAGCTTGTTTTGTAGCATAAATCCCACAGATACATTAGGAAACGTATCTTTAAGAGTCATAATTGATGAAAATGACATCTGAGGGTGTCCAATATCAGAAAGCAAGAATTGGTTCCAGATCGTCAGGATGCAGACGGTTTGGCTTAAAGAGGAAAAAATGATGTGTTTATTTCTTTAAGTCACTTCTATTAACACGGGGTCTGATTGTAACAGGCTGTCCGTGTTAGCCGGCAAGATGTCTTCTGCTCTGACAAAGCCGGACCAAACTGTGCCTTATTAATGCTGCCTGCAGGGGAAAGCTGACAACATTCAGCCCTGGGTGGCAAGTCAAGCCCAAAATACATACGTGAGACAACACACTCAATATTCACCATCCAGTCCTGTCCAAATAACATTTACAGAAAGGGAAACTTAAAAGAAGCAAAGCAAGAACCCCTTCATCAGCTGAATGCCGCCTGGTGGCTAAGTGCGGAATTGCAAGTAAAACACATTAAAAGCTGAGTGGTGCTGTTTGCTCAGACAAAACATTAATTGTACTCCTTAATATGTTAAGCCAATATCTGCCATGTTATACTTTCTTCTAAAGGTTTAAAGCAACACAAGAAACATTTTCAGTGTATATGGCAACAAGTTGTAAGTGCCTGTGTGTGTCACATGACAATTAAGGGTTCCCTGCAAGAAATATGAATGAAGCAAAATTTTACGGAATGATTACGGAATTATTTTTGGGCATTTAACTTTCTAATACTGCATTTTCTTACAAAAGTGTCAAATTTAGAGAGGTAAAGTGTGCAATTGGGAACGCATTATTATTATTATTATCTTTTATTTATATAGCGATAACAATTTATGCAGCGCTTATAAAATAGTGGCCCAAAATAAAATCAGACCAGCGCAGGGGGTCCCTTGCAAAATAAATCCAGAACGCCAGATGTCTCAAAATAGCATTATATCACAGGAATTAAATAAAGCAAAACCATACTGATCTGTACCTCTGTAATAATGATGACTATTACCATACCTGGGTACTTAATTCCTTACTGATTTCTTTAAAGCCTTACGCAGGGCCGGCCACCTTGTCGCACCTGTAGATTTCTTTTTTTGTCAATTAACCCTTGGTAACTTGATATAAGGGAATAGTGAGCGTCGATCAATTTGCATTGACCCCACTAGACATACCTTTGCAGTGACTGCACTATTTTGTTACTGCACTAGAGGGCAGCAGAGTACCACGTTTGCATGGAAAGCAACCCTTCCATCTTTCAAGATTGACAAGTAAGGAGTATTCAGTTTAAAGGGAACTTAAGATCTACTGCAAAAGGTGGCAAAACTAGAATATCTAATCGGTTTACTATCCGCATGTTATATATATATATATATATATATATATAATTTCTTACTTAAGACCTTAAGACCTGCTGCAAAGGAGGTCCATAGCTGGCCTCTACTTAATATGAATAAAATATAGCAAATGGAAGAAAACTAAAGCAGCGGGAAAAAAACCTAAAAATTTATTTATTTAGTTGATTTGGAAACCACTTCAAATGCGCAGGATTTCCATGTATTTTGGAAATAACAGAGAAAATAGATTTTTCAAAATGTAAAGTTTTCACGTTTCGTATGGCCGCACCGTAACTTCAACAGTGGAAACAGAAAACAACATTGCCCTACAAACGTGTGTGTGTCTGAAAAGGTATTTCATAAGGGTCATTTTGTCATTTTTAAGCAGCCTATTCACTATAAGGTGCATCTAGTCGCTTATTCAGTCGTTGGTCTCGTCTTAGATTCAGGAGCCAGATGCCTTTCCCATGCATGTTTAAATTTCCCCAATGTGCTCTACCACTTCTACTGGGAGGCTGTTCCACTAACCTACCACCCTCACGGTAAAGTTAAACATCCTTACATTACATCCAACATTGCCAATGCTTGAGGGAAGAAAAAATATATATACTCGATACTTAACTTTTAAAGTTGCTCAGTATGCAGTGTAGCCCCAAATACAGAGGTTTTTATGTTTTGGGGAAGCTAGATGGATAAAGGTGTTCAAACCACTTTGGGTACAAAGCTCTATTATGATTTATATATATATATATCACATTCCAACCAATTTTAGCTTATTCCTACTGCTATAAAATGAAAATAATATTTTTCAGGATTTTTTTAATTTAAATTTTCTTAAAAAATTTTTTCTCATTAAGCCTACTGATTTTCACCAAATGCACTACCCACTTACTAAGCCCACAAATCTACCCTCTATTAATCGTAATTTTTTTTTACACTATCTAAATGTATTATATATATTTTTTTTATTATATATATATATACGTAATGTATTTTTTATTATATATATATATACGTAATGTATTTTTATTATTTATATATATATAGATGTATTTTTTATTATATATTTATATATATATATATTGTATTTTTATTATTTATATATATATATAATGTATTTTTTTTAATTATATATATATATATATATATATATATATATATATATATACTGTATATGTACATACGGCTATATAGTGTGATATAATCCTAACAGGGCTGGATTGCTTTCCATGGAGCTGAATCAGTGAGACTGTCCTGCAATTAAAAGCCCCCTCTGGGTACTATTAATAATAATATCAGGCCTTCTAAAACCACCCCAATTCCACTCACTTTTTACAAGTTTCACTAACCACATACCCAAGTGCCCAGATGTCAAGTTGAAATAAAGGCCACACACTATACTAGACAATCTATTCACCATCTATACCATACAGCGACCACCCATCGGCGGAATCGAAGGGTTAATTTTGGAACATTTTACTAAGTTAGAATTTTCTGTTTCAACTTTGCAACATTTTAACAGTTTGTCTCTCGCCTTCCTCATCTGTTTGAGGCAGGGAGAGGATCAGACTTACAGTCATGTGAACAAATTGCTGTGATTGGCTGTCACTGTGATCACGTGATACGTAAGTCTTTAACAGAGAACGCTCTATGCCGTCACGGACGGCTGCTGTCTTCAGGATGCCCTTTGTCCCAAAGCGGTTAACGAATGTGACAGCATGCTCGATTTTATCACCCTTTACCTTTAGTTGCCCCTATTACCTGCCCTTTAACACCGCGGTATGTATCGGACAGGGGTATTTCCAGCTCAGTAATTTGATAATCTGCAAAGATTCTGTTATCACTGACCAATCTTTCCCTTCGTTGTAATAAAATACAAAGCAGATGAGGCAGAATGACACAGAACAGCCGTGGGCAACCGGCTTCATGTCTCACTTAATCAGAACGCTAGTCATTTCTCTCTGTCATTCATGATCAGCCCGATCAGACCGGCCGCGGGAATGGTGTTCACACCACGTCGGCTATTAAAAGAAATACAACGTTTCATGGATTATTGTTGTCAAAGCGCATGACCCCCAGTCTGTATATCGAAACATACTATATATGACAGTAATATACGATATATAAGGGGGGGGGGTGCCACCAACGGGTCCAAATAAGTAATTATTATGTAAATATTACATACTTAAATCTCCAGTCTTACTTTAAATCTTTAATTTTACTTGCCTTGGACTTGAATATTAACCCACGCACGATCCCGTGGGGCACTCCAGTCCCTTCCCTCGCAATCTGTAATCTGCAAATCACCTACTTATTTGGGGCCAATATTCCACTTCACGTCTGTGGTGTCCCACGTGTGGTCAGACAGAAATCACAAGCCAGGCATTGGAGAAGAGGCCACAAACTGTAGCCTTATCCAAAATCCATGGTTCCACGCAAGGGGCGTCTGATATCACTGCTCTTTGCCAAAATGGTAGAGTCGTCTCCTACAATGCCTGATGAGGTTGGAGAATACATGGCGAGGGACCTGAGACCATTCCTCCAAACAGAAGGTGGTGGACACTGGTGGACTCTCCTCTTCAGTTCACCCCATAGTTTGAACTCTACACCCCCTAACCAGTCCTTCCACCTATGTGGCACCTTGCATCCCAACCTCAATGCTCCTCTGGATCCATTAAGGATCTGAGTAAAACTAGACTGCTTCCCACATGGTAGACTGGTAGGACTCTCTGCTGTTTTGGCCTGACATAGGTTTCGTATGTGCAGGAAGGTCAGGTCCGGACTGAACGTCTGGCACTCCGGGCAAATGTCAGCAGGGCCACTGGCCAACAGCACCACAATCTCACCTGAACTGTCACTCCAGTGGCCACTGCATAAAATAGTGGCAGATTAAAGTGCCGGGGCCACTGCGTCATCACAGTCCCTGAGTAAGTGCATGCTAAGGAACACACATGAATCTCCATATGGCTTGCAAAGACCAATGTGCTTCAAATACAACCCTTGCCAGGCTGCCACTAAAAAGAACTAAGTTGTTTATAAAGGGGATCTGGTTGTCAGTCTGGTTCCGTCGTAGTGCAGCTCGGCAGTGAAATGGTGGCATTCTGTGTCTGTTACCGGTCAGCACTCATCCTTGATTGCTCGTGAGTGCTGGTTAGGCTCGGCAGCTGTCACAAATTATCATGGCAGACATGAATGGATCAATGTTGGCGCTCGCCTGGCTCGGTGTCAATAAAATCAGAATAATTCCTTCTCTCCATTGGGTACGTCTTCCTGGCGCAGGAAAGACGGCATCGTGCAAACATCCACTTTTTTTTTTTTTGGCTAAAAAGTTACATTCTGATAGGCGTTTTGTCAATGTTTATATAGCTCAGACAGCTAATCCCATTCCCAGCTAAGGAGTTCACGTTTGGTACCCTAATCTGGCGATCAGCACATGTGGAAAAACAAAAAAACGCCGGTGACCTCAGGGGACCTTCTTTAAGGATTGCGAAGATATTCGCTTGTGTTTCACGGCAGCTACAAGGGAGATGCAATCAAAAATCTTTTATGCCACGCGGAGAGGCCCATAAATATGTGAATTATACATATATTTTTTTTAAATATTAAATAATATTATTTAAATTATTATTATTATTATCTTTATAGAAATATATATTTAAAATAATTATTTTGTTTGGGCATATTTAAAAAAAAAAATGATAATTTACATGTTTATGGGCCTCTTGATTCCAAAAGTGACGACTCCAAAACATCCATGTTCAATATTATTATTTTTTTTTTTAATGGAAGATTTTTTAGGGTCACCGCTACTGCATTTATGGCGTAAAAGTCGGTCAAACAAGTGCTTTAAAAAATAAAAAATTCTGGAAAAAAATATATTCTAAGGCAAGACTGAAAAATTTCTTAAAATATACGGATAAAAAAATTCGGATGGCTTGTCATTCTATGTTCGGGCGACATCACATCAGTTCACATAATGTTTGACCCAACATTTGTTCTTCAGCTAATCTCAGCACTGTCCATCAGTGCTAGAGAACTGCTAATGGAACTTTGGTTATACTAGAATTCCTCAGCTAGAAGGAACTGTTTAGAGTTGGGTGACATTAAGGGCGTATGTTCTATTAGTAAGGCAGACGCTATAAACAGAAGGCGAGGGCATCGGAGGAGAATGAACCCCTGACGCCTGCAAAATCATAGGAACCGTGTCAGCAACTCAGCAACTGTAGCTGGAACAAGTCACATAAGGCTGACCGCCTGCCAAGGACCGAGCCGTACCGTCCTGGCGGCAAATACATGGAGAAAGAATTGGGATGCCTGCAATGCAAGAATCCCCATTGAATGTGTTGTCCAGATGTGAACCTGCAGCGAGAGCTCGTGACACCTGCACCGACAGCCAGCGAGCCGCCGGGAGAGCGAAAACCCTGCGTGTAATCTGGAATCCAAGCCTCGTGTCTTCTGGATTCCGTAAACCTGGAGGAACAGGCATATGGGATTAATCACCGCTCGTGTCATATACACTTCCCATGTATCATAGGTTTATTACACACGCCACCTATAATTTTCTCTCTATACATATATCACTGTGATTATACGTTCTTCCACACGTTTATGTTTAAGTGGAGTTTGTGTTCTTGGCTGCTCTGGGTGGGGGGGGGTTGGCGTGTCACTGTAGACCCTTCAAAGAATACAAATAGGAGGGGAAGATAGTAGAAAGCTTCCATGCGCAGAAGAGCGAGGACTAGATTTTAAAGAACTAGATTTATCCATCTCGGCTTTATGGCTCTCTAAAAGGCCTATTATCAACCGGGAATTATCAAGTTTTGGATAATTATAGTTACGTTTCAACATGTCATGACTATATTTTTCAGTTGAGTCATCCAGGTGGTTGTGGTTTCTTTTCTGTCTGGTCCTCCTGGTTCTCACTTATGTTTCAGTACAGTATGGGTATCCAGCAATTCCATGTCTCTTCTATGGAGGTTTTGGGCTCAATGTAAAGCTATCTGTACCCCTTTATCTTGAAGACACCCAGTTTTTACCTCCTATGAGGAACAGAAGAAAGAGAGCTTTGAGGGACCAGCCCAAGCTTAGAATCCTAGGCTTTTACTTTTCCACCATGGCCTCTATCACCGGTGGTCCAAGAGGACCAAGATGTAGCCGCTCCTCAAAGTTGAGTTTTAACACTTAAGGAGTATGTTTAGCCAAATTTAGCCCATAATAAATAAAATATTTGCTTTCAATTGTTTGTTACCAAACACTGGAATACTCATGGAACACTTCTATACCCCACACACACCACAATGGCCTGTTTTCTCTTTTTTAAACGTTACTGTCAGGCGGCTAACCAAACGTGACTCTAACATTCCGAGGTTTGAGGAACAATCTGAAAGAGAAACTGTTACGCAGAACAATGGGGTCAGATTGTTCGAGCGTTAGGAAGGCTTGTGTCTTTCCCTCGCCTTTGACCTTGTCGGTTTGACGGAGAGACTTACGAGACCAGCAGCTAACGGGTAGCACATGTGAGCCTGACGTATAACGAAGTAAACTTGGTCGGTTTCAGCAGACAGCTCCTGAAAGTGACAGATCTGCCGGACGTCTACAAAATATTCTCTAATATTCCTATTCACCTATTCTACTTCTATAAAATAAGTCAGGGTATGTTAGGTAGTCTGAGGTTAAATCAGATTAAGCCAAGGCCTATCCCTTTAAATCCTGACTTCATCTGTGTTTTCTCAAAGGGTTTTTAACCCTACGCTATTGCACACTTACCAACATTAACTCCTTCATGTCAACAGTAATGACTGCAGCCTTTTATTTGCCATTTTAACCATAATTACCCTTTTTTCAAGATTAGCGTACACACATATATTATCTTTTTAAGAGCAGAGTGATTATTTTGACAATTCCTTTGATATTTATAGTATATAATTGAAATTTAGTAGTTAACTATAGAAAGGCCCGTTAGTTTATTTATGTGAAACTTATTTTTTCTTTTTCCAATTTTTCTATTAGTGTTTAAATTCTAATCCCTTTACATTTTATTCATCTGATCCTTACGGTGCCAAATAAAAATAAAATAATATATATATTTTTTTTTTCTTTATTTGCTTTTTGGAGTCTTGCGGCAGCATTGTGTTTGTTTTCTGGGGTATCTGCTTTCATATTTCTCATACGTAGCAATTACTCATAATTACGTCTAAACATTAGCATGCAGGTGATTGCAAGAATAACGCCAGGAGACGTGAAAAATGTGTCTAACTCTCAAAATCCCGTGTTATACCCAATTATAGATAATTGCAGCTCCTGTGTTCGCACGTGTGAATTCACAGTGCTTGCATTGTCCGCGCGGCGTAATTATTGACTTCAATCACTGTCTCCTTAATCGTCATCTTTCGGGGGGGGAAAACTGTAAATGAAACGTTCTGTAAACATAGCACTTACGTTGTTAATTGGAAAGTATTATAATAATAATAAGATAAGCTTCTGTGTCGTGCTTTTCATTGAAAATGGTTCAAGGATAGGATAGAAAATGGTTCATTCAGACAATAATTCTGTTTCTGGCAAGCACTGTAGTCCTTATATCGCCTGCTTGTCTCCCCAGCTCTGCAGAAGGGTTTGACGAAGGCTCTGAAGAAGCTGGATGATTATCTGAACGCACCGCTAACAGAGGAGATTGATGCCAACAGCCGGGAAGGAGAGAAGACCTCCAGGCGGAAGTTTTTAGATGGAGATGAACTCACCTTGGCAGACTGCAACCTTCTGCCCAAACTTCACGTGGTGAAGGTAACTTCTTGGGCTCAATAGCTTGGCTAGGCTGTAAACATATAGACTTTCACCGTTGCTTATTTAGAAAAGGTCCATTACGTTAATCGAGACATCCTAGTGGCCGTATGGGGAACTGCAAGGGTAACACAGTAGCCTAGAATGATCTCTTAATCATAACCTTAAGTAAAACTTTGAATACATGAACAGACTTTTAACTTTCTCAGTTTTATACTACGGCTAATTTTGTTTAGGCTTTGCATGCAACAACTCGGACGAGTAAGAGTAATAGAAAGATCTACAAAAACATATTTTAATGGCAAAACAAAAGCTGCATTATTATTATTATTATTTTTAAAAGTTTTTTTTTTTTCTTTTTTTATCGTCACCTATAGATTGTTGCAAAAAAGTACCGGAACTATGAAATCCCAGCAGACATGACCGGAGTCTGGAGATACCTAAAAAATGCCTATGCGAGGGATGAGTTTACCAACACCTGCGCCGCGGACAAAGAGACAGAGCTGGCTTACGCCGACGTGGCCAAGAGGCTCTCCAAGTCTTAAACAGCGTCTTATTGCCACGTGATAAAGTGTTTATTAATTCACGGACTCCTCTCCGCGGAGCCTTACGATGCCTTCTAACCCAGTGTCAGCATAGAACTAGAACCAGCAGCAGTCCAGTCCACGATGAACTACAACTCCCACAATCATGAATCGTGGGACTTGTAATCCATCCATATCGAACAAACTGCAGGTTGGCAACCCGTTTTATCTTCCAGACCGGCCAGCGGGGTGACTTACCAATATTTTTGCTGCCAGCAAACCGCTTAATGATTGCTTTAAAGGAAATATTGATAGGACTTGGTATGAATTCTATGAAAGATGAGCATAATGATATTCACAAACCGTACGCATAATTTCTAAAGTAGAATCATAGCTTCTTAAGACAATACATGATCGTCTATAAAGTATTTTTTTTATAAGCCGACTGTTATATTGGTGATTTACATACACAAGAATGTATTATTTTGCAGAAACTTGTACGATACACATTATTACATTTATTTCAGTGATGCTATATAGTAAATATTAGTATAATATTCATAGATTCCTATCGGAGCCTTCAGTGTTTGTGTATTATTGATGAAAATGTTGGGCGATCTCGAGACACAATGATAAGTATTAACATTTAAGGGGTGTTAGACCATGGATCTTGATAGCCACAGTCCATGAGAGCTACTGTTTGATTATATATATATATATATATATATATATATATATATATATATAGATAGATATAAAAAAAAAAAAAGGAATTTCTGTTGGCCTTATCACCATAGCAACCAGTGGAATGTTCTTCCTCACCGAACCATTCCATCGGTTGGTATGGCGATAAGACCACTTTCCAAATTTTGCCCAGAATCCTTTATTTTATACATAACCCCTAATGGGTATGGGAAACCTCTAGTACGTTGTATGGCTGTACATTATAATTGTATAAATATGGAAGGGGGGCTGACTTCGGGTCAGGACTGGATACCCCATAAGGTGGTCAATAATCAATAATAGCTTTCACCACTCTCTATTAATTTTTTAGTTAAGCTCTACTAATTCACGTACCATTTGAGAAAGTGTTTAGGAATATTTCAAGGAAATAACAAATCAGGAATAAAATTGGAAACTGGAATTTAGACAGACGTTTAATATTCTATGTCAACGCTAAGAACACAAATACTCCAACAGGATTGTGGCCCTTTCAGGACCGAGTTTCAGAAGCTCTCTGTAGGTCCTAGTTAATCCGCCATTTGCGATATATTGTAATGTATAAATATGAAATAAATTAATTTGACATAATTCTGGTATGGTTTTATTATTTATTTAGTATTCTGAAACAGGTATATTTTTTAAAGATGGTGTATTGTTAAAAAATGAAATAAAAATATTAATAATAAAAAAAAAAAAAAAAAAAAAAGTATTCCTCTATGTAGAAAAGCCACCATAATGCATCTGGATTCCCATAAATTTGGAGGTATAAACTTTTCCATGATACCGCTGCTTCATCAAAATGATATGCGTAGAAACAATAAAACCAATGGTTTTGATCCATACACAGTGAAGCACTGGCACGCAGTGACATTAACCAGGAAAAAACATGCATGTAATTTGTGAACAATGGCGTTCTCCATCTTTTGGGTCATCACACGTTGGGACCTCTTCAGGTTTGACCCTGAGTCTCCAGCTCAAGCCCTGCTTCCCTGGCCATGCTCACTTTCCACCTCGCCCATACTCCACCAACAAGACCCAAATTTCATTTTCATTTTTAACTATTTTTTAAGTTAAGGTTTCTAATTGGCAGTGTATATGAGTGTATATTTTATGTACCATCTGGAATGATAGAGCAAACTCACAATTCATTGAGTAACATAGTAACATAGTAACATAGTAACATAGTTCATAAGGTTGAAAAAAGACCAAAGTCCATCAAGTTCAACCTATATACATATTGTGTCCCTACTGTGTTGATCCAGAGGAAGGCAAAAAACCCTTATGAAGCAGATGCCAATTGCCCCATACCAGGGGGAAAATTCCTTCCCGACTCCAAATATGGCAATCAGAATAAATCCCTGGATCAACGTTCTGTCCCTATTAATCTAATATCCATAACTTGTAATATTATTGCTTTCAAGAAACACGTCCAGGCTCCTTTTGAACTCTTTTATTGAGTTTACCATTACCACTTCCTCTGGCAGAGAGTTCCATAATCTCACCGCTCTTACTGTAAAGAACCCCCGTCTGTGCTGGTGTAGAAACCTTCTTTCCTCCAGCCGTAGAGGATGTCCCCTTGTTATAGATACAGTCCTGGGTATAAATAGGTCCTGGGAGTGATCTCTGTACTGTCCCCTTATATATTTATACATAGTTATTAAGTCCCCCCTAAGCCGTCTTTTTTCCAAACTAAATAACCCCAATTCTGATAATCTTTCTGGGTACTGTAGTCCTCCCATTCCCCTTATTACTCTGGTTGCCCGTCTTTGAACCCTCTCCAGCTCCACTATATCTTTCTTGTACACTGGTGCCCAGTACTGTACACAGTATTCCATGTGTGGTCTGACTAGTGACTTGTACAGGGGTAAGTTCTGCGTGTTTCGGAAAACAGCCTTACATATGAAAAAGTGTTTATGTAATGAGACAAAGAATTAACATTCACTACCATGAACAATCCATCCATGAGCAAAGGCTATATAGAACAAATTATTATTAACCTGGACCATTATAAGACTTTTTAAATGCAGTCTTTTAAAATCAAAGACAATTTTAATTCTTCAAAATAAAATGACATATAAATGTATGGGGATGTCAAATAATGCAAAAAAGTCTTAGGGGTATGGAATAAATATAATAGATCAGGCCAATATGTAATTGACACAATCGTTATCGTACTCGCATATATATGTATTATATATATACATATATATATGTTTTATATATATATAAATATATATATATATTATTATTATTATTATCCTTTATTTATATAGCGCCAACAGTTTACGCAGCGCTTAATACAATACATAAATTCAAGGGATATGACAAGACAAGAATTGACAGACTAAGACAAACCGATACATTTGGTGGAGAGAGCCCTGCTCGCAAGCTTACAATCTAGAGGGAAATGGGGTGACAAACATAAGGCATAGAGAAAGGGTGAGAGGTATTGTGGGGGTTGTATCGATGACAAGGAAGTTCTAGCAGCTAAGATGGTCCGGCTTCTCTGAAGAAGTGGGTTTTTAGATGTTTCTTGAATGTCGGGAGGGAGGGAGAATGCTGAAGGTTCGGGGGGAGATTCCAGAGATATGGGGCAGCTCGAGTGAAATCTTGTAGACGGGAAAAGGAAGAGGTGATGAGTGAGGAGGAGAGCCTTAGCCCATGGGAGGAACGTAGGGATCGAGTAGGAGAGTATTTGCTAATGAGGTCAGAAATGTACGGAGGAGCAGTATTATGGATGGCCTTATATGTCAGTACCAGGATCTTAAATTTAATTCTAAAGGTAATTGGGAGCCAGTGGAGGGTTTCACAGAGGGGGGAAGCAGAAGAGGAGCGACGTGCAAGGAAGATGAGCCTAGCAGCCGCATTAAGGATAGACTGTAGAGGAGAGAGTCGAGACAGTGGAGTGCCAACCAGAAGAGTGTTGCAGTAGTCAAGACGGGAAATGATAAGGGAATGAACCAGGGTTTTTGTGGATTCTTGGGTGAGGAATGGGCGGATACGAGAGATGTTTTTTAGGTGCAAGCGGCAGGATCTGGCGAGGGACTGAATGTGAGGGATGAAGGAGAGGTTTGAGTCAAGGATGACCCCAAGGCATCGCACTATATATTACCAATATATATATATATATATATATATATATATATATATATATATATTTAAGAAAAAAGGGAATTATGCTGAGATCTTAACAGGACTCGTGAAAACGGATGAGACAGAAATTTGGCTCATTGATCACTTCAAGAAAAAAAACATTTTTTCACCCATTAGTTACCTTTCCATCTCTGAATTCTTTTCAACGTTTGGACTTTGCTGTACATACATTTAAATCACTAACATCCTTCGTGGCTCTGTGATTTTCTGGTTCCATATGTAGCCTCTTGGCCCTGCTCACTTGGCTCCCGTTCAAGTCCTGTTCTTGCTCTTGGTTTACATTTTGTTACTGTGGAGAGAGAGAATAAGCTTATTCATATTAAGCCACCTACATGTGGAATTCATTGTCTGTGCCAGCGCTGAGGTACGGCACAGACACACGGAGATTTAGCACACCCGTGAATCCAATGCCTTTTTTCCACGTACTTTCATTGACGTTCACAATCTAAACTATTGGTTTATAATTGTTACCAGCGTACATAGTGCTAGACGCTTAATCACATATTAGCTTGACATCATATAAATTCACCTGAAGTAGAAGTTTAGATTAATACAAAGATTAATAACTGCGAAAGAAAGGGACTATGCAAAGAGAGAAGTATTTGAGTGAACTATCGCAAGGTAACAATGAGTTTATAAAGGATGTAGTACCACAATGCTGCCTCTAGGGGGCAAGCCAAAAATTGTAAATAATTATTGATAGCAAAATATATATATATATATATATTTATATAGATTTTCATAATTATTGATAGCAAATTATATATATATATATTTACACCACTAAAATAATTAGCATTTTTAAACAGGCTGATACTAGAAATTGTTTTTACAGTTAAATATGATTTTACCATACATTAATAATAATAATAATAATAATTTGTTTTTATATACAGATGAAGCCTACTTTACAGTCCTGATGGCTGAATATTTTAATTACAGTAAATTCTCTTAATTACACAAAAGCAAAATAAAATACATTTATGTTGATAAAAAATGATCGTGCTCTATTTGCAAGGTTTTCAAGAGGGTCAGGAAGTTAATGCCCCTAAATGCCCCGATCTGGCAGCACACAGGCATGTGCTTCAAACAAAGTGTTTAATAAAAAAAGGCTAAATACATTAAAAAAAAAAAATTATAGCCTTTAGTTTTTTAATGGTACTCTCGCTTTGATCGTTTTACTAATGTATTGCTACCTTGTATTTCTTTCTGAAGGTTATTTGTGCTACAATAGACATACACCAACCTCTTCCTCTACCCATCGAGTAGATCGGCTACCAGTAGCTTATTATTTATTGATTTCTATAGCGCCATCAAATTCTGCAGCTCTGTACAATGTGGAAAGAGAACACAACAAGTAGTGCATCCCATAAAAATTTGGACCTTGCGCAAACAGGCTTACATAGAAACATAGAATTTCCCGGCAGATCAGACCCATTCCCCGGTCTAGTCGCCAGTTTCTCCTACTCTAAAGGCTGAAACCTTAATAAGTCATTGGTCTCGTCTTATATTCAGGAGCCATATGCCTATCCAATACGTGTTTTCTAACACTTCCCCTCTTTTGAAATAAAAAGATTGTGTAGCTTGAATATAAAAAATATGAAAATGTAAAAAAAAGTTGCGAAGGTAAATTACAGAGGAAAAATCTAAAAAAGTTTATAGATCTATTATAGTATTAAGATGACCGTCCCGAGGCCAGGATCGAACCTGCGGACTTTTAAATCTCTTTTCCCCGTCTGATTTCTCATTAATGTTGATGTGGATCCGTGCGACTCGATACTGAATGAAAAAAATAAATCGGAATGTAGTCTAAAGGGGTATAAAAAATGGTTCCGTACAATAATAATAAAGACTGATGTTCTCCCTAAGAGCTTTTCATGGTCGTGCCACATAATTTAACATCTTAATGGCGGCATGTGGCCTTATCGCTAAACTTGGCCGTGGAGCTAAAGTAACAGTCATCTGTCTAAGGTTTTTTCGCTCGATTCCTGCGTAGTTTGAAAGCTCCACGTTGGGCCGATGTGCCAGGGACACTGTATGAACTGAACTTTGTCACGTTATTAACCTGTCAGCAACGCGCACTGGTTATTAAAATTCTTGGTGGGAACGCTGCTCCCATATGGTTCATGTTCCATACCGGGATTATATCAACACCATTTGTATGTAAAGTCTGCAGAGAGAGAGAGAGAGCGGAGAGCGAGAGACGGCTTGATGAAGAAAAGGTGGCTGTGAGAAGGATACAGAAAAACTTCTGTTTATGTATAGACTCCAAAATTCTTCTTGACAGACTATGATTTCCCAAAACGCGCCTACCATTTTTATTCTGGGTAGGTGCAAAGTCCAGAATACCAGCTGAAAATGGAACGCTTCACTTGTTAAAGTGACGCATGGGGTGTGAGACACCAAATCCAGAAAAAAAGGTTACAAGAGAATATAAAACATACAATATGTTAGTCAGGGGGAATCTCGAACATACGCAGCTTGAGTTTATTAACTTAATAACCCAAGGGATACTTTCCGAAAGAGACGTGTTATGTATATGCTATTCCAAGTCTTTCATGGGACAGGTACGTTGGGCTACACAAAACCGAGCATGGAAATTTTCTTATGGATGAAAGGAGGCCAACTGGTGAATTACAAAGAAAAAATACCAGCCTCTTGAACCAACCAGCATTCTTAAAGCGAACAAATATTAAGATACAACTCAATTCTGTGAAAGGGCAAAAAAAAGTAGGGTGAAAAAAATGGTGACTAAAAGCATCTGAGAAGAACAGGACAGATTGCCAGTAGAACATGCAGAAGAGGTAGCCATATTGTTGCCTTTGGCAATGTGGAACCACAACTCGTGTGATGTCCCCACGAACACCATGGGAGAAGCCACCTGTGAAGTAGGACATTCTGAGCTAGGTTGACGGGTAAACAGGTGCTCGAAAGACACCAAGTAAGTAGTTGGAGGCAGGAACATCCATTAGAGAGGTAGACTATGAGACTAGAGAACACAAACTCAGAGACTGAACACGAGCATGGCCAACCGACCTTTCAGCCAAGGGTCTGCTGCTGTGGAGGATGACAAGAGAACAGCAACTATAGGGGGACATTAACCTAAAGCTAGTGTGTTAATACATTATATTACATCATACATTACATTAGAAAGAGGCGGTAGAAGAGGAGAGGCGGCTACTTTAAGTTCATGGAATCTCAAAAGAAATTCCAACCCACAACCATAATAACAGAAATATACATTTCTCACTTACCTTTTCTGCTTTCCCTATTAAATGGTTACTTTTTAGTAATGTGAATGGAGTCTTGTACGGCATTTCTCACGCCAATCGCTGAGACAAAGGTATGTCTGAACGCTACGGAAATGAGTCAGAGTAAAGGAGTCTTTGAGCAGGTAGGATCTTTGGAGGCGGATGATGCATCCATACTGCAGAACGGGGGTTCCCAAGCCAGTAAGTTTGCTGAGCCATTTAACTTGCCTACTAAGGAGAGATTTATTGGTACCCCGATCTAGTATCTTTAACCAAAACCTGAGAAATTAAAGATAAAAATTGCCCATTAAAAAGACTCTCCAGACATCTTATGTGCTTTAATAAATATAATGGCTGTTTCCCAGTCAGATTAGAATTTTCCCCTTCCAAACACTTGAAGGGGGTTCATCAGAATCCACTTGGCTTGCGGAATGTTGTGTTCGGCTATAAGAGTAAAATTCTATCTTATTTTTCTTATGTGTTGGCCGAGTGAAAATTCACTGTGAAAACCTGGCACTGTTCTTTTTATTGTATTTCTCTCTCTTTTCCTTGTAACGGTGATGACTTGTACCGTATTGTGAGACTGCTCCCAAAGATTTGTCGGCCGAACGTCCTGGCTTTTGACAGACCCATCACTCTCAGTTAAGCTCAACGCCACGGCCTTTTTGTGAAGAGCCGGAGGAAATTGTTTATGACAGGTAAGAAAATGCAAAAGATGGTTGCGAAAAAAAGGAAATGTTTGCGTGGTCACTGGAAACCGTCTTTAAAACGATATAATGGAGACAATTTTACATGGTGGCTTGAGACAGATAAATACTGGACCATCGCTTATAAACAATTAGCCCGTAGGCCACTTGGCAGATCTGTAGTGGCCATGTGGCACACCGGGCACAAAAATACAACATGCAGCCTGTCGTACGTAGCCGCCGGCCGCACTTATGTCATTTGGCGGCCCCTGGGCTTTAAGTCCCAGGGTGGCCTTCTTATCCCCAGTCTGGCCCTTCTTCATGGTACCACAGGTTTCACTTTAATAAAGGTACTGTTCCACTTCAAAACATGAATTTAACTTTTTAGCCTACTTAGCAGATAAAACTCAATGCATCTGGCATTTTTCCCCTTTCCATTTTAATGGGACAAAAACCACACAAACAGGAACCCCACTGACCCCTTTGTCTCACCAAATGACATCATTTATTCAAAACAAAGAGATTCTTGATCCAAGAAGAAATCTGATTGTCAGGAAAGAATCACCCCCCTAAGTGGCAAAATTCAAAAAAAAAATGGCAAAAAATAGCTTAATTGGGGTTTTTTCCCTTCTTTTCGCTCAAAAACAGGAATGATCGGTGTAAGGGTTCAACTTGATAAACTTTTTGCAACCTAAATGACTATATTACTACATTACTTTGTTACTATGTTACTACTTTACTATGTATTACTACGTTACTATGTATTACTACGTTACTATGTTACTATGTATTACTACATTACTATGTATTACTACGTTACTATGTTACTATGTATTACTACATTACTATGTATTACTACGTTACTATGTTACTATGTATTACTACGTTACTTTGTATTACTACGTTACTATGTTACTATGTATTGCTATATTACTACGTTACTATGTATTACTACGTTACTATGTATTACTACATTACTATGTATTACTATGTTACTATGTATTGCTACAGTACTGTCATTTTAAGGCAAGTGTTTCCAAACCCCACAACCCTGCCAAAGTTTTCGAATAACCCCCAATTAACATAGATTTACTAATATAATTTTGTGTAAACAACATTATGTATTATCCTGAATATATCCTCTGCCGTTTCGATCAGTTCTGGAACCCTCTGCATTAGAAGCCTCCATAGCGGATCATCGGAGTAATTAATAGCACCATGGACAGCAACGGCTTTACTTCAATTCTCTTGGGAGCGATAGGGATAACTATCCCGTACCCCATACATCATCATAATAGCAACGCATGTGGACTCAAAGCGTACATTTTTCTAAACTCCAATAATCTCCCAAAATATTTCACTTTAATCTCACTGGCCCATGACCCCCCCACTGGCCACAAGACCAGTGTATCAGCTACCTAGTGTTGGGAAATCAGGACTGTCCTGTTAAATCCAGGAAGTTGGGAGGTATGTAATAAATGGTACATAATTCGATTTATTCGGCCCGAGAACCTGGTGCAGCATTCTGAATGTGTATTATACCGTGCCGTGTTCATCAGCCGCGCCTTTCATATGTCTCGCAGATCCCGAGACACATTTTTCTAAACTATTGTTTTTATATAGTTGTAAAACCATAACAACTGTCAGCCGTCATCGTACGGGAGACGCAGAGTAAACACGGCCAACTGCCCACACTCGCGTTTAATCACCCAAAATGCATTCCTTGTTTTCACCAGACTTGGTCCTTGGCATCGGAACAAATGACTTCCATATTTTCTATAAAATGCACAGGCAACGTTCTGTTTAAGAAAAACGCATATATCAGAAGGGAAACGAGTGTGAAAAAATGTGAGTACATGACCGTCCGATCATTCAAACATCAAAAAACAAGACAGAATGACAGGCAGACAGACGGAAAAGACAGAGGGTATCAGATATAGAAAGACAGTCAGACAAACAGGGGCACTTGTGTGGATAGAGGCATCACTTGGGGCTTCTGAATACTTTGAGGTGGCTTTCTGCCCCTTTCATAGCTATTTATGTAGCCGAGTACGGCATTAGCGAGAGAATGTGTCAGATCAGGCCCATTCGGCCCCCATCTAGTCACTCGTTTTTCCTGCTGTAAACACTTAAGCCTTAACCAGTCGTTGGTCTTGTCTTAGATTGCGGAGCCGTATGCGTATGAAGAAGAATGTATTTTAAATATGATTCAGCGAATAAATGCAATACCTGCAGTTTCTATACACATTATCGGGGCTTTTGGGGCTGTGGAACCCTGCGATACCCTCATACCCAGCAAATATTCTGAGCTCTTAGAAAAGTGGGGCATCAGGGGAGGAATAATGGGGTTTGGGTCACAAACGAGAGCCTGTCCCTTATAAACAAGCGCACTTGAGAGGCATGTAATTTCAGAAGATTTAAAAAAAAAAATAGATGTAGTTCTCAGCCTTACATGTCCCTAGTGACGGGATCAGCCTACAGTTAGTGACATCTTGGTGCGGTATATCTTCAGCACTTCCTCCCCATAAATAACACACTAACACGCAAAGTTGCTTTAACACCATACACTAACACACACACTCAATGTAATACCATACACTCACATACACACACACACACACTCTCCATCTCCCAGGGGCCACTAACCCTAGGCTCACCCCATCATACGCTGACATATACAGACGCTTAAGAGCATATTACACGCACACACTTGCTAACACCATACCCTTACATACACGTGCTCACACACACACTCACCCACTGTAACACTCTCTAACCTCTCTTTCTTTTCCCATTTCCATCTCCATCACCTCTCCTTCCCTCGTACTTTACGTGTGGAACCTTTACCTTTAGTGCACCCAGCTTCTACCCCACTGGGCGCCAGAAAAATCCTAAATCGATGACGAGGGAAATTCTAAATTCTGCTGGCCTACAGAAGGGTTAAACATCAGATGTCAAGTTAAAAAAGTGTAAATGGAAACTGCAGTAAAAATTTTTATATTCTACAATCCAAGTTCACATTCAGCCTAAAGGAAACCTGTTATTTTAGACGGTCGTACCTAAATAGACGCTAAATTATATAGAACGAACATGGCTGAAGAGGCTACAATAATTTGTCAAAGTGCCAGTGAAATTAATATTTAACACGAATGTAAATATTGCGATAACTCAATCATTTCCATAAAGGGCTACTTGTGAACGGAGAAACGAGCTGGCACGAGAAGAAAGCCCGACGAGGGCCAGGTTGGCAAGCGTCTCTCTGGCAAGATGTCGATACTTTAATGAGTCTTGACTCAAATGATATGCCTGCTTGATGCACACCTTTTCCAAAAACACAAGAATATGAGAGTTTTCCAAACATTTGCCACAGCAGACTCGCTTGTTAGGTCGCGGGTGAGTAAAAAACACACGAAATAAGGCAATCTTTTGTTTTGGTCTCGTTTCAGTGTGCTTATGTTAATTCATGATGTGAATAGTTTAAGAAGGTCCTGGATTAAGAACATATGCAACGTTTGGCGAGCTCTCTAAGACCCCAATCTACTGGCTACTGTTCCGTGTTCCGTATTCTATCGACGTATCCATAAACAGCTGCGAAATGAAATTAGTACTGTTTACCGTCAAATTAACATGGATACCGATACTCTGGATGTTTTTTAACGTTTCGGGTTCTGCGCCGTCTCCATCGCAGAGCGGCCACGTCAAATGAGAGCGGACAGCTTCCATCGCTCGATAGCGTTTCTGATCAAAATATAGGAAAACACTGTTTGTCTTTCCAGATAAACAGCATCTTTTCCGGTTCACAGGCTCTCGATAAACGCTATCGCTTTCCAACACATGCTTTTTATTTAGGATTTATTTTTTTTTTTTTGGTTTAGCATTGTTCTCTGACGTGGAGAACCAACAGCGACGTCTTCTGGGTATTTTTTTTTTTGGTCGTCCGAACACCATCGTTACGAACTACAAATTTAGTTTAAAAAAATACAGAAGAAGCCAGTTATATTTTTACAACACGCTCAGAATTTTGAGAAAGCAGCCTGTACGGCGGAAGTTTCACGCTGCTTTATCAGGATAAACAACAGTCAGTGAGTGACCACATTCTTCACATAGAGGGGATCCTAGTTTCCTCCTGATAAGTGGGACAACCTCCCAGCAGAAGTGGTAGAGGTTAAAACAGTGAGAGAATTTAAGCATGCATAGGATAGGCGTTGGGCTCTTTTGATACTCCATACTGTGTCATGGAGTCTTTTGAAGACTACCAGTCCTATCATCCAATAGCATTGTGGGTATCTTCCATTTTCTACTACATATGGCTCCTGAATCTAAGACGAGACCAACGACTGATTAATGTCTGAGTCTTTACAGCAGGAATAACGGACAGACTAGACGGGGAGAGAATGGGTCTTTTCTCCCGTCACATTCTATGCTTCTATGTTTACGGATTGAAAGTCGAAACAGGTGTTTCCCGTTAACTGCGTAGCAACTGTTTGTTAGAGGCTTTCTGTTGCAGGGTAGGCCCGATATTCAAGATGGCTGCTACCACTTGTAGCAAAATGTAAACATTTTAGTCATGTAGATCAGATGAATGCAAAATCTTCGCTCAGGAAGACGAATGTCAAAACCGACGAGAAGTAATTAAGCCTTTTTTTAACGTGGCCTCAAATTTGTGCCTACTTACTTTAGTTAAACATACCTTTTTTTAGCGTATATGACTTATGTTATATGATTATTTACATTTAATTGTTCAATTACTTACTTCAGTTTCCAGTGAGCGTTTTTGGGTAATGCTGTGCATAATTATTGTTCATTTACCGTTAAAATTGTTACCGATTTTGTTTTGACGTGAATTAAATACGTGTCTCTGCCAGATCTGTTGGCTCCGGCTGGAGCCCAAAGGAGCTTGAAAGTAAGACAGATTCTTGACTTGGATATTGCTTAGAATTGTCCTTGAAATCTTGGCTTTCCGATTGTGTTTTAAACAATGTAAACATTCAAACCCAACATTTGCATTCGAAGCAAACACTTTGCCGGTATTTTCACCCGTCCACGGACGAGCATTATCCAATTTACGGAAACGTCTTCAGACCGTAGACCTGATTTGAGATATAACATGTAGCCACAGAACCTCAAACTGGCCGCTTTCCTTTTGTGAATCCAGATTTCGCTACGTGCAAGATGCAGTCATGTAGGATCCGAGTGCGTTCTAATAGTTAGAGGCAGCTTATTTATTCAATGTCTCTTTTAATTTGACTTTGTGCTGTTATGTTTTACATTACTTCCATTCGACATTGTTTCACCGTATATACAAATGAAATTGTATAGCGGGAGAGATTCGAAGAGACTGCACACTAAACTCGAGCGTTTGCCTGTGAGGGAGTCATGGAGTTAGAACCCCAGGGGTGATTAATGGTGGGGAATTGGACACTTGGACATGTCGCAATGAGTGGAGTACGACTTGAGGGAGACTCTACTTCTTCCACACATTAAGGTTGACTAACTCACAACCAATGGCATGGGTCCACCTCATGAAGGACCCATCCCAGTGCGCCTTTTTTTTTTATTAAAAATGGCTGGGCTGGTCCTGTATAACATCAAGGGGGTTATTCACTAAAGGGGCAGTAGTTAGGAGAGTTTGCGGGAGAGTTTTGGTTTCAGCTCCCTCAAGTCACAATTTATTATGATGGGCCAACACGGGCACGTTTCTCCAGCAAGAAAGGCTGAGCTGACCCCGTACAATGTATAATTCAGTGTGTCAGGAGACTTTGAAGAAACCTCCCAATTATTCAGCTATACATTATACAGGGCCTGCCAAATTCTTCCCGCAGCACACTCTCACTTGGGTCGGAACTTCATGGTGTATAGTGAAGTCAAGGAGCTGAAACAGAACTCCATCATGGCCCTGCCGCTTGCCATACTCCCCATGTACATATGTTTGCACCGTTGACGTAGGTGTGGAGTGGAGGTGCTTGTCATCTCTGTTAGCTATTTTCTAGAAAACTTGGGTGTCCAACGTGATGATTCGGATTCTCAAATCTAGAATCTTGGATCTTAACTCAAATCCCCAGCTGTGAAACAACTATTTTAAGTCCTTTTAATGTCAGCACGTTGTGAAGAGTGAATAGTGCTACTCTAAAATATTTTTTATAATGTAAGGGATTTCAAAGCATGACCACAACATGTAAATAATTGCATCCAAAAATGTGTTTTTAACTCATTAATTTCCAGCAGACCATAATATATTTCTCTGTAATGTGTCAAATATTCCGGTTCCATTAAAGAAATAAACGATTTGGCAAGAATCTAGCGTATTCTTGAAGGAGTTCAGGACCTGTACTTGGATATCTGCCTAGACTACCAATTTGCTCCTTTTTGTTTCAGATTTTACATGATTTGTCTGGATAAAATGAATTTGGTTTCATTCTTTCTATTAATACAAAAAGAAAACATTATTATTCATATATTGATCAAGGAGAATGGAGGATTTGAACCGGGGTGATGACTTTTACATTATCTTGGTCTGTTCTTACCATTAAACGAAGACTTGGAGTCTGATTTTCTAATGCTTCTAGAAAATGCCTCATTCATTGTGGAATAATTTAGCCTATTGTGTGTTTTATCAAGGTCCCTTTAGTTGTAGGGTCTGTTTGTAGGGTCAGTCCCTCCTTTGGACCACAAATCCCTCCGTTCTTCTCTCCTAGGAGCTCAGAATGTTTCCCGAAGTTTATACCTAAAATGAACCAGGATACCAGATTAGAACCAAACAAAAAAAAAACATGGAGAAACCCTTCAACTATTTATTTATCATTTATTATAAGCTAAACTGTCACAGGACAGTTCACCAAACAAGATTTTCAGAAAGTCGTCTCTCTCCATAGTACAGGGTTAATGTACCTTTTTCACCGGAGCTGTCCCTTTGTCATCAGTGACAAATTTAAGGGGTTTTTATTATGTTGGATGGAAAAATCTACTATAGAAATCTCCGCAGAGCACGGAAAGTTTTCCGTCTCAGATCTCTGAGTTCCCTTCTATGACATGCAGCGCACTTGGGAAGCCAATCACCCATCTGAGCTCTTAGCAAAAAGGTCCAGTTTCTGGCCACCCCACCCTGTGGTCCTGCCACGCTAGACCACAACTTTAATACCACAAATTTACTGCAAACATACAGACTTCCACTTAAGTGAATAAGCCCCGTTGTCTCCAGCTGATTATCCTCCTAACACATTCAGAAGGCCACTTCTACAAGATAGTCTACGTCTGTGATTTACCATGTATCCTTTCAAGAAATTTCCATGGACACTGATATCTGGGTTTTACCCAATTACTCTATCATAAACAAAAATTCTTTTTTTGTATGATATATTTTTGCCAAAAACCTATTCTAAAAAAAACTAAAGTTTTGCTAATCTATATTTTAATTGCATATTTTAAATTCTAGATACAGCAGTAGAAATATTCTAGAAAAAAAAACTACCTTTATTGCCATTGTGACCCAAGATAGATAAATACTTTTTTAAAACAGTAACCAAGAGACACATTTAAGTTTTGTCCAAAAACTTAATGCGGTGTTACTAGAAATAGACAAACTTTTTCATGTATCATCTAACAAAAAAATGATCATCCAAAAGCTACCATTACGTTTGAGTAGAGACCTTTTGGCTAGGTGGCAGGAGAATGGAAAGCTGAATATAAATGAATGCAATTTGTGTATATTAATGACAAAATGAGTTATTTGTAGTAAATAGTATCGCTCTAACAAAGAACAAACATTGCTTATAGGATTAAAATGAATCGCACGGAACAATATTGGTTTTACAGAGTGTAAGAGAACGTCAGTCTAAACATTTGGAAGGACAGGAACCTCTGCTCTTGAGATGCACTCACAGTTTTGTTTAGCTAAGCAGCGCTTCTATGGGAATTTTAGGTTACGATCATTTGGCCTTCTTTCAAGGAGCCTCCTCGTAATGTTATTTTTGGGGTGGGAAGTTCCGACTTTACAGCTATTGTCATAGCCTCGTGGAGGTTCTCGAGGGCTGTAATTCATAAAGCTAGAGTGGGGTGGACAGGAGTCCGTCTCTAGGATGTGTAGGTCAGGGAGAGAGTACAAAGTAACTCCTAAGAAGCGAAATGATACTGAAGTCCCTTTGAGGTGCTCTGAAGTTTAAATGTTCTTTAAAGACTCGGGTGATCAGGTCGGGTAGGAGCCCATGCTCAGGGGATACTTGGGGTTCAGTATGTAACCCACGGTGCATGATTATGCAAACAATGACACCACAAGCAGAAATCCAGGTAATGCAGTGTATTTTATGTATATAACAGGACCAGCAAATAAGGGTAATACAGTCTAAGCACGAAACCGGACGTATGGCAAAATAAAATACCGGTAATAAGTCTTTTAGCAGGGAGCCCGCTTGGACGGGCACGAAAGGCACACAGCCCGCTTGGAAGGGCACGAAAGGCACACAGCCCGCTTGGAAGGGCACGAAAGGCACACAGCCCGCTTGGAAGGGCACGAAAGGCACACAGCCCGCTTGGAAGGCCACAAAGCAGGGAGTCCACAAAGCAGGGAGTCCACAAAGCAGGGAGTCCACAAAGCAGGGAGTCCACTTGGAAGGACACAAAGCAGGGAACCAGGAAAAGTACGGGTGCAGAGCCACAGAAGGAAGGTCCATAGACTTTAATAAAAAGGCCCTGATTGAAGGGCAGGGCAGGTTCATAAAGGCAGGGTAATCCAGGTAACAAGGCCCAGCTGGATGTATGGACTAGGGCTCAACCCAAGTAACAAGGCACACCTGATCCTAGTAATAGAGTTCTGAGTGCTCCAGAGGGCAGAGGGTGGCCACTAGTGGTAGCAGATTTAAATGCCACAGGTATGAAAAAGCCATGGTTCAGGCAGCGAAAAAGTGGTTCCTGACACAGCTACAGATGAAAAGGAACGGATCATTATTAAGCATGGCTTCTGAATTAGGTAGGTAGGCAATGCAACAAAGCAGATGGGAACACAAGCAGGATGTTAGGTTGTATGGTGAGGGGCATTAACAGTGGCATTAAAGAGGGATTTGGTCAGTTAACAAATCCACGGTCGCACATCTACTAGAGGATTCCGAACAGAAGCGGAGACCCGTGACCAGATCCAGTGACCCATCTGAACCGTAACTGATTTTAAGGAACGTAAATAACGTGTGGTTTGTGGTTCAATGACATGTCTAAAGTTAAGTCTCAACTGTAGAAATTAGACGACTATTGGAAAGCACTGGTACAATTAAAGGTAACAGCAACATCTGCACATAAGTGATTTGGTGGCGTCTGTATTCTGTGGACAACAAGCACATTTAAAGTGATACATTTTGGTTTTGATCGAAAAACTACATTTAGAAATTTGTAGACAAATCTTAACTAAAACTAACACTCAATACATGCACAGAGGATTGTAAATATACTTTAACAAAAGTATTTTAACCCTTTTTGACAGATTAAATTAAGTAGGTACCAAGTGTTATTTACCCCCACGTGACATAGGACATACTATTACGTCCTCAGAAACAAGAGCTAGGTGACCCGCTTCCCCCCACGGGTACACAGGAGATCAGGCTGTCAATAGACTTACTAGCATTGCTAGCTTCCTGCTTACTGATTCGATTAGATCAGAATACCGGAGTTTGGGCATTCTCTGCCAGCAGTGTCACTCCTTGACACCACTGGAAACAACATTAAATGTAAAAAAGTTTCCTAGAGGGTCTATCCAGACTCTCTTGAAGCAGTGGCAGAAATAGTGCTCCTCCATCTTCAAAAAAATATTATAAAATGTAAAATGTATTTAAAAAGTATTTTAAATAGTAAAACTATATAAATAAATTGAAGTGAAAATAAAAAATATATATAAATAAACAGATTTAATGATGTCACCGCAATATCATAATCATTCAATTATCATCATCCAAGACAGATCCCTGGACCTCAAAGGGATCTCTAGTAAAAAAAAAAACTGTAAAAAGTAGAATTTTTTTTTAAAATTTATTGATGCCAGCAGAATTAAAACCCACTTGAAATTATTTTATTGCTGAACTTGTCACAATGTTGCAAAGTTAAGTAGGAAATTATTTCACTATTTATACAGGTTCACAAGTCTGGGCTGTATGTTAGGAGCATTCTACTTTATTTATTGGTGAACCTATAAAACATTTTAATCGATCCAGAGAAATGTAGAGAGCAAATGCACACCCTGAAAGTCCTTACGTGGGAGGGAAAAAATTATTTGAAATGGCAGGAATTCTGTGAAAGGAGAAGGGATAGACTGGGGATTACATCTGGAACCGGCACTGGGCAGCAAGTTATAATCAAAATGTAACTTCGTTGAGAGGGTGGTTGGCATGAGAAATAACCTTCCAGCAGAAGTGGTAGGAAGCACTATCCTCTATATTTATAGCCTCTGAGAGTCAAGGTGGGATTGTTCAAGGTTGAGAGGTGGGGTAACCTAGCACATGGCTAGGAATTATTCAATGATAACGTTGGCAGGCCAAAAAAGAGTTGCCCCAGAGGGCCATTTATCAGCTCAAATAAATCCACTTTGCTATATCTTTTTGAGCTAAAATGTGATTTTAAATAAATAAAAAATCTTTAAGGGCTCTTTCTACGTAGCAAACATTTGTTTTTAGATGTATTTTGTTACTGGAAATATCTTGTTACCAAAAACAATAATTATTCCAGTTTTGCATTTTTTTAATACTAAAAATGGAAACTTATTCTGATATAAATAAGACTTAAAGAAGAAGAAGGTTAAACTATTTCAGCGCTTGGAAGCAATACCAACGGATGGGAGCCAAATTATGTAATAATGAAAAATAATTCCGTTTTGGGTATGTAGTAATATATTTACCCATTGCTTCTGAGACTAATTAATTGAGGCTGTCCATGGAAGTAAACAGTCAGATCATATATCAGCTAACATTGAAATATTGCCTATATTATTGTAGTTATTATTATTATTTTACTATTATATTAGTGGTAGGTTGCGCAATCTGACTCCTGTGCAGTACTATTGCAGTAGCTTGCTGGCAAATTGAATGCTTTGTCTCCCTGATTTAATTATGCATTATACAGGGCCAGCTCAGCCCTTACTGTAGAAGAAGCTCACTGAGACAGACCACCCATAAAGCGCACTGAAGTTAAGACATTCAACTCTCCTCAGGGGTGTAACAAGAAGCCTCAGGGCCCCGGTGCGAGAATCTGTTAAGGGCCCCCCCAACCCAATCTACCCCCCTTCTCACTCTATCTACCCCCTCTCCCTCCCTTCTCATGCTATCTACCTCTCCATACCCCCTCTTCTCACTATCTACCCTCTCCTTACCCCCCTCACACTATCTACCCAACTCCAACTCCCTATGACATCATATGCCGGCACTCAGCGTGAAGCCCCGGCACCCGAGACAGACGCCTCACGCTCCCACCACTGCAGTCGGGGTAGCGCTGGGGCAGCGCTGAGGCAGGCAGCGGCAGCAGGGAGAAGAGGAGACAGAGGGTCGCCGAGCGGTTGGTGAAAACGACCGCTTGTCACCCCTTGGGCCCCCCTGACTGGCAGAACTCCAGGGCCCGGTCGCGACCCCGGTAGTTCCGCCACTGACTCTCCTGCAACCCTTCTTGCTCTTTTATCACTGTGTAATCTACTAGGTGAACACCCTGACTCATTATCGTAATGCCTTGTGTTAAATTTATTAAATAATAGAATGGCTCAGTCTTATCACCCATCCGGACTCTCTGTCTCTTAAATGTCTATGGAGGAAGGGACTTCATTATCTTTCAATTCAATTATAATTATTTCTTAAATACAGATTTCACACCATTGCAGGTGCTATTTCTTGTTACGGGACACAAAGGGTTAATTTCACTAAGCGTTTTACAGCACAAATAATAATGGAAAGCGCAACACCGAGCTATACAACTCCACGCGAGGTGGTGTAACATACAAGCAAAGTTTAACACGCATGACCCTCCAAGTGTTCAATCAAAATTTTGGTGCCTGGGGCGAGGAGAGACGGCGTGACTTCACCACTTGTTAGGAAAACAGGTTCCACGTCTCCGAAGACTGTCGGATCTGAAGTCATTATAGCGAAGGCAGTGTTTAAAGGAAACCTTATTAATGCGGGGACCATGAATATTTTTATAGGCTGTGGGAATGGCTCCCAGAGGTCCTGTTAGTGGAAGGGATAAGGTTGCCCATCACTCTGGGAGACAAAGCCCCCGGGGCTATATTCTATTAGTTTCTTGGTTGTTGGCCTCCTGGGGGTCAATTAATAGAGTTCTTGTGAGGGGCAACTTTTCACAGCTTGTTTTATTCGAACATGTTTTCTCAATTTGGAATTTGACTATTTAATCAGATTGAGCACTCGCGGCCCTCGCCTCTTTCCAAATGGGATCGGAAAGCTGTCAAAAAATACAATCCCCTCCCTGTTCACATGGATTGTATTTTTGGGGAATTTTGATGAAGTTTTACACGCGTCTTTGTGCAGAGTTGACGTGGAAAGAACAACTACACTTCTGAACTCAACGGAAAGAAATGCCTGATTTAAATTATTGTACGTAAGCCGCCATCGTCCCTGTTTTATAAGCATTTTCTTTGTGCACTGAAAGAACGTAGTAATGTAGCAGCTTTAGCAATCCATAAAAGCGTTAGGCGGCCAATAGCTGTGGCTGGGCTAGCTTCCATAACCCTTGGAAAGCCTCCTGGATAAAAACTCCCATTACCCTCAGCAGGTTTCTGTTCCCGCAGTCCCTAGTCCCTCTACCTTTTGCTATAGATCCAGTCGTTTAAAGATGGCACCCATCAGATGGTGGTGATGAGAGAGCAATAGTAACAGGTAACAGGTGTTTGCTTTAAACCGGCTAATTCTGATGTGGATGAGAATGATGAGACATTTAGTCTGGGGGTCTACATATGGCCAAGTTAGATGCAACATGGTGCAAGTCAAGCCAGGGTTAAAACATACCTGCTTGGTTTGGGACATAGAGCCCACACTCAAGCCCATGGAGATACAAGCCTTATATATTCAAAGGACGTCTATGAGGTAAGATGACCGCGTCGGCCGTATTTTCCAGGACATACATCATTTTCACACATGGCCGACTAGCACAGGTAAAGGGCAGTGTATGGGGTGTATAACCAACTAATTGGCTCCATTTCTTGAGCTTGTACATCCCACATACGGTAGGGCAACATGTTACGTGTGCTGGTTAGCAATCTGTAAAACGTATGTGTATGGCCGAAGTGGTCACCTGCGGATAAGGGACCACTGACTTAAGCTGGTCTCATCTCTGTAAGGTTCATGCTCCTTTCTGACCTGATGAGCAAGGTGTCTTGCCTTCCCACACTACTATTAATGGTGCCTTCTACTATTGGTACCTACTTTGAGTGAGCCATCTATATTCAAGAAGACCTGGAATAAAAAAAAAATCATCCCTGCCACTTTAAGGCCAGCTGCCAATAAATCATTAACACACAGCTGCCTGCATGCCCAACTATTACCTCGGCCTCCTGGTAGGTCCTCATGGCCCTATCTGCCACCGATCCAGCGTGCGATTCCCCGCTGCGCCCAAAAAGCAAGTCCGTGCCTTCAAGAAGAAGTCCTGGTCTGTTTGGGGTTTTGAAGGCCATGGCGTGAGTGTGACAATCCAGCCTTATTCCATACCAGCGACCGGTATTTTTATTTCGGGGGGCATAACCTTAAGGCAAGTATTGTATAGCATGAGTATGTTCATGGGTGTGTATCAATTTCCTTTTCAAACAGGAGTTATTCTGGCTCCTTGACATGTTAGAAGTGCGACACTTCAGAGATGTGTAATTACGGGTGAATAATTGCATTTTACTCCAACGTGCTTAAAGGTCATCTCTCTGGAGCCGTGTAATTATCCTATATAATCACACATCCTGGCGTCTTGTTGCATACTTATAAGAGTTCCTTTATTGGAGAGTGTGATTTCTTCCAGTGTTGTATTAAAAGGCCAGTGTTTTTCAGTACTTTATCAAATGAAATTCTCCATCTCTCCCTCTCTCTCTCTCTCTGAATGACGTTTGATGTTTTTCATCTGCGCTAAGGAGGCTTCCAGTAAAATTAACATTTTCTTTTGGTATTTAATCTTGATGTTTCGTTTTTTCGGTAATAAAGTTAATCCCTGATATTGAAGCTTCCATTCTACGGAATGATTTGAAGCTTCCATTCCATATTACTCCTGGCAGGCAGATAGTTGGAAAACGGCTTACATATTTTAACATTTCTATTTGAAGCGATCAAGGAAATGTTTTCAGCCAATGATATCTACACAATAATAATTAATATCAGTTGTAGTATGTTGATGAACCCTCAAGACCCTACACAACCCAAGCTGACATTAAACATTTTTTCTTCCCTGTCCAAGACGGATGGGATATTTCCAAGGTAGGAGTCAATATAATGAGCTCCAGAAGGAAAAGAAGTAGTATTAATATCACATTTATACATAAATATAAAATAATGAGCATATCAGACCCCATACGTCCTAAACATGTCTACATATATCTGTTTGGTAACCGATGGCTTTATCAAGATGTTTGACTTCCTTGTTGTCAAGACGTGAGAAATCCTAAAGAACATTCATATACATTCAAGCTTCATATGAGGACGTTGAAGGATAACTTCACCCTATGGATAATAGGAGACCATTTACGATAAGAGGAAGCACAGTTATATGATAATCTTAAATGAAGAAGGATATTCTTTGCAGTTGTAAAGTGCCCAGGAGAGATGGGGATAACAGGTAATTGAGGGGTTTTAGGAATAAAGTAGCCTGCCTCTGCCCATGGGAGTAGAGGTAGATAAATAGACAATATGTATTACCATATTCCCTGTAATTTAAGGTTTTTATCATCTAATAGGGTATTTATGTTATTGTCTTTGGGGCTTTTTCTCATTCTTTTAGCTCATTCTTACGCTATGACTCATTCCATACTGAGACATAAAGAGACCCCGGTGTCTCAGGGCAGTTCTGGATGGACTTCTTTAAAGTCAATGTCCACTAAACGATGTACATACGTGTGGCCTCCGACTGGAGCCCTTTGAAGCACCTGAACTGCCCCAATAGTGGTGCTAAAGGCAAGTACCTGGCCACTGGTTTGCCAGATGGCTGATCCGGCCCTGCACTGTCTGCATGAAAAGAAGTACATTCTTTTTACTACTGAAACAAAAAGGGCAATGATATATCTCCCTTAGATTGTAAGCTCATAAGCAGGGCTCTCAAAACCTCTCACAAGTATGTATAAAAGTAATATGAGAATGCAAGCTTACGGGCCCGGTTCACACCTGATGTGTCTCTATGTATTAACGTATATTTTTAATGTGTGTTAACTGCGCTCCATTAAAACTGTACAGCGCTGCGGACTTTGTTGGCGCTTAATGAATAAAAGATAATAATAATGATGATGATGATGAAGCCGTGAATAATGAGAAAGCGGGAGACTTTACATCACATTATATTGATTGATATTTAAACAATAAACAAACAGCCAACGTGTCACACAGTCCAGATGTTTCGATTTTCCCAAAAATCTGGGTTTGAATTTGTCCCTTTTTTTTGGCTCAACGTACAGTTCTTCACCGTTTGCTGTCGCTTATTGATCAGTCATAAGAGCTCTGTAAATATCGTCCAAACTGAGGAAGGAGCAATGTTACATGAAGAATGTTTTCTATTCTAGACTTTCCAACCTTAAGTCAGGGGGATAAAAAAAAAATAAGAATAAAATAGAAAGAAAATGAAAGAAAGGAAAAATATAGATTTTTTTTTTCTTTTAAGTTTTTTTTAAAACATTTTTGGTTCTCTGTATAACGGTATATGTCAGAGCATCTTAACTACAATCAATAAGTGTAAATAACCTTTGGAACATATATTTTTTAATATTTATTTCAGTGCTCTATGGATTAACAGACTTTACACCTTCCTTATTTTTTTTTAATTTTTTTTTATTTAGTGCTATAGAAAAGAACGCACTTCATACCATGAATTGCAATCAGTCATAATTTATGTTGACATTTTCATAAATATACATTCATCAGGAAATACGTACGTTCTCTTAGCAACCAGGTAGCAACCCCGAGTTATACACAGCATTCCTGCGAACTGCATAGACTGCAATCAGCGATACATTCTTCAGACGGAGATACATTTTCATTCGGGACCCAAATGGCCACTGAGAGCAACGTATTCCAGAAAATGTAATCATTTCTAACTTTCCAGATCATGTTCGTGTTTGGGGTTCATTACATTGGAGCAGAAGAAGCGTCGGTTGCTTAAAGGGACCCTCCAGTCATTTTAATGCATACGATAGCTGACAGGGGGTGTCCACCTTTCCTCACCCCCTAGCTATTTTTTGACGCGGTTAACACACAAGTCAAGTGGGCATGCGAATAAAACGACTTCAATGTGGATAAAAACGCTAAACCGCGAAGGAAGCATTTTGCTGTATGTTTGGAGCTGCAGCTTCTCCATTAGGTCATTGAAAAAAGGAGATTTCTATATTGTAAGTTGAATAAATGCATATGGATGTACCCAAAAGTACTTTTATATGCATTTATTGTTTAGGGGGGGTCCCTTGGGCATTAAAGTGTCCCTTTAAAGGAACAGTCTTATCAGTTTTCCTGATATTTTCAGGAATTTTCAGTTGCCTTCTGTGAATTTAGAAATGTAGTTAAAGGGGGCACTCCAATGTCCCACGTAGGATATTCAACACAAAAAGCATATTTAAGTACTTTGCAAATACTTTAAAAAAGCATTCGTCCTAGCTGCAAAAACAAAAAAAAAATACTTTCCTTTAGGAGAAGCTGCAGCTCCAGAGCCGCAGCGAAAAGCTTTCTCCGTGGACTGACATTATGTGACACCCGAAGCAGCCAATCAGAGGCAGGAAAGTGCTTCCATTATGCAGAACCCCTCCCCTGCGTTCTCAAAAGGGACCCCATGTAAATTTAAAGGGGCCGCACACTATCATACGCATTAAAGAGGGTGTGATGGTGGGGTGATGGCCAATTGCCTTTTTATCACGCAGACGGCAGGACAGGATGGTCACGGAGGCTCAGACGAAAACACACGCCGGGTTTGTAGCAAGTGCAGGCAGGTGCGGGTTACACGGAGATAGTCTGATCTTTGTCAGTCTGTGGTTTTGGTTAAGATTAATGAAAACCTTACTCAGGATAATTATGTTTACAATAAGCTTACAAGAGTCTTTTCACAAGGTAGAGCATAGCCACAGGGGATCAGGCTAAACCAATTATTTAACTTTCACATGCCTTTTCTCAGCCATATCGAGGAGGAACAGCTTAGGAATTGAATAATTTGTTATGCCCTTAAGGACAAACATTCTGCGCTTGTTTTTTTAAAGGGGACCTGTCACCGTCACAGCGATCAGCATCGCTATTAGTTCAGACTACCCACAGCTTGTGCCTTTCTATCAGAACAAGTTTGGGGGATACTTAGTTTTAACGTTCATCTTTTGGAAGCTGAGTTATGTCTCAGAGTTATCTGAGCAACGTGTTGCCTTTAAGGTCTGTCCGTTATCCTCCGAGATTCTTGCATTAGCCGCCTGAACCGATCCACAACAATCAGTAACTTAATGATTGTGGAGAGTTAACACAATAGGGAGGAATAACAATGCAGTTGGTGGGAACATGGAGTTATAATACCTCTCCCTATATATAGGTCGGGGGGGGGGCAGCGCTAACCCTAGAATGGGAATGGAAGTTGTCGTGAAATAGATGAGATATGGTCAGGGAGTGGATGTAGCCAAAAGTTGCTCCCATTCCCAGAGAAAGACGAAACTGACCCAGAGACCCGGGGAAGCCAGACGTCCGCTGGGTCAAACTCAGAGAATTGTAATTGTTTCCCCCATCTCAGTTGGTATAAGGCAGGGGCATCCAACCTGCGGCCCTCCAGCTGCTGAAGGACTACATCTCCCACAATGCTCTTTCAGCTAAGGGGCTAACTGAGGAGCATGGGCGATGTAGTCCTGCAGCAGCTGGTCTTTTGACTTCAAAGTGTTCCAATACCTCTTCAAAGTCACCTCACAAATTGAATGTTATGTATTATACGGGGCCAGTGAATCTCTTCTTGAATTAGAAACTCACTGGAAAAGCTAAGAAACATAGAAGGTGCCGGCAGATCAGACACATTTGGCCCATTTACTCTTTTTATCCTGCTGTAAAGAACTTAATCAGTTGTTGGTCTCACCTTAGATTCAGGAACCATATGTCTATCCCATGTATGTGTTATCCTCTACCACTTTTCCTGGGAAATTGTTCCACCTATCTACCACTCTCTCAGTAAAGTAAAACTTACTTATTTTACATCTAAACCTTTGACCTTCTAGTTAATTTATGACCTTGACTAAGTTAATTTATGATGGGGGTCTCCAGAACTGTACCCACTACTCTACGTGAAGTCTGACCAGAGATCTGGGAAGCTGCGGAACCTTCTCTCTCTCTCTCTTGCTGTCCTTAGTAGATCTATACCTACTCTTGAATATAAAAGGAGTAACCGGGTCTCAGTAGAAGATGACTTGGGTTCATCCAATGCAGCTGACCTACATTTATAAACAATGTGCTTCCTTCCAGGGATGGTTATATGATTGCGGTATGGATATGATACCCACATGTCCTTTCGCAAACTTTGTTAAAATAATAGCACTCCAGCCCAAAACTTGAATTAATCAAAATTTTATAACCTTATTTCCTATGAGCTACAGAGCAAGGAATGAATTACAATGAGGACATGTGGATAGATAATTTGCATCAAGGAAAATCTCTCAGTGCCAGAGCCAGGAAATCCATATAATGGTTTCTGTCCAGAAGCTTTAAATTACACGTATTTGTTTAACTATATATGTAGAGTAGTAAATTAAGTTGTATTACTCTGGCAAAGCCCTTTACTAAAACCTCTTGGCATCACGTAGAGTACCTGAATTCCATTCAGGGACAAGCAGATGTTTGCCCGTACTGTAGATTGCACATTTTAAGGTAAAACAAAGCTTAAATGTAAAGTTCTAGCCCCATAATTTAAATGGAGGAGTAGAATTCCCATCAAAGACATATATAGAGCTGGATGTTGTGTGTATAGAGACCCATATGTTCCTTTCTATAAGCTGCCGGCAGATGGGAACTTAAGGGAGGGTCACATGACCTGCAGAGTGAAGTCAGGAGCCACCAGGGGTCAGCATTGCGCAGGGATGGAATCTGAACGTCGATTAAAGTGGAGCAATCGGCAGGAATATTCCATTACTTGCCATGGTGACTGCAAGGAATTTTACCAAGGGGGAAAAATACTAGCCTCGCCCAATGGGTGGAGCATAGGCAGGATAAGGTGGAGCATGGGTGGGGCTAATATTCCACACCCATTCCAATGGGGCATGGTTTCGTCAGAATGATATGGAGCGTTGGCACTGCCAACATCGTTGATCATCACGGTTGATTCTGTAGTAATCGGAGGTCTGCACAGACCTTGGAAATGTCACTGGCTCCATCTCAATGGAGATCTTTGATCTCCTCAACCGCCCCATTGAGACATGTGGCGCAAGTCAGTTGGTCAATAGGGCAATCAACCCCTAGTAAAGCACTACTGCCCCCACCACATCTACTGGCCTAGACCTAGGACTAAAAAACAAAACTTTGTATGAGACTCGAGTTATTGGACGGAGGAATGTTCATTTAATTAAAATTCTTTTTAACATTGTTTTTATAAAAATATGAACTACCCCTGTTACGTTATTTTCCACCACTTAATGGATAGCATTTCTGTAATTTATGCTGACAGTCTATTAATAATCACATGCAGAGCCAATGTCGCAATATTACAATAATAATACAAGTTAGCGTTTAATTCTGTCTCTGATTTCTTTTTCCATTTTAAGAAATCACTATTTTTGTTGTCTGGAATAAATCTTTTCGGGGCGTGTTGGCTAGGGTCTACGTATGGGTCTTATCTGATGCCAAATATTAATTGAATTGACTATTTACTGAGAGAGTAGTAGATAAGCGGAACAGCCTCCCAGCAGAAGTGTCAGGGGTTAATACAGTGAGGGAATTGCATATGGCTCCCGAATCCAAAAATGGGCAGACTCGATGGGCTGAAATGGGTCTTATCTGCTGTCAACCTCAAAACAAAGGAAAAGGAATGCAGATGAATGAGACATTTTTTTTTTTACCCAATGCATAAGTCTAGAATATTATGTACGAGGAAATATACCATGGGACACTAATATAATAAATATGTCCAAATCCGTGTTTTGGGAAACCACTGAATCATATTCACTCTCATCAGTCGTGAGTCACTGTGGTTTTAATGTATTAAATCCCCCTTCTGAACACGTTACACAATAAGTTATGAAAGCGGCTGCCAATTTCCATTCATAATAAGATTTGTTGCTATGCCAACTGCTCACTTATTGTCAGTAAAGCCACCTAATGAAACAAACTGTTAGTGTTTATGATCTGCGAATCCATCGGTTACTGGAGCGGCCTTGGATGCCCATGGAACGGTATTCAATGAGAACATATAGAGCGGTTCATGTTAAAGAAGAAGAAGCTCTCCCACGTAGGGCGTCGGGGCTCCAGTTCTGCGCTCCCGTTTATTAAGTATTTATGGGATGATGAACCATCACAGCGTATTAGGAGTAATCATGTTGTCTATGAACCCAGAGTTGTGAAGATTTTTAAAAGATTTCTCACATTAGGGATTTTATTATATATTATATAATATATATTATATACCGTATTTGCTCTATTATAAGACGAGGTTTTTTTCAGAAAAATACCCCTCGTCTTATAATCGGGGTCGTCTTATAATCAGACCTCAAATAGAGGTCTGACTATGAGACTAAGATCCAGATCTCCTGCAGCTCTGCAGGGGACCTGGATCCTCCTGTCTGATAACCCCAGCTGCTGCCGGCACTTCCACCGAGCGCCGGCGAAAGTGCGGACAGCAGCGGAGGTTGCATATGTGCGTACCTTCTCACTGCCGAGATAGCCCGCTCACTCCCGGGAAGCAGAGCCGGTCGGAGAGATCAGAAGAAACACCGGGACCCCGCGGCACTGTGCCGTCCCAAAGTCATTGGCGGATCCGGTAATTTTCTGGAGGAGACGGGCCTAGCGGGGTCACACAGCGTCATTGTGCGTGATCCCGTGGGAGCTGCAGTAAGCGCCTGCTGAGGCATCACAGTGAGTGAAGTGCCTTAGTTGCTTGAGTGTATATTAGTGTCTGGGTATGTAAGTGTCAGAGTGGGTATGTAAGTGGGTATATTAGTGTCTTGGTGTGTAAGTGTCCCCCTATATGCCACTCTGCCCCATGTTATGCCTTTTAACCCCCTATATGCCACTCTGTCCCATGATATGCCTTTTAACCCCCTATATGCCAGAGTGGCATATAGGGGTATAAGGCATTTCTGGAGGCAGAGTGGCATATAGGGGGTTAAAAAGCACTACATGGGCAGAGTGGTATATAGGAGGATAAAAGGCATATCAGAGAGGGAAAGTGGCACATAGGGGGTATAAGGCATTTCTGGGGGCAGGTTGGCAAATAAAAGGAAATAAAAACAAACAAAAAAAAAAAGTTTACATTAATTAAACTTTTTTCCTTTAGGGTGGTCTTATAATCAGGCTTTTTCTTTTTTTTAAATTAATATTCAGATTTTGGGGGGTCATCTTATAATCGAGCAAATACGGTATTTAAATTCATTTGTAAGGTAACTTTAAGTAAGGCGGTGGGGTTTCTTCCTTAAAAAGTCTAATGTTTAATGTAGCCTCTCCAAATAAAAAGGCAAATAGTAATTAATTAATTAATTTATTAATACCCCTTAAGTTTGCCTGAGATGGTAGGAATAAGCAACCCTGGCACTTTAAGGACCCAATGCGCTGCTGTGGTGGCAGTATCGGCAAGCATTTGGGTTTATCGGGCACCAGCCAAATAACCCTACTTGGGAACTCTCTGTGTTTCTCTGGTTCTGATTGTCGGACATCTTCCGGGTCGTGGGAGCAGGGTCCTGACATGCCCCACTCCCTGCCCATGGGGGGGGGGTCCCGCAACATCAGTGGGACCACCCACTGGCCACGGCCCGCAAAGGGTAGGCTCTGGCTAGCCAGAACCCAAAAGTTCCCAGGTATGCAAAAGCCTTATAAACCTGTATGGATACCGGTCGGTGGATACAATTTAACTTTTGATGAAAAAGTCTACTGGCCATCTTACAAAGAGCCATTATCATCTGTTTATTATTATATTATTATTTCACCAAAATGGGGTTTAACAGGGAAGATAAACCGATACGAACATCTTGTATTCAGGTCTGTCCTGGATTATATTACAGTCTATTTGAAGATGCAGCGTCTGGGACATTTCTCGTTCGGTGCATCCTAGAGCCATCCAAGGATATAATCCGACGGGTGGAATCCTGCCCAAATACATTTAAGGATTTTTTATGAGCGCATACGTTCGCTCATCGACAGACGTACAAGGGGACGGAAATAAATCAGCCCTAAAGGACAATTGTCTGTTTGGCAGCCGCAATCCGTTGTAAAGACATTACCGAAGCAGGTTTGGAATTCTGGTGGGCTTTGACCTGTAGTTTTCGCTTCCAAAATAACTCAACGTTTCTAAAGTAGTAATTTCGTTTTCATGATAACACTAAACTAAATCCACATGTGCTTTAATGTAAAGCAGGGACTTCGTAACAAACCTTGCCAAAGAAACAATAGAGAGGGGAAAAAAAAAGGCTTAATGTATGGAGTTGCTCAAGGCAGGATGTATTTTTCAATACCTAAAAAAGAATGTATTTATTTATTTAATGACTTATTTATGTTTGAAAGAATTTCATGAAAAAAAAAAAAAAACTTGATAAACGCGAGATTTTGCATTGACATTTTCTAATCATTGATTAAATTGCATAATAATAAATAATGGGGGAAATAATAATAAAAATAATAATAAATAGACAATGGGGGGAATAATAATAATAAATAGACAAATGGGGAAAAAACATATTTTAGTAAATTAAAATGTAATTAATGGTGGTTAAAAAGAGGGAAATAAATATTATTATTATTTGAGCAGCGATGCAGTACAGTGTGTAGGAATGTAGTTAAGCAAAAGTGAGTTGTGTGTGATTTTGTTACATTACACTTCGTCGTTTCGGGCCGTTGTCATGCTTTGGAGGATTTTTCGTGTTCAACCACCAAACTGAGCTGATTCTTTTTGGCAATGCTAGTAAAGTCTGGGTTATGTAATTAAGTCTTCTCCTCTATAGACTTTTATGAGTCGCGGAGTCCCTTTGGGTTATGAAGACTGAGACATTCTATTGTTTCCCACAGGCAGTGGTTTTGAATTTATGGGGAAATATTCGGGAACGTTTATGTTTTTTCCAAAGGCGTTGTATCTTTACCACTATACAACGTGATCGGATACACAGTTTACCTTAAACTATGACTCTAGGAACTCGCTCTTTAGAAAAAGATATATGTAACTATAGCAAAACTATTAAAATTGGCCCATTCCCCCAAGAGGAGAAATCTGGCCTGATCTTTGGCACCCAAGGTATTAAGAGTGATGTCCTCTAGCCAACTTAACCATTTTCTGACTTGTTTCTACTGTGATTCTCACATGAGCATCATGCCAAGTTGAGTTTGAGGTCATATAGAAGATGGCAGTGGGAGCTTTAAGGTTATTTCACTTACGATTAGGATTAAGCTGTCATGGGTGGATGTGTGAGAGATATATGAGGGGTTTATGTTAGCCCCCAATCAGCCTACGAGCCATGAGCAACATTCTTGGATGGAGATGTAAATGCAAAGCCGGTTAACTACGCGTAGTTGAGACACAGATATCAGTTTGTTCTCTCATCCTGTCCTCTATCGAGGAACAGAACATCACCTCTTAGAGTCTTTGGTCGCTGACTATGTAGGTGAAATTTTTATTTACAGGTATTTGATCTGCCCTTTACTTTAATCGTTGGTAGGTTAGCAACTTTATGTTAGGGGTAAATGAAGGCTTATCTTGATAATATACCATCAAACAAAGGGATCTCATCTAGATGAAAGCAAATACTTTATTTTATTGGACTGAGCTGGAATAAAAAATGAAGCGGTGATGACAAATTACAAAAGGTAAAATCTAGTACAGGGATAATTGTCTTACTTATTTCTAAAAAGAGTGTTTTGATGGATAAACAGATGGCCATAAACTCCAAAACCAGGTTCAGACAAGTCAAACATCACATGGAAGTTAGTCATGTTTTTGCGGGGAGACAGTTAAAGATAAAGAACGGTGAATTACAAACGGTGATTATCCCCTTTATAGTAGTTTTGTTACTTTTATTAGGCAAGCTTGAAAGAAATAAATGGAAAAAAAACCCACAAAAATAAAACATTTATCTGGAGGCATGTCATATACTCAGCATTCAAATGTCTCCCCCTATACACTAAATAAGGATGGAATACGAGGGGGTCAGGGCATAACCCATAGTAGCGCCCTTTGATCTGACCCTTCAAAGAAACACATTTTTACTTTTCTACTTAAATTAACACAAACCGCTGCGAAATATCCTGAGATATTGGGTTACAAGGTGTAACTTCAGTACACTTAATAAAAACATTAAACAATAGTATGTATTGGAGATGCATCTAATGTGTATATGTTAGGCAAAACCTTCTTAACTCCATGGTCTCAGGATCGTAATAATTCTTCTGTAATTATTACAGTAACATGTCTCTTTTGTTAGGTTACTTTCCCTCTTCTACCTAACCTTCCTATTCTTGATCCAAAAGAAGGCCAAAAAACCCTAATTAATCTACTTCCAATTCTGCCATCAGGATTTCTCCTTGGATCAAGAAGCTCTAAAATTTTAATGTTATTCTATTTTTTTCTGTTAAGTTGGTTCTGACAGCTCTCGTCGCACATCTAGTCTTCTCTAACATGTAATGGTCACGTATTTTTAAACTTAATACCCAAGAAGAAAAACTGAGAGTAAAAAAGCAGTTTTAATAGGTTAACTTTAAGACTTTTAGAAGCTCCCCAAAGCCCACATTTATCTGTACGGCCCCCCATAATTCCAAAAATTGTTTCAGAGATCAACCTTGCTAGAAATAGATCAGTCCGGTGGTCATAATACCAATGCGGAAAAGTGACAAGAGGGTCCAGCTTAATTAAAATAAAAATAATAATAAAATATTGATTTTTAGTTTAATGTACATTGTCGCCAAATAATACGATTTCCATAGACATGTTAGGTTTGTCATTCAATATTACTTACAATGGATTTTATAAACCGGGGGGGGGGGGGGGGGACTAATCCACTTTATACTCGTTACTGTAAAGAACATCTCTATTGCTTAGGAAACTGACACCGGATCGAGCTACACTGGCACTTGGCACTTTACAACAATCAAATCACAGACAATCATAATAAATAATTTGGGGTGGCTTGACGTGGACCAGATGGATGTGTCTGTGCAATGAAGGGCTACATTGTTTATTTTGTAAAGTTCCCTTTGTAATCCCCCCTTCATCGTGATTCTCTCCCAAGATTAGCAGGAGGGTCTCCACCTAGAACTTTCAGGATCTCGTCCAAAGAAAATGTTGTCTTTAGTCACTGCCACGGAGTCAGTCATTTGTCTTGCTGTATATATATGAGTGTTCATGTTATGTGAATTGACTTCAGTGTTTATTTCGCTCATTCATCATTAGACGTGCTCGCCGGAGTGTTCCGCTCGCCTTATTGTTGCGGGGAGGTTGACTCTATTTGCTTGTATGGAAAAAAAACAAATATTTTTTCTCGCCATTGTATGGGGTCATGACAGGTCCGATTAACAATGGGCCAAAAAGGGACACCCATGTGATCAGGGCCGGCCCGACAATGGAGCCGAGTGGGGCAACCGCTCCAGGCGGCACTTTTGAAGCCCCTTTTTTTTTTTTTTTTTTTTTAAAGCGAAAGAGAGAGAAAGGGGCGCCGAGTGGTTTTCGCTTACCAAGCTGTCAGTACCCGCTCCGTGCCCCCCTCTCTCTCTCCTCTGCGGCGAGTCTCCCTGCTCGGTCTCGGTGCCGGCTTGTAATGCCGAGTGCCGGAAGATTTCAGGCGCTCAGCATTACGAGCCGGCACCGAGACCGAACAGGGAGACTCGCCGCAGGACTGCTGAAAGGTAAGTACAAGGGGGGGGGGCGGCAGGGACGGAGGGAGAGAAAGGGTAGATAAGGGGGGGGGGCGGCAGGGACGGAGGGAGAGGAAGGGTAGATAAGGGGCGGGGCATTTTAAAATTCACCCCAGGCGGCATTTTGCCTTGGGCCGGCCCTGCATGTGATATGATGTGGCATTCACTTTGTATTGACATGTTGCAGTCAGTAAAAGTGGAGGCTGCGTGGCGGGAGTAACCAGAAGCTTGCAGCTGGGGGAGCAGAGATACTCTGCGCAGACAGTAGCCGGGATCCTCATGTATGTTACAGTGTTTTTGTGTATGCGTCTATGTGGGGATGTACTTGCGGGAATGCATGTGGCTGCGTATCTGTGTATGTTTGCGTGTAAATGCTTTTGTGTGTCTATGTTAACCAGTGTAGCGGCCCAAGAACGGAAGCAGTGTCCCTGCTTCCATGATATGGAAGATTTCTTTTTTATACTGAATTGTCTGAAGGATACTTGGTTATGTTTGGGCATTCAATTAACAAAGTAACAGTAATTTAGGTTAAAAAGTCCATCAACTTTAACCCCGATATTGATCCAGAAGAAGGCAAAAACCACATATTGGGGTTTTTTGGGTGATTTAGAATTGTGCCTTTAATAGAGGGAAACACTTCTCGATAACCTGATAAACTATAACCATATTATATTATAACAGGTTGTATCCCTCTATATTGTTCCTGGCTAAAGAAAAAAGGCACCGAGCCCATATTTCAAGGCATCAATGAACTTTGATATTTGGGTAGTGAATTCCACATCTTTATTGTTTTTACTGTAAAAAAACACATCTTTTTTTAGATGCTGCTTTAGGTGAAAATCCCTTTCTCAAGTCTCAGTGGATGACGTGACTAATGAACAGGTCTCTAGAGAGAGGTTTTATATGTATTGTATGTCATCATATCTCCTTTATGATGTTTTTTCTGGTGTAAACAAGTTCCATAATGTTTCTTTCATGAACAGGTGCTTGGAACTGCGCTTTATAGTCAAGATGGGGTATTATCATTGACTAATACAAATGCTAAATGATATTTTCCATACTCAAGTCAATATCCTCCTTTATAAGTGAGAATATTGTATAATTGTATAAAGTTTATTATCTACAATGATTCCCTAGAACGTCTCCTTTCATAGTTTCCATAACACAACCCTATTTAAGGCAATATATTGCAAAAGCTCAGCTTATATCGCCCCCCCCCCCCAAAAAAAAACTAACATCTAGAACAGCCCCGTAGGGAAAGAATTGGACGAAGGGGCCCCATGAATGAAGTGCCGGACGAGGTACCCTGTTGAATGCCTAGTGTTAAGGGTTAAGGCATGACTAGGCAAAATTTTAGCACCTAAGGTGTTAAGCCTTTGAGGCACGTGCAAGACCAGAAGGGAGGGTTTAATTGCCCTGCCTGAATGGATATATAAAGGGGGGGTTTATGCTATAGGGTCAGCATTTTAAAAAATATTTTCCTGCCCATCCCTCCCTAATTTTTGGGTCAGCCGGGGGCTCAGGTTTTTACGCTGGTACGGTGCAGGAGTTAACCATCTAGCTGTGGTTACTTCTCCGGGGGCATCTGGCCCTGTGAATGTAGGGTCATGTGACTGCCGCGCTGGGGGACGCCGGCAGTTCCAGCAGGGGTACAGGTGGCCACGCCCATACCAGCAGGTTACTTCATGGTTATGATTGGTTATCATTGTTGTTGTTATTTTGACGGTAAAATGTTTATATACTGGGCCAAAATATGTTTGGCTAATAAACGGTTATAAAGTTATCAATGATGTAAACATTTAATACAGGTTGAGTGTCGCGGTGCTGTGTTATATGCGGTCCGCACCGCGGACAAATAAAAATCCATAGTTGAAAATTAATAAAGTTTTTGAAATAAAGAATTGTCTCTTGTTTTATTTAGAAGGGGGGGGGGGGGCGAAACTGGACGCTACTTCATTCAAGTTCAAACTATATCACTCTGTCTAATTTTGTGGCATCTGCAAACTCCAATACATAGCTTTCAATGTCCACTGCAAGATCATTAAACACACAAACACATTAAATATTAGCTGGCTTAGGTTTGGGGTCTTTGGATAGTGTTGAGGTGTGGAGTGCTGCTGGATAGTGTTGTGCAAGGGGTGAAGGTCTGTTGGACAGTGTTTGTATGTAGAAGGAGAATACAAAAATAGACAAAAAAAGAGACAAACCAAAGAAAGAAATGAAAGGAAGGATAAAAAATAAAGTAGACTTGACTAAAATAACAGAGACAAAACACATAAATAAGTCTTTGCAGTAAAATCTGCGTGTGTAACCTCTTTGGTGCTGGAGTGTAAAACTTCCTATCTGTTTTACCTGCTGCTGAATGGGTAGTATGAAAACAGATGGAATCATAGTGATTTATGTACATATATGTTCATTTATATCATCTACTCACTGTAAAGTTACACTGATATACCTCATTTTTTATTTGCAATATATCCCACTTTTTTATTAGCATATATATATATATATATTTTTATTCTGCACATATAATAATAATTATTTGTATTATTATTATTATTTGTATTCTCTTTCCTGTGCCACTTGTTGCTGGGTGGCGAGCTATGACATCATATCTGCACCAGCAGGTGCCACGGAGGCCAAACGGATAAAGCAGTTGGACAGACATCCATCCCAAGACTATTGTGGCTACTGAGGGGGTCCAAAGGGACAACTGCCACGGGGCCCTAAGGAAGGCCTGGGTTCATGAAAGCTGCCCTGTTTGCCCCATGTTGAGTACAGCCTTTCTTTACCAACTAATGGGTTTGCATATATATATATATATATATATATATATTATCCTTATTATTATTCATATTTTTATTATGAATATTTATTGTTTTATATGGCGCCATCATATTCCGTAGCGCTGTACAATGGGTAAACAGGGCATAACACGAAGTATATAACATAACAATTTGACTTACAGAAACGAGAGGTAAGGAGGGCCCTGCTCAGAGGAGCATATATATTATCTATACTGTATATATTTCTATATTATATGCAGTACTCATGGGGTTAAGTCTGCATGAAGTATTTTGTTTCTTGTTAGATCAGGCTGATATCTGTGAGACGCACATATCACTATAGAATGGGCCCTCAGAGTCACAATCTGATAGATTTCCATAGCCAGGAGTTATATTCTTAATGGTGGAAAATATACAGAAAAGTCTGGTCTGGTTACAGCAGCGCTTCAATCCTTGGTAATAAATTTCCACTGTGAATAAGTTACAGTTCTGTTCCCCGGAGCACGACAGGAACCGCTACCAATCGGATGTCTTCATTTCTTTCCTGATTTATTTCTTGACAAGAGATACTGATCTCTGGGATTTTCTAGGTTGTTCCGCAGATTGAAATGGAACAATGTGCAGGACGGGTCTGGAAGATAAAACCGCTGGAGCGGAGTCGTTTTGCTCTTATTATATGGGCTCCGGGAGAAATAGCAATGCTTAGGTATAAAAGAGAATAAACAGAACAAACAATAAATCCGTTCTTACTAATAAGTAGAATATAAAGGGATCTCACGGGCTCACCTAGGAACACTCCGGGTTTGAATGCCCTGCCCCCTATTCTCCTTTAAATATTGCTGAAAATCAGACAAAAAAAAAAAGAAAGTTCACCTCCAGGGGCCCTTCTTCACCGTTGAGTGGCTCCGATAGGGATGGCGCTATCCACGTGAGGGGGAGGAGCTAGCCATGTATGTGGGCGGGGATAGCCCAAACACCTTAAATTTGTATGAAGGTAGGAGGAGAATAAAATAGGGAGTGGGCGTGCCGCCGTGACATTGACCGCCGTGACCCCCCAAAAAACGGAGAAGCTGCACAAGGTATGTCTATTAGGGCAACATATATATTTATTTTTAATAATCAAGTTTTCTAGAATATGTTCTAAGCATTCTAGAACCAATGACAAATTAATAAAAAAAGAACTTACTAGAGCTACATATCTAATTATATTAAATAATAGGATACAAGGGGACGATGATCGTACCTCCCAAAACATCTGTAACGTTCCATGGCTACACATCGTATATACATGTTCTTGAGAAATAATTATCCTAACGTTACAGATGTTTTGCCGTTTTTAATATGTATTTAGGACTGGTTAGGGCTGGCTATCCGACCATATCCGTGATCTACTGCATTAAACGAAGCAATATATATGGCCGTCATCATATTTCACGATATTAATCCGATTAACAATGGATGGAAACTAGCAACGGGGGGGAAGAAATTTAATGGAAATCGATTTTTTTCAAGGTTGACATCCAACAAGAGTGATGTTTCAATATAATGTCAAAACGTAACTTGAGATAAAACGGGGGGGGGGGAAACGTATGTAATGCAAGCATAGTTACTGGTCACAAATCTTACAACACATTTTAAGTCACAACAGAATTTTATACCAAAAAAAACAGTCGAGGCAATATTTAAATCCACTCTAATTTATTAGAATGTATTTTTTATTATGGTACTCAGGATATGTTCCTGGCTTCCCCGCGTATCACATGATCTCCTGTCCAGATGTGCGGGTATACGGCTTAGAACGGACCAGCCAAACCACAGGAGTTTCCTCCTGCTTGTAACTTGTTACTGGACCCCGCTCGGGGAAACAGAAGCATTATATGAATAAATATGCGGAAGAACGACAATAACAGCGAGGCGGATAAAGCCAAGCATAACGTTATCGTGGATCTCCGAAACAGCAGAAAGAGGATTTATTTAGGCTAATTTATCATATTAATGATTTTCTTTATATTAAAAAAAAACAAAAACATTTTTTTCCGGAGAAAACCTCACTTTCAACTCTTCCCGTTGGCTGGGCTGAATTTTTTTTTAAATTATTATTGTTTATTGTGTTCTTGTAAGCTTAAGAAATACATACATTATTAGACGGTGAATTTTTGGTGACTGTTTTACTGGTCTGTAAAATCATTAAGCGTCTCGAGATCTTTTTTAAAAACAGATGTCAACCTACCTGAACATAAATTCATAGGCACATGGATTTTGACGACAGACCCATTCAGCCCACTTTTGCTGACTTTCCTTAATGGGTCCTTGGTCTCATCTTAGATTCAGGATAACTTTATTCCTAGATTCAGGATAGCTGTAGCATTGTTCTGAACTCCCTTAAATATGTCAATATGCTTCTGGAGATGGGGGTCTCCAGAAGTGTACACCATACTCTAGGTGAGGTCTGACCAGAGATCTGTAAAGAGTCAGAACCACCTCCCTCTTCCTGCTATTTATGCCACCGACCATACAACCCAGCACCCTACGACGCCTTCTCAGACAATTTATTGCTTACCTTTAAATCATCAGAAATAATTACTCCTAAGTCCCTCTCTCTCATTGTCACTAACAGCATCCCCCAATGCTATATTCTGCCTTGGTATTTTTATGTCCCAAATGTGTTATCCTAAATCATTTAGGTGAAAATGTACCACTTACCATAAATCCACAAATTTCACTGACTTCTGCACTAATCATACAAGGTGATAAATATAAGTATTTAACATTTTAAAACATTCTTATTTTAATGAGCAGCCAATTGGGGGAACAGTGAGCACCATGGGAAATGTTATATTTTAAGTAAAGAAGGCATGTTTCAAAGCGCCCCACATTGAGAATCTGATTGTGTTGTGTGGACATAGCTGTCGGAGACATAGTAACATAGTAATTTAGGTTGAAAAAAGACAAAAGTCCATCAAGTTCACCTTGCCGTTGATCAAGATGAAGGCAAAAACAGGGTGTTTTTTCCATCAAACCCCTAGGGTAACAATTGTCCAAACTTTACTTTTAATATAAGTATTACTTAATCATTTTCTTGGGAGTCAAAAAATAAAGGTTTGGTGCCACTTTCAAGTGTGACAATACCTGGGTTACCCTTACCATACTAACCATAGTTATCTTCTTTTAGGAAGATCTCAAAAAATATAATATAATCAATAATTGTTTTGGCTAAATTACAGTGTATCAGGTTCAGCTATTAAAAATATGGAGATTCAACCGATTTCCATGTGCGGTTATAGCTGTGAATGGTAACAAAAGTCGGGCAGAGTTTCCTTTCTCCTGGAAGCTCATGTTTCGGTCCTAAATATTAAACTGATTATTGCAGGTTTAGGACTCAGATCGGCGGAACCAAATTCATTCAATCACTTAAAATAAAGTGATATCAAATTTAGTAAGTTATACAAAAAGCTTCCTTATATCTAATTACCCCTAAAGCACCCTCTAAACCCATAATGTGGAGATGTTCTTTATATATATATATATTTTTTTTTTATTATTATTATTTTTGTATATATATATATATATATATATATATTAAAGCTTAATGATTAGAAAAAAATATATAATGTGTCCATCATCCCATCATGTGTCCATCATTCCCTTCTTGTTGGAATGACGGATCCTACCTCCTGGTCCTCTCACTGATCACTGATTCCTGAGGATTCGAGCTTTGTGAATGATTGCACATCGTGTAGCAAACAGAACAATGTTTAACAAACAGTTCTCAGATGTTTCTAGATGTTACATGATGATACTTTGCAGTTGAGGTTGACTGCGGGTAAAATGTTTCCAATATTAATGTCTGATAATGCCGATAAGAACCATGTGTTTGTACAAGGTAATGTTCTCCAAGCGATACACAGATGTCCAGTATTCTCATTGAAGCCTGTCCAGGTCCTGTGCTTGAGTTACTCACTGCTCAAGTCTTTTTTAACTTTTTAATTCCATAACTTTCCTATTTTAGTGTATTCGTCAACATTTACTGTATACCACATACAAATTTCCCAACTTGTGTTCTAACAATGGACTCTTTGGTGAAAGAAGTTCTTGTCCATCTAAAATGATTCTGTCATTTGGCATTGACATAAAAAGAGTGGTTCATTAAAGGAGCACTTTAGTCATCATAAGCATTTTATTGGATATAATGCTAGAGATGTCCCTTTAACCACTTTAGTGCCAGGGGTTTTTGATACCTAAAGTCCCGGAGGTACGCTATGGACAAAAGTATTGGGACACCTGACCATTACACCACAGCTCCTTTTGAGCGTTCATGGGGAAGGCCAAAGCACCGGTCTGTGGTAGACGCGTCTCCCCGTGATTATGATTACTGCATCATGGGGGCCTTCGCACACGAAGAACAGGCCTTGGTCCCAAGTGGTCACACCCCTGGAGTCATGACTATGCTAATGGTATCCCAATGAACCTTCTACTATTGGTAGGCCAGCTTCTGATGAGGGTCTCACAGGTGCCAAAGGTAAGAGGTAATTACCTGCAGACCTATATAACCCCCACCACAGTCACCAGTCAATGCTCAGTCTAAAACTTGATCTGCTAACTTTGCTGTGTGATTATTGTCTTTTGTTGAAGCTTTGGACCTTTCATTGATTGCACTTTTGCTTGTTCGCTTTATTCCTTTACACTGAGGATTTGTTCTAGAACTTTTTGCCTTGAGTGGTTCTATATTTCCTTGGTCGTCGAGTGACCGCCCTGGGGTCGGAACCCCTGCCCCTGTGTTCCAGAAACACAACTCGTTATGGGTATGCATCAAATGATAAACTTGTCTTTTAACAGACAGAGATACAAATATATACCAAAGTAATAATAACAAAATATCTGCATGTCAGACAAAAATTTAGGTGCCATTTTGTTATTTTTTTTTGATTTGAAAAAAGTATCCATGTGCGCTAAACGGTCTATGGCGATTTGCGTAGTTTCTGGTGCTTATAACTAATGCTTTATTTCCTGGCTGCTACGGTTAATGAGAGGAAAAAGATTAAACAAACATTAAATATTTATATACTTAGAAAGTTTAGCTAAAGTTCAGCTTGGAATGTCACCCTCTTTTTTTTTTCCAGAACTTTGAATTAACAGTAGGGTTAGCAAATCTGTCAGAACTGATGACATTTCTGGAAATACCATGCAAATAATGTTGGATTTGCTCAAAATCTTTTGACTGATACACCTGCTCCAAGTTGGATGGGGGGAAGGGCAGGTTTTACTTGTAACCAAGAAAAAAAGTCCCCGGCAGCTGGTTATATTCTACAGAGAGGCGACATTTATGCTGAATGTTGTAAATGTGTTTATTGGAGAAAAAACTGTGATCTGGATTCAGATGGTGTAAGCGGCTGTCAGATGCTCGTGGTATGGTCAATATTTTTAAATATGTGCAGAAATAAAAGTTTTGTTACTAATAAGTGTAATTATTATTTTTTTGCTCATGTTTTAACACTTAGATTGCGTTGGTTTTTTTCTAGTTGTCAATTGGACGTAAAACATGAAATGTGCTGTCTTTGTATATGGCGCACCCAGGTTTGGACTCACCAAAAGGTACATGGAGCACTCGCTCCAGGACCCCAGAGTGGTAGAGGACCCTGAGCCCCCATCCTACACTCACTTTATGTGCAGTAACCTGACCTGTTCCTCTGCTTTCATAACCTGACGGCTCTGAGGGGCCGTCGGACACCAGCAGAGAGGAGCCGCTCTACAGCAGCTATGTATGTCACCTAATTAACCCCGTGAGGAGCGGGCTCCTCTCTCTCAGTGTCCATCTGCACCAATGGGAGTGCTTTAGAACACAGAACGTGCTCTTCTTCCGTTGCCCATGATTTCCTTCCATGCTACATGCGCTCAGTCGCAGGCTGCCGGTTGTCCTGACATGAATGAGAGAGTCTTGTCCACTTGCCAACAGCCCGGTCCAATGTCACCCCAGGCACTTTATCGGCGGCACATGCGCAGTGCCTGTGTCCCAGTGAAGCACGGTATGCAGTGACTAGGCTTTAGATTAGGTGAGACCTAATGTGATGTTGAAGCTTAATATGAACAGGGTGTGACATCATGAAGGGATGTAGAGGAATCTGTCTTATCTTACATCATTTTTTATATGGTTTTATTTTTGTTAAATAAAAAAAAAGAGGGGGCCTTTTTTGTGTAAGTGCTCTAGGGCCCCACACTCTTCAATGTGGTCTCGACCACACCTTATTTACATTCCTACCAAGAACCTTTATGTCAACCTAAATGTAAAGATGGATTACGAGAGCATTAAAATTACGGCATGCCCACCTTGGACAAAGTTTGAAATCCCTTTTGTTGAGAGCATGTGTTTGCTGGACTGTGACAACTTGTATGTCCTTATGGCCGTAGGTTATCACATAGGTAGGTTATCACACTAAGTGCCACTCCTGTCCCACAACCAACGCTCACTGGATATTATCTCATTTTAGGACCTTTCTCTGTAAACCCTAGAGATGGTTTGGGTGAAAATCCCAGTAGATCAGCAGTTTTTGAAATACTCAGACCAGCCCGTCTGGCACCAACAACCAACATGCCGAGCTCAAAGTCACTTAAATCCCCTTTCTTCCCCATTCTGATGCTCGGTTTGAACTTCAGCAAGTTGTCTTGACCGCGTCTACATCCATAAATGCATTGAGTTGCTGCCATGTGATTGGCTGATTAGCTATTTGTGTTAACAAGCAATTGAACAGGTTACCTAATACAGTGTCCAGTGAGTGTATAAAAATACCGTATATATATAATATTTTTCAATTATATTTCACCTACACTCATGACTTGTTACTTGAAAACTCAACTGATAAATGTTCTCTGCAGCTGTTGTAGATCTAAATCTCGATCCATTCTATGGATGATAGGACTCATAGTTGGGTAAAGCTGCCATGCCATAGTTTGTATGCTTCTCATTTACCATCTCATTATGATGTCAACCACATTGTAGCCCTTCAACACCCTTCACACCACTCCCCATGGTTTGTTTTTAACAGAAATCAAGGAAAACCACAAAAAAAAAACAGTTTCCACAGTTCATTGGCTTAAGTATAATAGCATGTGTGCCTGAAGGTACAGCACCTTTTGGGGACATTCCCTTTAGATGGTGCGTGCTCTGTGCACAAAACACTTTTTTTTAACCCAAATTTGCAGCCTGATTTATGTGATATGGATGTAATGTGGCTATTGACGGCTGCTTGTAATTATTAAAAAACGAGCGTGACCTAATGTGTGTTAGTTTGGACTCAACACATTCTAGAAAGAAAAGATGATTGTGGGCTGGTTTACATTATTGTCACAAGTACAAAATAAAAAGTGCAGCAAACACACTAAAAACTACATTAAAAAATCCTGCTCAGAAAAAAAGCACTAAAAGCTGAAAAATATATATTGGGCCCCTCAAGGTGATCGGAATCTAAATCCAAAAACATTTTCTGTTCCACCTTGATGACAGATCTGGATGTCGGGGATGGGTAACACGGTGAGGGTTGTAAATGTAAGCCATTGGTGCCTATCCCAGATCCCAGTGTGCTCCCCATCCGACATCAGACCTTAATGTGTTTAGAAGCAAGCAGGGAAGCGTGCAATAATCAGTGACTGACCACAGTAAGGCGACCTGGTAACAGTGACTGATTTCAAAAATCAGCTCTCTGGGACTGTAAAGGGACACTCCAGATATCATATGCACAGTAATGCATGTGTGGCCCCTTTAAATATATATGATGCAGGGGGGGACCCTAGGGTCACTGGCACCAGGGTGCAGGATTTCCTTTGTGCCCCTATTGGTGGCTATAACATTAATCCCGCCCCCTAATGTGAAGGCCGATCCCCCTCCTGTTCCCACCCTTTGCTGTTAATGCTCCTCCCCTTCAGGGACTGTATGCAGGAAAAAGATTCACCACTTACAGCATCACTAGCTGCATACATTCAATACATACAGTTATATAATAAATTCATATCAAAGCATTACTAGCTGCGTACATTCTATATATACAGTTATATAATAAATTAATATTAAAGCATTACTAGCTGCATACATTCAATACATACAGTTATATAATAAATTCATATCAAAGCATTACTAGCTGCGTACATTCTATATATACAGTTATATAATAAATTAATATTAAAGCATTACTAGCTGCATACATTCAATACATACAGTTATATAATAAATTCATATCAAAGCATTACTAGATGTATACATTCAATACATACAGTTATATAATAAATTCATATCAAAGCATTACTAGATGTATACATTCAATATATACAGTTGTATAATAAATTAATATTAAAGTGTTACTAGCTGCACACATTCAATATATAGTTATATAACAAATTAATATTAAAGTGTTACTAGCTGCACACATTCAATATATAGTTATATAATAAATTAATATTAAAGTGTTACTAGCTGCACACATTCAATATATAGTTATATAATAAATTAATATTAAAGTGTTACTAGCTGCACACATTCAATACATAGTTATTTAACAAATTAATATTAAAGTGTTACTAGCTGCACACATTCAATATATAGTTAAATAATAAATTAATATTAAAGTGTTACTAGCTGCACACATTCAATATATAGTTATATAATAAATTAATATTAAAGTGTTACTAGCTGCACACATTCAATATATACAGTTATATAATAAATTAATATTAAAGTGTTACTAGCTGCACACATTCAATATATAGTTATATAATAAATTAATATTAAAGTGTTACTAGCTGCACACATTCAATATATAGTTATATAATTAATATTAAAGTGTTGCAAGCTGCGTACATTCAATATATACAGTTATATAATAAATTAATATTAAAGTGTTACAAGCTGCGTACATTCAATATATAGTTATATAATAAATTAATATTAAAGTGTTACTAGCTGCACACATTCAATATATAGTTATATAATAAATTAATATTAAAGTGTTACTAGCTGCACACATTCAATATATATATAATAAATTAATATTATATAATACATTACTAGATTATTCTGTTAAAACCCACTTTATCTGGCAGACCAAACATTTGCTTACAATTTAAATAACATTAGTCTAATAAAATGAAAAAAATAAATAAAAGGCTTTAATATGTTTACTCTAAAGTGCTTGTAATGTCAAGATTTATTATTCAGACATTTGTGCCTTCTTCCCCTATGAAATGGTGGTAGATAAGTGGAACAGCCTCCCAGGAGAAGAGGTAGAGGTTAATACAGCGAGGGGATTTAAACATGCATGGGATAGACATACGGCTCCTGAATGTAAGACGAGACCAACAACTGATTAAGGTTTGAGTCTTTGTATCAGGAAAAGCAGTCTAGATATTAAAAAAATACTTTTTGATAAGCCAAAAAACATGTATGTTACCTTATTTTATACATTAAATTCCAGCAAATTACTAGTTAATATAATACATTAAAAATTACAATAAGTTAAAAATAAGTTATTTAATTAAATAAAATAACATGCCGCAGCCACATTATTTACAGACACAGGTGAACTCCATTGGAAGCGGCCACAGATACTACTACAAAATAATAAAGGTATCGTCTAAAGTGCCTGACACGCAAAGCTTCATGAGATGTAACCTGACGGCATTCAAAACGGGGGCAGATCCAGAGCCTGACCTAGGGAGGGGTATTAATGGCGTCATTGAACCCCTTACACCCGCCTTAGCGTGCCCCTGATGTGGTGTCCCTTTTGCAAATGCATAGGGAGATTCGGCCCCATCCCCCCCAACTATCTGCCGTGCTCCAGCACCGGCTAGGCAAACGTCTCTAATGACACCCCATGCACGTGCGCGGAAAGCTCTCCCATTAAGCACCAAATCAATGCCAAGAATCATAGGACTGTAGAGGAGGCGGAGAGGCAGCAGCTCTGGAGCTTCAGCTTCTCCATAAGTCATTTATTTACTTTACTCCTTAAAGAACCCAAAGTACTTCGGTATACATTCTTCTTTAGTGAGGCTGCCTGGGAAGTTATAAAATGATAGCTGAGTGCCCCCTTTAAATAAACATTCTTACTCCATTATCACAATTTATTAACCTAATAAAGTAGTAAAAGACCCTCCAACTTAATGGCCGACTCAAACCAATATAGTCCCTGCAGCGATAGGTGTGAGTAGCCGGAATATATCTGTGTTTTCTGCGATCTCGGCTGTCGATCCCCGGGAGGAGGCATCTGGGATCTTTACTTTTTACAAAGTGTGACTGCGATGAGAGATCTCATCTGCTCGCCTCTCCACATGCACATTGATTTGTAAGCAGCAGCACGTAAACCTCTGCGGTTTCCCAGCGCCCCTCTCTGCTTGTAAACCCCATGCTCGTAAAAGTCACGTCTCGCTGTAGGATTGTGTGCTATCATCCGTCTACGGGGTCCGACAACAGAACCCGACCGTCGTGGCGTAACCTCGCATTAACGTGTCACCCTGTCCAAAGGAAGAACAAAGACAACAACATCACAAAAGTACTTGGCGTGTCGTTCCTACGGTGGGGAGGTTCTGGGAGAAGTGACGCTTCTACGGGTCACCGCCAGAAATCTCCGACACACCCCACTATTCGCCCATTTCCCTCTTAAACAGCCCCGTGTCCCGCGACGTCAGCAGGACTGCCCTGTAACATTAAACTTGCCGCTTTGCTAGACATTCTGGGTCAGGTTCCTCTTTGGCCAAGCCAATCCCTGTCCACTTATTGGAGGCTAGCAGGCCAATAAGCGCCACTAGCTGTGGCCAATGGATGGCTAGCCCCACCTCCACATACAGGTAGCTCCACCCCCTTTTAAAGCCACACTCGCAGAAAAGGGAGAGCCCCAGGTAGCCCCTGGAACTGCCAACAGTAGAATTAACAAGATGTTAACAAGGTCTTGCAGGGCTGACACAAGTCACAGACGATTAACTTTAAATAAGGCAATCAGCTAAACAACGAATTAAATGCCATGGTTTATTAACTCATTGCATGCCAGAAGGGTAAATCGAGGATCCCTCAAACCCTCAATGCATTAAAGACCCGTTGAGGTGCAGTGACTTGGATTTTAGGTTCAGTGACGCTGACATTGAATGGATTTATCGGGGGGCTTCCCAATAGTCACCGTGGTTTTGTACATGTGTAGGTGCTATGCACCTGTCCGTTAAAGAGATCCCTCGTTAAAGAGATACCGTCGTTACCGCGGGGCTTTTGGGGGTAGTTCAGGACATGCCGGTTGGGAAATGCCGGAATGAATAATGTTTACGTTTCCAGTAAGTATTTTATATCCTATGCCAAGATTTTTTGGTTTAATATAAGTTAAGCTGGGGCTCAAATGCACTTTTTTTTTTAGTTAACGCTAATCACTCTGAAAAGATTTTTGTGGTAAATATTAAACATGTTCGAATGTTAATTATATAATGAGTCAGGTTAGGGAAAAAACTATGAGTCAGAGGAATATAATAGCTGTGTTATAAACAATAATTGCAGATAATTAAGAAGGTAATTTAGAGAACAGATTTTTAGTTAAATTAAAAGAAACAGCCCCGCCATTACAGCAAAAAATAATAATTATTATTGATTTATTTATATTGTTTTTGATGGAAAACCAAAGTTATCCTTGGCAGGCATTTCAAGTCACTCCATAGCGTCTCGAGATGAGTTCTCAAGTCTCCCTCAACATCTCATGTCTTCTCTTTAGATGACCCATCTTTTAACCCTTTGAATTCTGGCAATTGGGACGCTTTTTTTTGTGACGCCGCCTTTTTAACCGGGGAAAACCTTTTTTTTCAAGACAAGTCAATTTATTCATAGAGACAGAGCTACAGAAAATAACCCCCCTTATATCATACAGTATATCTCAAAATGGAAAGTGACAAAAGCCTAAACCCACCTTAGTAAATGTATCCAGATAGATGTGTTTGTGTACAAAATTCCATAATTATGCTAAAATAAATAAAAACAAATTAAAAAAAGCACAATCAAGATTTACCTTTTGCACTTCTGGTATACTCACTTTTGAGGGTTACAACTTCCATCACCCTCATCATCTTTCTGGCTGAGGGTGATGAGAACTCTAGTCCACAGAAGCACATAAACCCAATGAAGCGGTCAAAAAAAGCCCCTGTGATCACGTCTTGAGATAGTAAATGACACTGTTAGGGGACTGTAGCCAGGGCCGGACTGGCCCACCGGGATACCGGGAAATTTCCCGGTGGGCCGGAAGGTCCGTGGGCTGGGCGGCCGGCAGACTTACCATGAAGACAGCCGCTGAGCGGCTGCAAATGGCAATGAACGCCTCCCTCGGTGCCAGGGGCGGGCTGGGCAGGGGGGCAATTGCCCCCCAGGCTGCCCGAAATCTAACCAAAGCGGCCGCTGGGTGCTGATGCGGCCGGCCGGCCGGCATCAGCACCCAGCAGCCGTGTGCGATGGCCGTCTAGTGATGGGAGCAGTGTGAGGGGTGAAAGCTCCGCCCCCTCGCACTGACCTTTCACCCCTCACTCTGCTCCCATCACTATGCGGCCATCAGATTGCTGGGAATGTAATCTGAACGGCCCGTGCGTGCTGATGCCGCCGGCCGGCTCTGCTTTAATACTTTTTTTTTACTTTATATGGCAGGCCGATCCAGCTTACCATATAAATGAAAAAAAAAGTGTTAAAGTAGCTCCGGCCGGCGGCATCAGCACGCATCGGCCGGTTAGATTACATTCCCAGCAGTCTGATGGCTGCATAGTGATGGGAGCAGCGTGAGGTGGAAGCTCCGCCCCCTCGCACTCAGACTGCTGCAGCACCGGATGTCAGGTCAGTGACATCCTGTCAGCATAGAGGAGAACAGTGTGCAGCTACCAGGAAGTCAAGACAAGTAGAAGGTGAGTAAAATAATGTATTTTTTGTACTGTATAATGTTTTTTGTATTTGTTAAAAACAAAAAAAATCGGCATGTGTGTGTATGTAAGTGTGTCCCCCTATATGCCACTCTGCCTCCAGAAATGCCTTATACCCCCCTATATGCCACTCTGTCCCATGATATGCCTTTTAACCCCCTATATGCCAGAGTTGCATATAGGGGTATAAGGCATTTCTGGATGCAGAGTGACATATAGGGGGTCAAAAGGCATATCTGGAGGCAGAGTGGGATCAAGGGGGTTAAAAGGTATATCATGGGGCAGAGGAGCATATAGGAGGGTATAAAGCATATAGGGGGCATAAGGCTTTTCTGGAGGCAGAGTGCCCCATGATATGCATTTTAACCCCCTTCATGCCACTCTGCCTCCAGAAAGGCCTTATACCCCCTATATGCCACTCTGTCCCATGATATGCCTTTTAACCCCCTATATGGCAGAGTGGCATATATTATTTTTTATTTAATATGGCAAGCTGGATCGGCTTGCCATATAAAGTAAACAAAAATGTCCCATGATATGCCTTTTAACCTCCTATATGGCAGAGTGGCATATAGGGGGTTAGAAGGCATATCATGGGACAGAGTGGCATATAGGAGGGTTGAGGCATATCAGGGAGGCAGAGTGGCATATAGGGGGGTATAAGGCTTTTCTGGAGGCAGAGTGCCCCATGATATGCCTTTTAACCCCCTTTATGCAACTCTGCCTCCAGAAATGCCTTATACCCCCCTATATGCCACTCTGTCCCATGATATGCCTTTTAACCCCCTATATGGCAGAGTGGCATATAGGGGGTTAGAAGGCATATCATGGGACAGAGTGGCATATAGGGGTATAAGGCATTTCTGGATGCAGAGTGAGGGTATAAAGAGAGGGTATAAAGCAGGGGTGGGCAATTAATTTTCCCATGGGGCCACATGAGAAATTGGAATGGTTTTAGAGGGCCAGACCTCTACAAACTACAAACTCCGAAGCCTTGTCCATTTTGTTAACTTATGTGCTGTTTAATAAAGTTATTCAAGCCTACGTCATTGGTAGAGGTGCTTGAATAAGTAAGGCCTGAATAACTATTAGCACAGCACAGAAGTGAACAAAATGAACAAGGCTTCGGAGTGCATACCGTATTTTTCGCTCTATAAGACGCACCTGCTGATAAGACGCACCTAGATTTTAGAGGAGAAAAAAAAGGAAAAAATATTTTGAGCTAAAAAATGGGCTAAAATATTTATTACAATAACTGAATAAGCTATGAACACAGTAAGACACACACAGACACAGTAAGACACACACAGACACAGTGAGACACACACAGACACAGTGAGACACACACAGACACAGTAAGACACACACAGACACAGTAAGACACACACAGACACAGTGAGACACACACAGACACAGTGAGACACACACAGACACAGTAAGACACACACAGACACAGTGAGACACACACAGACACAGTAAGATACACACAGACACAGTGAGACACACACAGACACAGTAAGACACACACAGACACAGTAAGACACACACAGACACAGTGAGACACACACAGACACAGTGAGACACACACAGACACAGTGAGACACACACAGACACAGTAAGACACACACAGACACAGTGAGACACACACAGACACAGTAAGACACACAGACACAGTGAGACACACACAGACACAGTGAGACACACACAGACACAGTAAGACACAGTAAGACAGACACAGTAAGATACACACACACACAGTAAGACACACACACACAGTAAGACCTCCCTCCCTAACCCCCCTTCTCAGTATCTCCCCTCTAACTCCCTAACCCCCCCTTCTCAGTATCTCCCCTCTAACTCCCTAACCCCCCCTTCTCAGGATCTCCCCCCCCGCCCCGGTCACTTACCTTAAACTCCTGTGTTGGAAGCGTGAGGCGTTTGTCTCGGGTGCCGGCGCTTCACTGCTGATCGCCGGCGTCTGACGTCATATGCCGGCGCCCAGCGTAAAGCGCCGGCACCCGAGACAAACGCTTCCAACACAGGAGTTTAAGGTAAGTGACCGGGGCGGGGGGGGACACCGGACTCATTGGTGAGTCACCAGGACACTCTTTGCGGGCCGGTCCGAGCTATTCAGCGGGCCGGATGTGGCCCGCGGGCCGTGCTTTGCCCAGGTCTGGTATAAAGCATATCAGGGAGGCAGAGTGGCATATAGTGGGGCATAAGGCTTTTCTGGAGGCAGAGTGCCCCATGATATGCCTTTTAACCCCCTATATGGCAGAGTGGCATATAGGGGGTTAGAAGGCATATCATGGGACAGAGTGGCATATAGGGGGTATAAGGCATTTCTGGAGGCAGAGTGGCATATAGGGGGTTAGAAGGCATATCAGGGGGGCAAAGTGGCAAGCCTGGGGGCAGAGGTGCATAACTCGGGGGTAGGTTGTCAAATGAAAGGAAATAAAAACCAAATATGTCTCAATCATAGCTTTTATTAAATATGGAAAAAAATAGTCTACATGAATTAATAAAGAAATAAAAGTTTCTTACCAGAATATCGTGAAGAATAATGTGATCAGTGTTTTGTTCCACTAAATAAAATGGAACTCTTTCATCTAACAATGTTCGCAGTAGTAAATGTTTTGATCCTATTATGTGTAATGTATTTAATTTATTAGGGCCTTTTAACACTTTTGCTTTCTGGCATTTTAATACAAATAATGAGATAAAAAGAATTGCACATAGTGTGACGCGGGTATGTATAAGGGGTGCGTGTGGGTAGAAGAGCTTCACCGTGAGATAAACTATATGGGGCTGGTCTCCAAATTTTTCCAGGGCTGCTTTTCAGTCCCAGTCCGGCCCTGACTGTAGCTGAGGAACACTGATTTATTAATTGCTTAAAACCGGAGCGATGGAAGCCATTTATACTGTTTCTTGAATATAATGTAATTCTTGCTTTCTATTATATTATTATTATTACTACTACTAATAATAATAGCATAATTTATAAAACAAGTGCTTTCCAAGGGTCTTTGTGATAATCCAGTTCATGCGACGATTCACAATCTTGGAATTTCTCAATATGACCTTGGAAATAACCTTCACTTCAATTGTATTCGGCCCGCTGTAACGGCTTCTGGCTGATGATCTAAATTTTCTCTATATTTTGCCTTTACTGACCTTAAATCGTGATCTCAACATCAACAGAACTTACTTTTATCAACATCAGTAAATCAGCGGCAGAGACAGAGATTAAGTTTTTATGTTTCAGTAAGAAAGGAAGAATGTTTAATTATAATGAGCTGACGTTTTTTTTCACCGTAAATTGGCCCAACTTTTAATATAATATGTAATAGATTTTTATTTTCACAGTCCACAAGAATTATGACCGTTTGATACACTGGAATTATCTGAAATAATTAGGGCTGCAACTAACGATTATTTTAATAATCGATTAGTTGGCCGATTATTTTTTCGATTAATCGATTAATCGGATAAAAAAAAACAATATGCAAATTTTTTGTTTATTTAAAATAATTTAATGAACTGGATGTTAAAAAACAACTTAAAATTTACATTAACATTCTTATTTTGTTATGATGTAATAAAAAAACAATATTTTCAAAGTACAAAAACCCAAACACAATATTTATGAAACAAAATAACCCCAAACATTCTGAAAAGAGGTGGACTATTACTGTTCAAGAAACTTTGCCCCAGCCCTGGTACTTTGCACCCAGCACTTTGCACTTTGCACCCAGCACTTTGCCCCACCCCTGGCACTTTGCACCCAGCACTTTGCACCCGGCACTTTGCACCCAGCCCTGGCACTTTGCACCCAGCACTCAGCACTTTGCCCCACCCCTGACACTTTGCACCCAGCACTTTGCACCCGGCACTTTGCACCCAGCCCTGGCACTTTGCACCCAGCACTTTGCACTCAGCACTTTGCACCCAGCCCTGGCACTTTGCACCCAGAACTTTGCACCCAGCCCTGGCACTTTGCACCCAGCACTTTGCACTGTGCCCCTGCACCCAGTCTCCAACTCTGCCCTGCACCCAGCCCTGCCCCCACATTCTGCCCTGCCCCCACACTCACACCCTGCCCCCACACTCACACCCTGCACCCACTCTGCCCTGCACCCACACTCACACCCTGCCCTGCATCCACACCCCCACTCTGCCCTGCACCCAGTCTCCCACTCTGCCCTGCACCCCCACCCCCACTCTGCCCTGCACCCAGTCTCCTGCCCTGCCCCCACACTCACACCCTGCCCTGCATCCCCACCCCCACTCTGCCCTGCACCCCCACCCCCACTCTGCCCTGCACTCAGTCTCCTACCCTGGCCTGCCCCCCCCACCCCCACTCTGCCCTGCATCCCCTGAAACCCCACCCCCACCCCCGCGAATCGCTCTGTGCGAAAGGAGCCACTCGCACAGAGCGAACCGCTCTGTGCGAACGGAGCCACTCGCACAGAGCGAACCGCTCTGTGCGAACGGAGCCACTCGCACAGAGCGAAGCGCTCTGTGCGAACGGAGCCACTCGCACAGAGCGAACCGCTCTGTGCGAACGGAACCGCTCTGTGCGAACGGAGCCACTCACACAGAGCGATTCGCACAGACATGAAGAATACTTACCTCCGGAACGCGTCACATCCGTCACGCAGTGCAGAGCGTGTAGCGGAAGCAGGGAACGCTCGCGGAGGTAAGTAAAAGGAGCCAACAACGAATCGATCACTCGATTAATCGATAACGGATATCGTCGACAACGATTTCCGTTATCGATTATTATCGATTTTATCGATTCGTTGTTTCAGCCCTAGAAATAATACAAATTATAGAACTTTATGCGTCATTGTCAGCTATTAATCCCAAAACCGAAATTTGGGGGATTTCTATGTAATTTTTTTGAGAAATGGGGGTTATGAGAATCTACTCCATTATTACAACGTATACATATGTTGTAAGATATATATATATGTTATAATACTACAAGGCCGCATAGGGTTGGTCTTATGACCCTTTGGTCGTGTTTCAGTTGTATCGATAAAGTTAGGAAGCGAATATCTGTTCGTATAAAGTAGCTTTATTGAGAGAACTGGAAGACAAAACACAGAGGTAGATTATTAACAGATTTTTGAGGCTATAATAATTATTTTCAAGAATTTTGTGCTCAGTGTATTTAGTTGGACGTTATGATAAAACAGCTGCGCCGCCATGTTTGTTGACCTTGAAGCTCAATATTCCCCGATGTGCCTTGGCTCAACTTTTTTAGTCATAGACAATTAACCAAAACGAAATGGTCCGTGTAGAGGCACAGCCTGTGTACAGATACACATTAATGTGATATTCAATAAAACTGAAGTAAAACTACCTTCCTTTAAAGAAAAACAATTTTTATTTGTTTTTTTGGTCGGCGTTGCTCAACCAAAACCAATCCTCCCTAACCCCCCTTCTCAGTATCTCCCCTCTAACTCCCTAACCCCCCCTTCTCAGTATCTCCCCTCTAACTCCCTAACCCCCCCTTCTCAGGATCTCCCCCCCCGCCCCGGTCACTTACCTTAAACTCCTGTGTTGGAAGCGTGAGGCGTTTGTCTCGGGTGCCGGCGCTTCACTGCTGATCGCCGGCGTCTGACGTCATATGCCGGCGCCCAGCGTAAAGCGCCGGCACCCGAGACAAACGCTTCCAACACAGGAGTTTAAGGTAAGTGACCGGGGCGGGGGGGGGACACCGGACTCATTGGTGAGTCACCAGGACACTCTTTGCGGGCCGGTCCGAGCTATTCAGCGGGCCGGATGTGGCCCGCGGGCCGTGCTTTGCCCAGGTCTGGTATAAAGCATATCAGGGAGGCAGAGTGGCATATAGTGGGGCATAAGGCTTTTCTGGAGGCAGAGTGCCCCATGATATGCCTTTTAACCCCCTATATGGCAGAGTGGCATATAGGGGGTTAGAAGGCATATCATGGGACAGAGTGGCATATAGGGGGTATAAGGCATTTCTGGAGGCAGAGTGGCATATAGGGGGTTAGAAGGCATATCAGGGGGGCAAAGTGGCAAGCCTGGGGGCAGAGGTGCATAACTCGGGGGTAGGTTGTCAAATGAAAGGAAATAAAAACCAAATATGTCTCAATCATAGCTTTTATTAAATATGGAAAAAAATAGTCTACATGAATTAATAAAGAAATAAAAGTTTCTTACCAGAATATCGTGAAGAATAATGTGATCAGTGTTTTGTTCCACTAAATAAAATGGAACTCTTTCATCTAACAATGTTCGCAGTAGTAAATGTTTTGATCCTATTATGTGTAATGTATTTAATTTATTAGGGCCTTTTAACACTTTTGCTTTCTGGCATTTTAATACAAATAATGAGATAAAAAGAATTGCACATAGTGTGACGCGGGTATGTATAAGGGGTGCGTGTGGGTATAAGAGCTTCACCGTGAGATAAACTATATGGGGCTGGTCTCCAAATTTTTCCAGGGCTGCTTTTCAGTCCCAGTCCGGCCCTGACTGTAGCTGAGGAACACTGATTTATTAATTGCTTAAAACCGGAGCGATGGAAGCCATTTATACTGTTTCTTGAATATAATGTAATTCTTGCTTTCTATTATATTATTATTATTACTACTACTAATAATAATAGCATAATTTATAAAACAAGTGCTTTCCAAGGGTCTTTGTGATAATCCAGTTCATGCGACGATTCACAATCTTGGAATTTCTCAATATGACCTTGGAAATAACCTTCACTTCAATTGTATTCGGCCCGCTGTAACGGCTTCTGGCTGATGATCTAAATTTTCTCTATATTTTGCCTTTACTGACCTTAAATCGTGATCTCAACATCAACAGAACTTACTTTTATCAACATCAGTAAATCAGCGGCAGAGACAGAGATTAAGTTTTTATGTTTCAGTAAGAAAGGAAGAATGTTTAATTATAATGAGCTGACGTTTTTTTTCACCGTAAATTGGCCCAACTTTTAATATAATATGTAATAGATTTTTATTTTCACAGTCCACAAGAATTATGACCGTTTGATACACTGGAATTATCTGAAATAATTAGGGCTGCAACTAACGATTATTTTAATAATCGATTAGTTGGCCGATTATTTTTTCGATTAATCGATTAATCGGATAAAAAAAAACAATATGCAAATTTTTTGTTTATTTAAAATAATTTAATGAACTGGATGTTAAAAAACAACTTAAAATTTACATTAACATTCTTATTTTGTTATGATGTAATAAAAAAACAATATTTTCAAAGTACAAAAACCCAAACACAATATTTATGAAACAAAATAACCCCAAACATTCTGAAAAGAGGTGGACTATTACTGTTCAAGAAACTTTGCCCCAGCCCTGGTACTTTGCACCCAGCACTTTGCACTTTGCACCCAGCACTTTGCCCCACCCCTGGCACTTTGCACCCAGCACTTTGCACCCGGCACTTTGCACCCAGCCCTGGCACTTTGCACCCAGCACTCAGCACTTTGCCCCACCCCTGACACTTTGCACCCAGCACTTTGCACCCGGCACTTTGCACCCAGCCCTGGCACTTTGCACCCAGCACTTTGCACTCAGCACTTTGCACCCAGCCCTGGCACTTTGCACCCAGAACTTTGCACCCAGCCCTGGCACTTTGCACCCAGCACTTTGCACTGTGCCCCTGCACCCAGTCTCCAACTCTGCCCTGCACCCAGCCCTGCCCCCACATTCTGCCCTGCCCCCACACTCACACCCTGCCCCCACACTCACACCCTGCACCCACTCTGCCCTGCACCCACACTCACACCCTGCCCTGCATCCACACCCCCACTCTGCCCTGCACCCAGTCTCCCACTCTGCCCTGCACCCCCACCCCCACTCTGCCCTGCACCCAGTCTCCTGCCCTGCCCCCACACTCACACCCTGCCCTGCATCCCCACCCCCACTCTGCCCTGCACCCCCACCCCCACTCTGCCCTGCACTCAGTCTCCTACCCTGGCCTGCCCCCCCCACCCCCACTCTGCCCTGCATCCCCTGAAACCCCACCCCCACCCCCGCGAATCGCTCTGTGCGAAAGGAGCCACTCGCACAGAGCGAACCGCTCTGTGCGAACGGAGCCACTCGCACAGAGCGAACCGCTCTGTGCGAACGGAGCCACTCGCACAGAGCGAAGCGCTCTGTGCGAACGGAGCCACTCGCACAGAGCGAACCGCTCTGTGCGAACGGAACCGCTCTGTGCGAACGGAGCCACTCACACAGAGCGATTCGCACAGACATGAAGAATACTTACCTCCGGAACGCGTCACATCCGTCACGCAGTGCAGAGCGTGTAGCGGAAGCAGGGAACGCTCGCGGAGGTAAGTAAAAGGAGCCAACAACGAATCGATCACTCGATTAATCGATAACGGATATCGTCGACAACGATTTCCGTTATCGATTATTATCGATTTTATCGATTCGTTGTTTCAGCCCTAGAAATAATACAAATTATAGAACTTTATGCGTCATTGTCAGCTATTAATCCCAAAACCGAAATTTGGGGGATTTCTATGTAATTTTTTTGAGAAATGGGGGTTATGAGAATCTACTCCATTATTACAACGTATACATATGTTGTAAGATATATATATATGTTATAATACTACAAGGCCGCATAGGGTTGGTCTTATGACCCTTTGGTCGTGTTTCAGTTGTATCGATAAAGTTAGGAAGCGAATATCTGTTCGTATAAAGTAGCTTTATTGAGAGAACTGGAAGACAAAACACAGAGGTAGATTATTAACAGATTTTTGAGGCTATAATAATTATTTTCAAGAATTTTGTGCTCAGTGTATTTAGTTGGACGTTATGATAAAACAGCTGCGCCGCCATGTTTGTTGACCTTGAAGCTCAATATTCCCCGATGTGCCTTGGCTCAACTTTTTTAGTCATAGACAATTAACCAAAACGAAATGGTCCGTGTAGAGGCACAGCCTGTGTACAGATACACATTAATGTGATATTCAATAAAACTGAAGTAAAACTACCTTCCTTTAAAGAAAAACAATTTTTATTTGTTTTTTTGGTCGGCGTTGCTCAACGTTTCCTCTGCTAACTCCAGCTGGTCCTTGTTTCCGGAAATACCAAATAAATTGGCAGGAACATGCAGTCTGCTTGTAAATGTGTAACTTGTGGATTGTCCTCAGGAATAAACGGCTCTCAAAGCGCTAAAATCCATACGTAACTGGAACGTGAATACTTGTGAAATTTCACGTGCACGTGAGATCCTACTTAAGACTAAGCCTCACATTATGTTGTGAAGTAAGGTGGCTCTTTTTTGCAACAATATACTGTTTCCTGCATAAATTCTTGGTTCTGGAGGTCAATGTTGTCATCTACTGCCAAAATATGAATGGGGAAAAGCTGAAATACAAAAAAGGGGATTATAGTAGAACAAATAATCATATTTCTAGACCAAATAAAGCCCATGTTCAGTACATACAAAGCCAATCTTACTTCCCTATACAGTGGAAGTGAAACACCTATGCAACTTCATCAGGATTACATTGACTTCTTAAGAGGGATTGATGATGATGACTTCTATGAGTAAATACACATCATTCTTCCATGTTCCTTAAGTAAATATTGATTGATGAACTTTAAACTATATCCAAAAGCACGCGATCTCTTTGGCTTTCCACTCTTTTCTAGTCTCATTGTCTGTCCACTTCACCACTTCCACATTTTGTCTGCTTGACTTGACCTCTCTTTTCACTATATTTCTTATACACCAACTTCCTTATGCTTCTCCACATGTATTCTCCAACCCACTAAGATTAGACACAGCCCTCCGTGCCACTGCCACACTCTCCTCTGGACAGATCAGCTGTCAGACTACAGAAGGCAGAGAGAGCAAGTCGATCTTTAGAGGTTTTCAGTTCCGCATAGAAATACATTTCCAAGCACAGGGTGAGGGATCTACCACTGGCCAAAAGAACCCCCTTAATTATGCATTACCTCTTGTGAAACCTAGATATTAAGGTCTGAAGCCTATTGCAATGGGCTGGTCAGTTCACTAAGGGAGATGCAACACTGTCTTCTAACATTTAGGGAAAACATGCAAATGCCATTGGACAAAGATGGATTATTCAGTTTTTTTGTTGGACAAGTACAAAGGATATATGCCCCCCCAAGGGTTATTTAATTACCCTCATTATACATAAGGTGGGGGGAAGAAGATGGGGAATTGTCTGTCCTCTTTTTTTTTTTATCATGCATTGCTTTTATTCATTATTTATTAATTTATTTAATGTAAGGGGGGTGAATTTTGCAACTTACAGATGAGGACATGCAAGTTCACATTGAACTCACATGTCCTCATTGGAAACAAACAACTTCCAGATTAGGGAGTCTGGTCTGATTAGTGAGTTGGTTTTCCAGTGTTAGCATGTGAGAGCATGCAACGGGAGTCAAGCCTGGTCAGTTGAGTCTAGCTCAACTGTGACAATGCGCCCTCTTAGTGAATAAGAGATTGCAGTGCAAATGGTATTACCGTATTGGCTCGGATATAGGCTGCCCCTGTATATAGGCCGCACCCTAAAAGTTTGGTGTATTTTTAAAGAAAAAGTTTTTTTCTTTAAAAAAGCACCAAAAAAACATGCTGCCACTCTGTCTCCCCGAGATATGCTGCCACTCCCCCCCCGAGATATGCTGCCACTGTCCTCCCCCCCGAGATATGCTGCCACTGTCCTCCTCCCCCCCCCGAGATATGCTGCCACTGTCCTCCTCCTCCTCCCCCCCCCCGAGATATGCTGCCACTGTCCTCCTCCTCCCCCCCCCCCGAGATATGCTGCCACTCTGCCCCCCCCGACTTACCAGAGCAGACTCCCGGGTGTCTTGCGTGGCCGGCGGGGGACATCTACGCAATACGCGTATACAACTTCCGGTGCCGCCACTCAGTGGATGTGCCGGCACCGGAAGTTGTATATGCGTATTGCGTAGATGTTCCCGCCGGCCCCGCAAGACACCCGGGAGTCTGCTCTGGTAAGTCTTGGGGGCAGAGGTAAAACGCATCATGCAGACGGTCACCGGCTGCGGCGATGCGGGTAAACAACCTCCGCAGCCGGTGAATGTCCGCACGATGCGCTTAGACAACCTCCCGTGCCGGCACTCCCCCCGTGGAAAGTGCTGGCAGGGGAGGCTGTCTGAGCGTATAAGAGAGTAGGATACGGGTCCCCTGCACCGCTGCGGGGGATCTGTATCCTAACCCCGCTGCCTGCATTTTCCGGGCATCGGGCGCTAGACCCCGAATATAGGCCGCACCCCCACTTTAAAGACTTAAAGTGAGGGAAAAAAGTGCGGCCTATATTCGAGCCAATACGGTAAATCAGAGTAGGTCTGGACCTTCACAGGTACATTAAAAAAGAGTAATCTATTCTAATTTTACCCATGTCATGTAGCAAGTGTGATGAAGTTCTGGAAGTAGTAGGTAATAATATAATGAAATCCAGATTATTAGAATGGCTCTCATGCAAAAACAAATGACCTTGTTTGGATGCCAGCAAAATAAAGCAAGAGTTTTTTGCTTTCAAGCTCTTAGCATGAGGGTAGCTAGATTGCCTAACACTAATAAAAAATTACCACATCTCATATTTTAATATATCAGTTCCACATTCGTATTGAGATCTTTGGTTTAAACAAATAAGAATGCAAATTAAGTCGTTAAAGAGCATAAAAAATTGAAGATGTTTTTTCGAACTATTTTAAGAATTCTTTTGTTACTGACTAATGTGTTTTACTTTATCTGTTTGTTTACTTATAAATGTTACTCCTTTGGTTTTGGGATAGGGGTTTTATCTCTACAGCACCAAACTCATACTAAAATAGTCTGGGGCAAATCAAACCCCAAGTAAAATTGTGGGGTTTAAATTCTGGGTTTATGCTGTTGCCATAGACAAAATATCCGTTGGGATAGAAACTATAAACCAGAAAGACACTTATATGCACATCAAGATTGAAAAGTAATGTTATTGATGAGAAAGGTCCCCTGGACAATGAGGAAAGGGGAATATGACTGCTGGCCTGGGCCAGGTTAAAGGATGCCAGCAGTTTAGTGATTGGTGCCGGCAACATTGTTTCAGGGTTTTAAGGGTTCATAAAGGGGTGCAGGTATGGTTCTACCTTTTTCCCACCTGGATCCTCCCTGGACAGGTTCCCTCCCACCCAGCTGTATTGTATATTTTGTTGTTGTTGCTGTTTTCTTGTTTTCTCATTATTTGTAGTCACAGCAGCGGAAGAGTTCCCCCGTTGGCCAGCGTGAAAGTTCTGTTACCTGAAGAGGCTCATGGAACCCATTGGACTAGGAGTCTTGGTAAGTTGGGGTGAGAACCGCCTGCAGGTCTAGTCCCTGCTGCTGACCGGTTGTTGGTTAATGTTTGTGTTGGTTGTTTATGCTGGGACCATAATGCCGTGGCCAATGCCCTACACACATGTTGGTGTCTGTCTTTATTTCAGGGGTTTGGGTAGAGGTAATAGGTATAGGCTTCAGACCTAAGCAGTCAAGCTGCCCTTTCCACACATCCAGGATGAACAAGCACTCAGAATGAAGTCCAGGGCTGGTTCTATAGTGGCACCCCAGACAAGAGTTCCTTGAAGCCCCCCCATCTAATTTAAAAAAATATATATTTAAGTTACCAACATGTTTCAAAGGACTCAGGCCTAATCACCTAATACACACACACATATATATATATATATATATGTGACCCCACTTGACGATCTGAGCATGGAGCCAGGATCTGATTGGTGCAATGGTGCCCCCTAATTTAGGTTCCAAGGCAGTTGGTGCAAAGATCTGCCCTCATAAAGTCTGTGGTTTCTCCCCGCTGCCAACTTCTGCAAGGATAGCGTGAACCTGTTAAAGTTTTTATATTACTTGACACTACTGGTTTAAATCATGTTTTGGCGTATAGCAAACCTTAAGTGGAATCCTGATTGTGTTTGTCATCTCTTGCCCGTGAATATCTGCTATTTTGCATAATGTTAATTTAATTTTATGTTAATATAATCTCGCAGGAACTATTTATGTTCAACAACAGCAAAGTTCCAGGATAAATACAGAACAAATTAGCAGAACATCCATGGGTTTAATTTACAGAGTGGGGGGTAAGACTGGCCTTTTGTCATTAAGAACGATATAGTGTATCACCTATGTTGGAATAAAAGTAATTATATATATATAGAGAGAGAGAGAGAGACAATTCTATATATATTTATATATATACAATTATATTGTATATACAATATATTTACAATTATATGTAAAATGAACAGATTTTTACTGTAAAAATGTAAATCCCGACAAAATGGCAAACGACATAAAATCATTAATGTAAGCATTGTGTTTTAGAGCCGATTTCCGGATGCTGGTTGTTTAGTAAGTGACCTCTCTCTCTCTCTCTCTGGATTCTCCTACGCATTGGAGTGACAGCTCTGTGAGTTAGACCAGGCCAAGTTAGGACACGTTACACTTTTGTAATGCCGCTTCCTGGTAAGTATGTTTCCAGCCAGATGGAGTCGGGCTATGGATGTTGTGAGGATCGGCTGTTCCTCCAGAGACCTCATGGGGATAAAGCAGTTCCCTTGTTGCATCTAGAAAACCCTCCTTGCCAATCATTCCATTCCTCACTTTCAAAGACCATGATCATTTAAAATCCTGTTCTATTCATTATTATATATATATACACTTTCTAGCTTGTTTTACCAAATTCTTTATTTTTCCAGACATCACCCTGAAGACCGGTGGGGGGAAAAAGAAAAAAAGATTATTTTATCTGCTGGGTCGTTTTACGCTCCTTTGGTTTATGATCACACTTTCAGATCGTTGAGTAAATGTTGAAGGACAACTAATTCTGTGTCCTTGAAAACTGGATATATTAAAACATTGGAAGACATGGGGATTAAGCTAATGGTACGTTGAAGCTATGTTCGTGTGCGAGTGTTATTTATTTAGGATTGGCAGAGGATTTAGCTGAAATGAGTACATTTTCTCCATTGTACCTCATTTCTGTAAGAAATTAGATAGGCTTAATATATATAAACTATGCATTTAAAACAATGATAATATCAGTATAAAAAGGCTACTATCCTAGAACTATCCCCCGAGAGTAAATGAATCGTTATAAAAACAAACAGAAGGTCCGGATCAATTAAATGGAAAGGTTACAGAGTCCTTAAAGAGCCAGTAAACATTATTATCGCACCTAAAGAAAATTATTACTTATATGAAAAGTCAAAATTCTTTGTTTTGTTTGAATGTTTTTCCTCTTTTGGTCATTACATATCCTGAAAACTGAGAAAAGCAAACCCCTCACAGGTTATATTTGTTTCTATTTCTTAGAAATCCCACAAAAGCACATAATAGCAGCCTATGTGACGCAAAGCAGGGGCAGATGGGCTGTTGAGTCGTTGCTTGCTATGCTGGTTGGAGATATCTCCTTTGCAACAGAGCTATGTACGTATTACCGCACAGCCTCCATAGTACCTTATATCGAGTTCACATGCTGTTTAACAGGTCTCTATGTTAAGCCCATTGGGGGGTAGCCCTACCATTAAATGTGACTTACATAATACTCTCCAAAACTTTGGGTGTCGAAATTGCGATACCTATGTAGGGGTTGTCTCTTGAAGGATGGAGTCAGAATGGTAGTAGGTGAAACAAGAGACAGGGTGACATTACCACCGGCCCAAACCGCCTTATGGCACTCAGCTGTAGAGCATTGCGAGATGACCACATGGAAGCTGCAGCGGAGATCTATGTTGCTACAGCAGATCTGAAGATCTCCCCAACTGGCAAAAGCAGGACAGTGGGGCAGCTATGGCAGTAGCTTACAAAAAAAGCTTGAAAGGGATATAAACCCCTTAACTTGCCCATTCGGCCCTCCTGCCCCCTATAAGAAGGAGGAGAGTGAGTGCTGTTGGGGGCAAACCTTGTGAAGTGTCCAGGCATGAGCATTAAGTGTGCTCGGGGCAGCGTTCAGGAGCAAACCCAGTGTGTGCTAGCGATTCACAAAACTGCTAAAGAGCAAAGCCGTAGAAAGCTATTAAAACTCTGATGAAGTTACAGCTATGTAAAAAATTAAGCCATGTCTATGCCTTTAATACTGGATCGCAACCAGTGGAAACCAGGCAGGACTGATAGGTCATCTTCCACCGGCCGCAGATTTTAATTTGCCCAAATTCTTTTTTTTTTTTTAAATGTCATATTGTCAAAGCAACACAGCAACTTTTGCTTTAAATGAGTATAATATACTTAACGGTTCTAGGTTTCTAAAGGGCGTCATAAAGCTATTTCATTCCGCACCTTTCCAAACAGTCGCCTGCGCTTGGCCGATCCGTAAAACTCACCGTGTTATGATTTCTGAAACCACTTAATGGATACAGAGCTTTTAAACGTAATCCTTCATTGGTGGCTTTCGTTTGTCAGAATATCTATTTCACATATGACATAACATGTTTATCTCATAAAGGCAGCTCGGTGAAGTAGCATTAACTTTATTAGTCCGCATAAAATATTACTACAGTATATACAGTTAGTAAAATAGATTCAGATGACAGACCCTCCGGTTACCAGGACTTCGGTTTAGATGTGCGAACCACATGTTATCCATTCCGTATTATTTACTGTTACATTTCCATCTCAGGACTCGCTCAACGAGACAAAGTTCAATGGATTCCTTTAAATAAAGCCCTTTTCTTGGCTTCTGATATGTTTTTTTTTATTCCTCTGATTAAAAGACATTCAAAGTAATCATTATAATAACATATTCTTCCATAAACATTAGATTTTTTATTTTTTTTTATTTAAATTTCATTTTTTCGAGGCAGCCTGGACTTTCTACAATCTCCCCCCCCCCCCCCCGGTTAGTCTGTGTGATCTATTTCCCATCTGAACTTGATAATCAGTTCTTTACAATGTTACAATCTGTGGAATTAGAATCTGTGCAGCTGACAGATTCGTGGGAGAAGACGCGCAATGCACGTGGATCATAGGACGTACGCCGTATGTTCTCGCTGTTAAAGGGAAGAAACGGTCACAAAACATTGTACATTGTTATATACTAACTTGTGCATTTGGACTCACACATACTTTAATTTTTAAGGGAATTTGCCAATTTTGTTAATTCGTGCAAATGTCAAAAATGAGGAGGGACTCCAAGAAACAAATAAAAATTTTGTTTGAGTTTCGTTGTTTTTTTTTTTTCTCACTCTCTCTCAATGTCTCCCTACCATCTCCGACAACGGCTTCTGGTTCTTCTCTGTATTTCTACCATGGGGACAACCTCTCCCTCGTTCCTACAATTGGGGAGGGGAGCGAGCTGAACGTCCGCCATATTTACAGAGAGTAGTTGTGTGCACCGATACTGATAGGAACAGTCACAAGAAAGAGACTTATGTTGTGGCCGATGACTATTGAGTCTGGATAAAAGATGGAACGCGACACCAAAACAAAAGATAAGTAAAGATAATTATGATTCTCACAAAAAAAAAAAAATGCAATATATGTGTCTAGAGTTTTCCATACCGCAGATTTGGAAAGGTCCAGTTTTACCATTCATAGTCTGAGGAGCTGAATAAAATGGAAAGTATGTAATAGCCCTCACGAGAACTTGGAGCGTTAAATGAAGATTCGCTGGGACTGTTTATTTTACATCGGATTTAATTTCTTTTTATTATTCTTTGGCAAACGCTTCTTGTGAAAGTGCGAGGTGGTCTGCCCTATAGAATTACTAATTGTACAAGCAGACACTAGTGATGTCATCACCTATTTTCCATATTCAATGAGCCAGGTATAAACTTCACTGAAAGCTAAATAGGCATGACTAAAAGGTTAGTGAGTGATTAAACATGTATGTGGAGTATTCTTACATCTCGGGTGACCAAATACATGGTTTATGTAGCCAGCCAACATAACAGGGTCAGGCCAGGCAAGTGTATAGATCACCAGTTGCCAAATAAGGCAATGGGGGAGGTATAATGATAGCCCCACCCTTTTGTGATTAACCAATGGCCAAGAGAGACTTAATAAATTCTCCACCCCTCCTGATTATTCCCTGCCCAAGAAGAGCCTCTGACTTACCTTTTTTGCCCCTCATCATCCAGTGCGTGGATGCGGTCACTTGTATCAGGCGGAAGCACTTATGTCTTTTACCGCCTGCTGGCCTTAAAGCACCAGGGATGATTTTCATCCTCAGTCAGTTCCTGATGGACCTCCCTGATTACCCCTGTTTATTTGTAAGAAGATTACTACAATTTCGGCTCCTAAGGCAGGGGCTTCTTCACAGCATTGTTGGTCCTGGGCAAAGCAATGCACTGGGGCCCCTACCCCCCCAAAAAAAATACATGATGTACACATACAGTATATACAAATAAACTGCCCTTACAAACACCTGCCCATACGCACATATACACTGTCCATATACAATGCCCTTACAAATACACTGCCCTTACACACACACCCATATACTACCCTTACAAACTCCTGCTCATACACACATATACACTCCCTATACACACACATACAGTTAGATCCGGAAGTATTTGGACACTGACACAAGTTTGGTTATTTTTGGCTGTTTACAAAAATAAATTAAAGTTACAGTTAAATAATGAATATGTGCAGTCAATCAGCTATAATTTGGGGGTATTCACATGCAAATTGGATGAAAGGATTTAGGAATTTTAATTTGTAGCCCCCTCTTTTTCAAGGGACCAAAAGTAATCGAACAATTGATTCAGAAGCTGTTTCATGGACAGGTGTGGGATATTCCAGGTAAAAAGGTCTGGACTAGATGTCAGGTGTGGCGTTCACATTTGGAGGCTGTTGGTGTGAACCCACAACATGCGGTCAAAGAAGCTCTCAATACAAGCGAAACCGGAAAAAAAGAAAAAAATCCATCAGAGAGACGGCAGGAACATTAGGGGCGGCCAAATCAACAATTTGATACATTATGAGTAAAAAAGAACACGGAGGTGATCTCTGCAATCTTTTTGTTCAGCCTCTTGAGTTAAAGCTGAAGGTCTGCACTTTGATTACATTTCGGTTGTTTAATTTCAAATCCATTGTGGTGGTGTACAGAGCCAACATTATCAAAATTGTGTCAGTGTTGTAAACTTATATGGCATCAACTTTCCTCACGGACATGTTCCTCCATTGTTTAATGGAAACTGTAGCTAAGGATGATTTACTGGTAGAAGTAAAAAAACACATCGGTGTATAACATGAGTCAGTGTCTTTGGTCTGGAGTCATCAAAGAGTTGCCCTGTAGATAAGAGGCGTCTCTCGTAGCCAGACAGACCTGCAGTGCTGGTGTCTTATAGAGATGGTTAACATCACCTGTGGAGTTGGGGCCAGAAGGCTTCTTCCTGTACCTTACTGAGAGGGTAGAGGTGGTAGATCAGTGAAATTACCTTCCAGCAGAAGTGGTAGAGGCTAGTACAACAAGGGAATGTAAACATGCATGGAATATAAAAAGCCTATGACCAGGAAGTCTTTACATGCAAATAGGGTGAATGGACAGCTGGACCAATGCCTGTTGACTTCTCCTGCTGTTGGTTCACCTTGTGAGCCCCTATCGATATGCTTTCTGTGAGGGCATAAGTTTTCCGGATGCTGAAGTCCTTCCCGACATGCAAGAATCCCAGAAAATGTAAGGGGGGGACATTTAGCCAGCTTGGTTCCAATTCACAGAATCAAATGCTGCACTCAAACGGCTTCACTTCCCCAAAAGCTACAAAATAAAGGTTGTGTGCACGCTTTTCACGCAATATAACAAAGTGACAAAAAATAACTTTCTATGTTTTTATACATTCCAGATAACGTCTACTGCAGACTGGGAATTCCTTTTGGCTGCAAGGTCACTATGATGTCACCTCAGCCTGGAGACGGCAGATGTTATGGTCTCTGAGCTGGACTTCCCTGCACTCCTGCCATGGAGGATGATCCATCTCTGTGGAATCCCCTTTAATTCCGGAGGCAAGACTACAAAAATACAACTTTTTTCCAGTCCTGATCAAATTATTATTGCAACTTTCTAGCATTCAATGTTTTAAAAAAAAGAAAATTAAAATGAACTTGTTTCTCAATATGTCTCTCTCTATACTTCACAGCATCTAAAAACCATAATGTTGTTTTTGCTTTTTCTTTTTCAACCGCAATATCCGCTGAGATGTTCACTGGTTTTCCAAATTGTTCCCTTAATTTTTAACAAGCGGCTGTAGGACCGGAGAACTTAGATCTGTCTATCCCCGATTAGCCCCAATGGTAGAGCTAATTTAGTTTATTTGACACTGATGGGGTCTTTTGAGGATGGAAATGTAGGTACTGGGATGTCCCTTTAATGCCTAGGAGTCCACAGGTTCCTCTGTTGTTTAGGTTTGTGGTGCCCGGGGGAGAGGAGGAGTGGGAGAAAGAATGTGTACATATGTATGTGAAAATGTACGGTGTTAGAGTGAGTGTGTGTGTTAGTGTATGTGTATTAGTTATAGAGGGGGAAATATGTACACGCACGCAAGGTGACACGGTGCTTCTGAAATTTGGCATTGTTGGACCTTTACTGCTTCCTGCAACATTCAGAAAAATTTTTAAGACTCTCTCCCAATAATACTGTGCTGGCTGAGAATTCTGGTTTAAAAAATGTACAAAATTGGTTCCTCTAATAAAAATAAGTAAGATGGCATTCTGAAGCCTTTTTCATTTTGCAAGTGGCATTATAATTATTTTTTTAATTATATAGCATCATAATCAATAAGGTTGTAAAAATGCCTCTCTGCCACTGCTCAACGGACCGGATACTTCCTCTTCATCTTCCTCTTCATCGAGCAGCCAGAGTCTTTCTGGCTTTTTCCATTGTGACTCCAGACATGATGGGCTGAAGGATGGACCGAGCCCTGGCCAAGTGTATCAAGATCGGTTGTTTCCAAACATCATAAAATTATAATAAATGTCAGAAACACCTAAGTAACGATGTACTATCACCTCCTACCTTATTACATCACACACATTGCACATCGGACCAACAGCTTGCAATCACCAAACAGAATTAACATGACACATCGTTAGCAGTTTGCCTTAATCTCCACCCATATGTAGTCTGTAAAACAGGCATAATTAAGGGAAGGGGTTTAGCAAGAATTTTTATTTAGTGGCCTATTGATAGTGATCTATGTACATGCGGAAACATTTAAAAGAAGGATTATGTTTTTAATTTACATTTAATTTTAATTGAGTCTGAATGAGGGACTGTCTCTTTGCTGCCTTTCAAAAGTTTGGGGTCACTCAGCTGTTTTCATGGAAAACAAGGAAATTTCTGGCTTTAACATAATTTCCAAAAGGGTTTTCTAAACATCAATTATCCTTTTAAACTTGGGTCAGCGAACACAACGTGCCATTGGAACACAGGAGTGATGGGAGTGATAAAGGAGTGATGGGAGTGATAAAGGGCCTCTGTACGCCTATGAAGAGATTCCATTAAAAATCAGCCTTTTCCAGCAACAATAGTCATTTACAACATTAACCCCGTCTGCGCTGGATTTCTAAGCCATTTCATGTTATTTAAAAGAAATGAAATGTTATTTTCTTTCAAAAACTATTACATTTCTAAGTGACCTAAACTTGTAATCAAAAGTATATATATATATATATATATAATCAACGGAATTGTGCAAGGCCAATGGTCAATGATGCCTTTTAGAATAACCGGCTTAAGTCAACAAGTTCTCCTTGAAGTATTCTAAAGATGAGCTTTGGGATCGCACGGTCTAAATCCATGGCAGGAATGGGTAAATGATGCATTTTGTGTCAGGTTTTATTCATTTCCTACCTAAAAAGCCTTTTCTATTTTTCTATTTTTTTTTTCAGAACACATGGGATCATCCGAGGTCTTTGTGCTTGGAGGTGCCTGGAATGTAATTTCTGCCCTGTAGGAGCAAAGGTTGGATGGTAAGGCATTCTCTTAATATCCCTTATAACTCTGTGAGACGTCTGTAATACCTTAGAGATAAATTATGAAGCCATCTACGCCTGTTTAAGCTTTCCCTTCATTCTGCCTACATTATAATTTTTCATGGCGAGACAATCCAACTTATTTTGGTTGGTCTGACTGTTGGAAGGACCAGCTGGTCATCCAATGTGCAGAAAGGTGAGATCCCTCCTGTCCCGACCTGCGATAAGATTCCTTTACCGGCTTATGGGACAGCATTAAAGGGTAACCTTTTAAGATTAATCAGGTCTCTTCTTAGGGGGGGGGGTTAATTTAACGTAACTGAAGGAGATACCTAATGAAAACCTGAAAGCTCTCTACACTGTAACACAATTTAGTTACATCACTGCAAAGCAGATTTACAGCGGCCGACGGTTACAACGTATTCACATATACGTAAAAATTTGAATACTGGAGGAATCAAGCAGCTACATGAAAACCGACCCATCTGTGTTTGCCTTTCAAATTCGAGAATCCTCATAAAATGTTCCTAGGCATCGAGTTGATCATCAGTTAAAATTCTGTTTCTGTGCCGTGATTGAGTTCTACAAATTAAGGATTTTCTCTGCTCTTTTTTAAGTTGATTCCGTAGAAGTTGAAGAAACATGACCCCCCCCCCTCACCCCCTTGCCGAAGCTGGATCAACCTGTTCCTCCGACCTTGGTTTAAATGTCAAGCCCTAATCCAGCTGGGACCGTTTAGTCATATTCCATATTCATTATCCTGCAACATGTTCATTTTCTGGTGGGGGTTCACAGGATTGAACAGCTTCTTTAAAGCCCGAGTAATATTTTGTCGCTTCTCACAGTACGGTTCTCCTCCGATATTCCTTTGAGGCTCCTGGTTTCAAACCACATCTCTGTTCCCCTGCCAAATTCTTGGAAGTGTTTAGTGACTGGAGGACTGTTGCCTGGTCTCTTCAGAACTTCACACTTCATTTTTCTAGATCCTTTTTGAGCAGCAGCAAATATTTCACCATCCTGGCTTGCTGGCTACCGCCATAAATCAGACTTAGGACCCAAAATAATATCCAGGCCTGTCAAGGTATTAAGCCTTTATTCTAAGGCTGGATCCATTGGTAAATGAGGGATTGTATTTTCCTTAAGAACCAGAAGGAGCGTAGAGGAATTATGCTTGGCCGGTGTCCAGAAGAGGAAAAAAAAAAAAAAAAAAAGAAGATAAAAATGCAGTATGTACAGTAAAATGTTTGAAGGGATTTGAGAAGGGCTTAAGCCTGTAGAGCGACTTTTCTTATAGGGGTTTCCATGAAATATGATAGTGTGGCTGACTGTTATAAAGGCTTTGACATGGGCTGTACACAAGAAAAGCACTGGAAAAAAATTAATAAAGCTACCTGACTAAGCAAACTGTACTAACTTCATAGGATATAAACCGCCTGGGGATAGACAACCCGTTTCAGCCCGGGACATTGACGCCCATATAGCGCTTTAACTCCCACGATCAGCCATCACTAAATAATGATCTCTCCACACTAACATTAGTCCCAGAAACCCCCCCAAAAATGACCAAAATAGTCATTTTCCACAAATATTCTTATTTTTTTTCTGCCAAGCATTTTAGCAGCACGCGTGTGCATGTGTACAAATACACAGGAATTAAAGATGTTTATTTAAAAAAAAATATATATATATATGTATTATGCACCACTGAAGGCTGCCAAGACATGCGATATATCAAGTTGCTTGTCAAATATATATTTAACAACATATAATAAGAGGGAAACATGAGATGCCTGGTGTAAATCGTAAAATGTTATAAAATACAGTACATGGCGAACATCGCAAAATAGTTTTGTGACCTACTTTATTCCATAGGATGCTGATTTCGCTTATGGGTCCTTTAAACAACATATATCCCGGCCCTCGTACAAAGACCTCTGGAATAGTAAAGAAATATACAAATATAAATTTTGTAAAAATTTCAGCCAGTTATCCTTTTTAGTTTTTTTGAGCCGCTTGCCAAAGACACGTTTAACCTTTCTACAGAGGATGCAATTGTAAGTACTTCCAAGGCGCAGGGGTACCATTAGGTGTCAATGAATTAAATTATAACATGAGTCAATGAATTAAATTATGAATTATTTTTGGAGTTCTAGAATTATCACCTGGTGCCATTGTTTGAGATTTAAAAGTATCTCAAATAAGGGTTTTATATTTTCCCATTATACAGCGCTACGGAATTTGATGGCGCTATATAAAACAATAAATAATAATAATAATAATAATATATGCAACGATGAGCTATTAACGTACCAGGGTGACTAAAGTCCAGAGGCCACGAACAAGAATTATAATCGATCAAGCCAAAGGTCACTGCAGGCAGTTAACTAATTGCCCTTCCATAGACAAGCCGGTGGTCAGAAGGCAAGAGATCTTCAAACCAGGCATTTGGAAATCCAGAGCTATTAAGCGGTGGGTTAATTAGCAAAACCACAAATTAAGGAAGAAAGGGAAAACCTTTACCCCGAAACAGTGAAAGCTGATTGTTATGGATAGAAACAGAATAGCTATTATACTTGACAAGTTAATGATTAGTAATGCATGATTCACTAGGGTCTCTCTGTGGTCGGCGTCCAAGTACAATAAAAGGCGCTGCGTGCCTTTAAGAAACAGTTTTTCTATTCCAACTTAGCCTGGTTTTCAAATATTTTGTCAGGTTCTTATGGATTCATTAGTTACCGCTAGAGTTTTCATGTTGGTCCCTAAGCAAGAAATAAATAGTGTTGCACACAAGCACGTTAAAAAGGGTCATCTTATTTTAGGAAAATACATGTAGAATTGATGTAAGGAAGTTTTACTTTACAGACAGAGTAGTAGATAAATGGAACAGCCTCGCATCAGAAGTGGTAGAGCCTAATACAGTGAGGGAATTTAAACATGCAACAAATGCAGCCCTAACTAAGGCATTGTACATCAGGGAGGTCTATAATATTGATGCTGTGTAGGTATACAAAGTGTTAAATCAAGAAGGAACGAAATAAAGACTTTTTTAGGGGGAGACAAAATAAAAGGAATTTGATTTTATCTGATATACACAAAAGTTGTTATTTCAGGAGTTATTTACATGTTGATGAGATTTCCCTGTAAATGCAGTTGACAAGACCTTGATCTTAATCCATCACTTTACCGGCAGCCAATATAAACCCAGCAGCGTCTTTCTGGCTGGCCCATTCCAGCTCATTTTCATTCAGGGTTTGATCTATCCAAGAAGCGGCTTGAAATGGGTTTCTGGAGAAAATGCTCTGCACAGAACGTCAATCCAGACTAACAGCGAGAGAAGATGCCTCCTGTTCTCGGAGCGCGCGCCCTTTATCAGCACACAACAGCTAATAATTACAAAGGAAGAATATTACAGAATACCACAACCCTGTTCAAAAAGTTACGTTAATGAAATAAAAGAATAAATATACTGGTATTTTATCCATCCTTAAAATTACTTTTCACTCTTTTCCTCTTTCTTCCACTCTCTTTCTTCTTTCCATTCTTTCATTCCCCCTCTCTTTCTGTTGTTCTTTCTTTCTTCTCTCTCTTTCTTCTATCTTTCCTTCTCTCTCATTCCCACTCGTTTTGGTTTTCTTCTCTCTGTTTCTTTTCTCTTTTTCTTCTGTCTATTTCTTTCTTTTATTTATTTATTTTATCCCCCACAACACTATCCATCACCGTCATCCAGTGACTAATACTGTTAATCCCCTGCATACAAGGATGTCCTGCAGCCCCCAACTCCCCCCTGCACAGAACATTTCCCAACAGCCCCTCCATCAGTTTGAACACAACACTATCATTAGGTCCCCCACCTCACCCCTACAACCCCCACACACCACCATCCAGTAGAGTCTTGATGTGAATTGCAGATCGTGCTGGGTAGTAAAAGGTTTGATCATAGTACATTTTGTTTTAGGCCCTAGGGTGACCAACATTGCTTTTATGTGTATCCCATGCTTGTTTAAATTCCCTCACCGTATTAGCCTCTACCACTGCTGCTGGGTGACTGTTTCCTTTATCTACTACCCTCTGAGTAAAGTAGAACTTTCCTCCTCTACTTAAATCTGTAAAATCCTCTTAAGTATTTTAATGTTTCTATTGCAAACCCCCCCCCCCCTCTTTTTACCTCCAAGACGGACATATTACGATCCTTTAAGCTCTCCTGATAATGTCTGCCCTGCAAACCACTTACTATTTTTGTAGCTCACTTCTGAACTCTCTCCAATGTATCAATATCCTTCGGGAGATGGGGGTCTCCAGAACTGTACACCATACTCTAGGTGAGGTCTGACCAGAGATCTGTAAAGCGGCAGAACCTCCTCCGTCTTCCTGCTATTAATGCCACCGACCATACAACCCAGCACCCCACGAAACTTTTTGAGATGCTTCATTGGATTGTCTGCTTACCTTTAAGGAATTACTCGTAAATACCTCTCTTCCGTTGTCACTGACAGCACAGCGCCACCAATGCTATAGTCTGCCTTGGTATTTTTATGTCCCAACTGCATTATTTTACATTTATTAATACTAAACTGCAGCTGCCACACTCTCTACCATTCTTCCAATTTACTTAAGTCATTCGCCTTTTGAGTTGTTCCACCCGTAATATGTCTACCCTGCTGCAGATCTGCAAAAAGACATAACTTACCGTTAAGACCTTCTGTAATAGCACTAATAAAAGTTTTAAAAAGCACAGGTCCCAATACTGGTCCCCGAGGTACCCCGGTAGTACCAAGTCCTTCTGAGCAGTCCAGGTCTGAAGGGCCCTTTCTAAACAATTTTAAACCGGTGCGATTAGACAGGATCAAGGGGTCGCAGGGGTCGCTCGGGCCCTCTAGAAGCATGGGCCCGGTCACAGCTGCGACTGCTATAGTCACGATGGACTATTATTACCCAACAGCGGGGTATATATTTATATAGCATACATAATCATGCATTTTACACCCTTCAATAATCATAGAAAGCCTGTTACTGTTTTGCTTCACACATTTATTAATATAATACATTAATAATGTACATTTTATGTAACGTTCTTTTTTATTTATTTTCTGCACATTCCAGAATTATTTGCCATAGGCCTAAGTATTTACTTTTCATGCTTAGCCTGGTCCTCCGCATTAGTCTTCTGAATTGACATTTCTCAAATAAACCGGTGAGAATGGTGTCCGTCCTGTTACATTCTAACCACGTGGGCTTCTGCAAATGTCTAAAAAGTACTAGAGAATTCCATGAATTTATTTAAACAAGAAATTGTGGTTTCTGTCACAAGTGTGAGGATCTAGTTTTGAAATATAAATAAATGAGACGTCATATGGAGGCTTTCCCTGAAGAATGAGCGCTGAGGTTTAATTATTCTAGATTGAATCTAGAAATATTGTTTTTATTGGTCTTTTAAAGTGTCAAAAAATCCATGAAAGTGAGGATTCTCTGTAACTATAAGGGTACGGCCTACACATCTTATATGATTTTGGATATCTCGTTGTACAGCACTATGGAATATGTTGGTGCTAAATAAATAAAAAAATAATAATAACTAGGCACTCACGTTTAATGCATGTATAAAATCACATTGTTGTAGTATTCATCTACGGCCAAAAAATGCTAAATGTTATTTATATATAAATATATATTATATTATGGATATATATATATATATATATCCATAAAGAAAATAGGAGAACTCGCAGGACTTCATATGAAAATAAAAAAATATTTATTAATTTAGGTCAAATAACCAGCAATAATAATATTACCGTATTTGCTCGATTATAAGACGACCCTGATTATAAGACGACCCCCCAAAATCTAAATATTAATTTAGGAAAAAAACAAAAAGCCTGAATATAAGATGACCCTATAGGAAAAAAAAGTTTTACTAGTAAATATTAATGCATGTAAACAATTTTTTCATATCTAATAAAAGCTATGATTGAGAAAAATATATATTTTTTTTATTTCCTTTTATTTGCCAACCTGCCCCCCCCAGTTATGCACATCTGCCCCCAGGGTTGCCACTCTGCCCCCAGAAATGCCTTATACCCCCTATTTGCCACTCTGCCCCATGATGTGCCTTTTAACCCTCTATATGCCAGAGTGGCATATAGGGGGTTAAAAGGCATATCATGGGGCAGAGTGGCATATAGGGGGTTAAAAGGCATTTCTGGAGGTATATATATATAACTGCTAACAGCAATCACACTCCTATCAAGCCAAGGCAGCCAGTACATGCTGGAACCTGGGGATGATAGTAGTGTGATTACAGCCTCCCTATGCCATGCTACCACCACCACCCACCTTACACATCCATGCTATCACACACACACACACTCATTCACAAACATTTAAATACTCATTCATTCCATTAATCACACATACTTGCTCAAAAACCCTCCCCCACCCCCTTACCTGAACTGCGGAATACTCGCTCCGGGGAGCTTAGTTTCACTTGTGAATGTTACAGATTCCAGGAACAATTAAGATTTAGTCTGAGGTCAGCACATTCCTCCTCTAACTTGTAAGTTTATATATCTGTCTTCTAATGATGTTTTCAATGACTTGTAAAGAAGACTCAGGAGTCTTCCCATTGTCTGTGCTGACAAATAAACAGGCGACTTTTCATGTATGTCGTCTCTGCAGCTAGTAAATATTTATATGTTCTGTGGTCAATTATCAAGATCTTCTTTCTGGGAACCCAAGCATTTAAGTTAAATAAAAACTCTCCGGTTGACTGGTATTATAGCCATTAGGTTGCAATGGTTCTCGAACACGCATCCTATGTAAGAAGAATAATTGAATGATGTCATAGATGGAAATCACTTGGAAACTTGGGATTGATGAAGTCACTCTTGTGGAAGTCTAACGGCAACTGGAGTGATGGTGCTGAATCAACTCTATAAAGTTCTTGGGGACAATTTGAGCATAAGCCCCAATGAAAAATAAACAGATTTAAGGTCAATTTTTCTATCCACAGTTATATAACAGCCCTGAAGTCAACCAATACGGAAGCCCAGAGTCTGAACGTAATCCCCATGAAACACCAACATGTTGTCCTGGCTAACAAGAGGGCTTTTTCACGTGTCACATCAGGTTCAAGCTGTCCATGCAAGAATATGGCCACCAAGTGCGTTAACGCATGTCCCCCTCAATCTCATTAAAGTTAGAGGGACTGTTTCTTGGAATATATACGAGCAGCTTCTAATTACACTCTGTTAATTCTTCATATCAGTCGCACTGCCTGCATTCTATGTACAGCTTGGAGCTGATCGACGTAACATTGATGTATATTACAGAATAAAGTGGTTATGAGAAGCGTAGGTCATTCTGGAGAATAGGAAATGTTTTTTTCAGTAAAGGTCTGGTTTCATGCATGGTGGAGCTTTCCAGGCAACCCTATTAGAATGGCACCAAGGCTAAGCATTGTACAAGATTCCATCTCCATGCTTATACCATTACCCTTAACTCAAAGTAGATCATCTGTGTCCATACATCTTAAGTATTCCTCTTTAAGAGAGATACCTCCTCTTTGGCGATATCTCCGTCCCTATTTTCTCCCCTGATGTTCCATTTTTCTAGGTTCTTAGAATGTTTGCTGGGTATGAGGGTATTGCAGGGTTCTATAGCCCTAAAAGCCCCAATAATGTGTTTAGAAACAGCAGATGTATAAGTAACATACATTATTGTTCTCCTTAAAGCTCTTGTAACAAAGTTTCATTAAAGTCTCCTATAAGCACATCTCTATCCACACTCTCCAAAACAAAGTCCTTTATGTCAAATGTGTCTGCACTCCAAAATGTGTCCATAACAGGCAAATAGCTTAGCACCAATCTGTGTAAAATCTGCAATCAGGGGCTCATCCACAAAGGAACCCAGAACACCTGAGCGCATGCAGAAGAAGAACTGCCAGGAGGCACAGCAAGCGTGTAGTCGTACATTGTGAGTTTGGCCTGAGTCACCGTCTCCTGCAGGAGCTGGTAACAGTAAATACTATAAAACCGATGTTAAAGCCACATTCCAGTGCCCCAGGTAGCCTCCTCAACAAAGAACGTATATAAAAGGTTTTTTATAAGTAATTCACTGCGCGTTCACTAAAGCTGCAGCCAACCAGTGGCTGCAAAGGTCTCGTATGGAAGTTGATTAAAGTTGCTCTGGTCATGCGCACAGGGGAAGTCTCTTTAGGACCCTTCTCCAAGCCATTAAAGTTGATTAGTGGTGAATATATCAAGAAGAGCCAAACAACTGGCATGGAGACGAGGGGTAAATTCATATGGGGGCATCCCGCAGAATCCTTCCATGCATTTAAAAGGGGGACCCCACAAAGATTTAAAGGCACCACAAAGCATTAAAGTACATATGATGGCTGAAGTGTCCCTTTAAGAAACATGATAGGAAACAAGCAGGCTACATAAAAACATTAGATCTCTCCTGTGGCCAAACTTTACACGTCTGTATCCTTTCCACGTGTATTCCGATTAACAGGACGTGCAAATAACGAGTATCCGCAGCTCTTACCCCACGCTTCCAGCCACCAAACTCCATGGACAAGCAGTGCCATCTACTGCACCGACATCCCTGTCCAAACAAGAAGTATCACCCGGAAATACTCTCTTCAATCATAATCATTTCATAATCATTTAAACAGACGATGCCCGTATATCTATTTTACAAACACTGCATTCACTCTGATTCAGAATACAGAAATTTAATTTTGTTGATATCGGCTAATTTTTCTAAACACATTTTCAATTAGAACATTTTTAAGGTCTCTTTCAGTCTTAGAATTCTTGTTCCTCTTTTTCTCTATAAGAGGTTAAATAAACATAATAACGTTTTTTTATTATATATTTACGATTAAAGGAGATTAGAACTCGGACGGCAGCCGGGGGGGGGGGGGGGGTTGTTGAAATACAGAGCGTTGAACAAGTTAATTTACTAGGTGGGAAAATGTGTATACGACAGGAATGGCCGCCGTGGTATCTCTCTGTGGTGCTGTTTATTGTTTATAGACGTTTTATGAGGTGAAGAACAACCCAGTAGTAATGGGCATCCCGCTGCTTTCTTATAACACATATATATATGAGGAAGAGTTTGGTTACATTATGGTGGTTAGTATAGTCTGATATGTGCAGAGCCTGAGTGAAGCCTCCATAGGTTAGCAGGTAGAGGACACCATCTAGGGGGTGCCTGTTTTATTTATTATTTATTTTATTTATTTTTGTTTATTGATTGAGTCTTTTTTCTCATCATGGTACCACATTTCAGTACAGATGTCTCTAAAGACTTTCTTGAACTTTTGAGAAGCACAATAAATGGATCCTGTGCAGGTTCTGTCTGGGTGTTTACCAACAGATAATCTTTAGAAACGAGGTGAGAGAGGTCGCTATCGGAGGACCTTACGCTCGATTGCCCATGGTGGGTTGATCTGGGGAAAACTCCCCTGGAGCCATAAGAAAAACCACCCCCTACCCATGGTTCTAACAACCCCCACTAAAACTAAAGTGCCCATCGTTGACCATTTGAAATATTGGGAGGTATGGTAACGTAACTTGGCATGGTAGATCAAGCAACAAATGTTGATGAAATGACAACATTTTTATTCATATTTTATTTTTAAGTCACAGAACTAAATTTTGGCACGTTTTAGCTAGGCTTGATGCAAGTCAGCACCCAAACTGCCTCATCTCCTTATCTTCATGGTAACCGTCCTCTATGACTTTATAACTCAGAGGGTGATGCGTGGCTCCCAGCAGGTTTGCTATAGAGGCTGTGCAGGTTGGACTCAGGGCTCCATAGTGTAGATGAAGCCCATGGAACAGTGGCACGCCATGTAGACTGAACACCATGTAGGGCAAAGGAGCTGCTTCCACCATGAAACTGCTGGCCTTGGCAAGAATATGCCACTTGGTTTGCCTCCTAGGTGTATGGGATTCTTCCGAGGCTGCCATGAGGTATGCATAAAATCAAAAATCCATTGAGTGGGTTCCATCCTACAGCTCAACCATGTACCAAACAATGGCTCCATTAATTCTACTAATCTAAAGACATCTAGAAGTGGAAATGTTACCTGTGGGGTCAATTATTATAAAAGGCCTCTGTGTTAAAGAGATCACTGCTGAGTTAACTGATCCCTGTCCCGAAGACTTTTATATAAAACATCTTCACCAAAGTCAGATCTGACTCACTCCAAATAGCTTCTATCATGTTGGTGACATGACTCGTGCCGAGCTCCCCACTGAAGAAAACCACAAGCCCAAAACTTCTCCAACATAAGACATTCTATCTGTCTTTATTAAAGACCGGGAAAAAATATCTGTTATTATTAGCCTTTTTGTCTGTATCGGCAGATTAAATATATCTCCATTTCCCTCTTCTACAACTACTACTATTTGGCTCCAAAGGGCCAATCCCAACGCTCGTGATTTCCATAAAGACCGTCTCCACCGCTGACAAAATGGACTCGCTTAAGGCAAAATATTCTCGGAGGACTTTGGTTTTTTATTTTATTACATGCCAAATTTTCATCGTTGCCTGTTCCTCCGCTTAAGTGTTTATTATGCATCAATGCGGGCGCCGTTGGATGAGTCCCATGTCTTTGTAAGACTCACCACAGTCTTTATTTTGACTCTGTTAGTGCATCATGGTCTGAAAGGCAAAAAGCTACGGAACCTATCGCTGTCATTAAGTTAATATGTTCTATGCATCATAATGGAAAAGAAGCGTGCATGGGCATCATTTTCCACACTTTGTGGTGAAACCATCATGCTGTTTTGATTTTCTCAAGTTTCCATACGCGGAGCAATGTATTCGGCGTTTGTGCTGCAGATACCGGTTGATAGGGCACACCGACGTCTGATGTTCTCCGTGAAATCAGCCATCGAGCGCAATATTCTCAGCTGCAATAACAATCGTCGATTCAGTGAAACATTATATCCAAAGATGACTATTGGAGGAGACGTCTGGTGTCAGTAGTCAGCCTCTTTTCTTGTTTATTAGAAATATATTAGATGAAAATTCTTGAGAATGTTAATAGACACTGGAAGAATTTTCTTTGGTCACAATCAAGGCAGTGAAAACAATGTGAGAAACATTTAAACTTTGGCTAGATGTTCCAGCCCTGATCAGTTTACACCAATGGTGATGAGGTTGGCGCTTCTTGAATATTCTTCCTTTCTGTCTCCATGTAATATTTGGTATTCATTGATTTGCTTTGGCCAGAGAAATTCAGAGAGAGAATTCAGGGAGAAATTCTGATGTGCCCAATGATCCCAATGGCAACTTGAAGCTATTGAGAACTGACATGTGGTCAAGGCACCCAGAAGATGGCATCGGTCAACGGGAATTCTTAAATATGTGGCCATATTTTATATAAATATTTGACATTTTTAATGGACGTCTGTGATGTTGCTGGTTAGTAACCCCAGTGACAGTCCTCATAATTGATGCATACAATACCATATATTCGAATGTAAGCGAACGTTCGTTAAAGGATCTACGCACCTTCAGAATCGATGTACTCGGGCATCAAGGGTCCAAGGGCTTTCAGAAATGATGCCCTCAACCTCAACGCTTGGGACAAATGTGGCTACACGAAACATTTGATGTTTGGAATATTTTTTAATGTCTATATTGATTTTAATAAATAGACGTCGGCTTTCTCAAGTGCGTTGGGTTCGACGGTTGGTGGATATATTTTTTTTTTTCTTAAGTAATGGCTGTGCCTCTTCGTGATGTTACAAAACACAATAATAAACACGCAGATGTTAAGGTCTGTAGTATGTTGCAATGTATCTGGGAAAAAGAACAACACACACACACACAAAAAAAACACAAACATGCAGTATTTTAATAAGGAGCCAAAAATAACTCTTGTGAGAGAGATCCAAAGTGAGTCAGAGGAAGATCTGTACGACTGGGAGCATTAAAATGTTTACGGTCAATCTGTAATTACGAGGACAGATGGGGTCAACCGTCTCCATGTTCATCGCAACGGCGCATACTTTGCTGTCTCCAGAATACATCTGATTAACTGATTAACAGAACGAGGGAGTCTTTATTCTGTTTTAGTATCAATGATAAACTCAGAGAAGAGTAGAAGAAGGGTTTGGGAGATCAGCGTGTCTATGCGTGTGAATATGTACGCAGGGATCTGTTTACTTTTGACCCTGCTCTAGGCCGGACCCAGGGCAACACCCCCAGCTATGGCGCTCTGGGATATGATGTCACTTCCTGGAGCTCTGTGCCTTAAAGGCGTGAAGCACCTTTTACTGCAGCCTGTAAAGGGGCCGGTTGGAGAGATCAGAGGTCTCGCCCGTAGCCCACCTACATAGGACCAAGAGGGCCTTCAACACCATGGTTTTGCAGCATGAGGACTGCTGCCCTCTGGACTCAACATCCTAGGCCAGGATACGTGGCTGTATGACTATATATATATATATCGCAGATAAATCAAACTTGTTTTTAACTTAATGGACTGTAATTAGCAATAGAATTGTTGTAGAAATCCAGCATTCTGCAAGGATGAACGGTGCTTTTATCGCATATAGAATAACGTTAATCATTTACATGAACCCCCTTTATCTACTTGTATCTAAAATGCAAGAGTTATTATGTGATTTGCACCTGGGTAGCCAAAATTAAGTGGCCAGGTGACTTATTACATAGAGAAGTTAGTAGTTAATAGTCATTAGCTTAAGCAAAGCCAGAAAAAAAAATATATTCATAGCTTCATCTATGGTAACCACGCGTCTTCACCTCAGCGCATTTCGCACTAGGATGAATAATCTAGGAAATTAATGTCACAGTACCCCCCGATAAAAAAAATTTAAAAAAAAGGAAAAGAATTATAAGAAATAATCCTCCAAAAAACAAACAATTTCAAAGGTAAACATTAAAAAATAAGAGATTAACAAAACAGATTAAAAAAATCTGTACAAACCATTAGTAACAAACTGCAGAGGCCAACGAAGAAAAAGAAAACATAAAAAAATCAAAATAATTAAAAATAAATCATATAATATCTGGACCAATGCATGTATAAAGAAGGCTACTTCTGGACTTAGTTTTATCGGTTCAGATAACATTTTGCTTCAATGCATTTAACGCTTCACACCATTACTTAGCATTCTTTAGTATAGTTGGATTTATTTCTTATTTATATATATTGAGGTCCATTAAATGGCGCCATTCAGTGCCAACAACGACAAAGACCACCATTTTGTGCCATGACATTTCCCCTTGGTATGAATCGTTTGTGGAGGGTAAATTCCCTTGGAGACCCCATTTCATTCCTGAGATTCTATAAGAAGAAGGTCACAGTATTGGAAACCTCTCGTACTATGGGATCCTTACACATTAAGTGGTTTGATAAATAAGGAAGCAGGAATAAAGTGGTTGGGTGGAAACGTTGGTGTTTGTCTGGTTAGATAAGAATGCTCATATAGACAATGATGTGTAACCGCATCGCTACAAAGGTGCCGGTCGGGTGGAGCGCTCCTCTCAAGTAAACTTTAGCCAAGACCATCGTTTGTTTACAGGGAACCTAATGTAGCAGAGGCCCCGGTGTGTGTGGGCCGCACTCAAAGAGCCTCTATAATTCTTTTAGGTGACTAATGTGTTATGACTGTCGGAGAGCGGAATGTTGATAAGATAGATTTGCTTTATACAAACTGATGGAAACATCTTAAACTACAGCTAACTATTAAAGGGACATCTTGCCTCTTCTTCTACTCTTTGAGACGAGCGACACGTTTACTCATTACGTGCCGAAATCACGATGGTTACCCGGAAGGTCCCCGTTACTTCCATGGATGCGATCGGAGGGACACCTGAACAGATCGTGAACAGAATAGAGGGCATGCTGAACGCTCCTGCAAACTCTTTCATTAGTGATGCACAAGACGCCAAGTGCATCACAAATAATAATAATAAAGGCATTCCGTTTCTTAAAGGCGTGCAGCGCCTTGCAGGATGTGTATAGGAGATCCACCTGATGTTTGCAGGTGGCCCCACGGACGTTGGTGGACAGTCCCGCTGATGCCGTGGGGGGGACACACTCTTTTTAATGGGCAAGTGGGTGGGGAGCGGGGCGCTGAGTTTCCCTGTAGTGACCCGGAGACCCAGAGGAGACCCAGGGAGTTCCCAGGTATGGTAGGGACCCCTTTGCCACAGGTACCCTTGGGCAAATGCCCCTTTTTTCCCATTGTTAATCTGCCCCTGGTTACACCATATGAAATTTAAAAACCGTGACAACTTGCCTAAAATTATGAGCATCTACTGATATTTGTAAATGCCACAGATATATGAAATATTGTGTTTGAAAACCCAAGGTAAATTTAGGTACTAGTTTAGTTAGTTAGTACCATCTTACTGTGTAAAACTATGAAAACTGTTTTTTCCCATTGCTTCTCTATTTTTAGATTTAATTCACACTAAGTATATATTTGTGTGTCTTTGTGTTAAGTTAATATAAAAATGAGATAGTTAGAACTCCCCATTGGCAAAGATAAAATAGGTCCAAGTGACCTTTACATCACATTTGTGGTTCAAGACGTACATCAGTCTCAGACAATTGGCATATTACATCAGGAAAACCCGACTACATGGACCGGTTGGTTCTCATCTGCCGCCAGATGCTACGGTTTGCAGGGAAAGCTGAACATTTTCAGAAAGCTGTTCAGAAAATAAAATATGTTGTTGAACACAGACATAGAGGAAATGCTATCATAAAAGAAAAACATTTGTCCAGAAAGAGTTAAACTAAGAAATGCATTAAAAGACAGAGGACTCAAAACACCATTCATTGTACAGGTGTAAGAAGTAATAATTAGTATTACTGAGCATCAAAATAAATACCTGACGGGTAAGCATTTTATTTAAGGATGGATTTCTTAATGTTTATTTGACTAACAATCTAGGGAATACAATTAATGGATTAAGTGGAAAGACAGATTATTGGTATTAGACACTAAAAATCTATGGAGATAATTAACATTTCTGGAGCTTGGGTATTTGTGAAGTCCTGAAGAATCTTTGTCTGTAGGTAACCACAGAGTTGAGAAATGCGATTTTCCACAAAATAAATTCTCTGTCTCTGAGTCAACAAGACATGCGATAAAAACACACGATGATGAAACACATAGAGACATATTGTACTCAGTGTTTCAGGAAACAAAGGTGACCCAGTTATAGGAGTCCTGGGAACGGTAACCTAGACTTATATCTGCAACAATTGATGCTTACATCAGGAGAATGCCATGCTCCTTGGAGACAGCATTTAGGAGTCATACCTGGACCAAAAGTGATGACCAACTTCATACTCAACTGTTGAGGTCATAATCTAAAACTAGAGGGTCAGAGGTTTAGATGTAATGTAAGGAAGGTTTACTTTAGCGAGAGGGTGGTAGCAGGGGCAAATCCGGAGCCTCATATCTGTAGCAGCAATCACAATAACACACACATTAACATATACACACACACTAAAATATCCAGACCCTCACTCTAAAATGCACACACCCAGACACTAACCCTAATGTACACACCCAGGCACTCACACTAACACACAGAAACGCATACTAACACACTAATCCAGACACTCACGCTAACACAACCAGATACTCAAAACTAAAACACACAGCCAGACACTCACACTAACTTACTCCAACACAGACATTCATACTAACACATAAACTAACATACCCAGATACTCACACACACTAACATGCCCAGATACTCACACACACTAACATACCCAGATACTCACACACACTAACATGCCCAGATACTCACACACACTAACATACCCAGATACTCACACACACTAACATGCCCAGATACTCACACACACTAACATACCCCGACTCACTCACACACACACACTAACATACCCCGACACACTCACACACATGGTCAAACACAGTCACATACTCTAACATACTTAAGCTCACACACCATTTAACATGATGAAGCCTCAGCCTGCCCTTAATGCAATTAAAACAATTGATCATAGTTTACTTGCAGATTATTCTTCAGCAAACTTCTCTAGCTCAACTTCCATAGCTGGGTTTTAGTAGCGATATAGACAACTGTCAGAGTAATCACTGATGTGCTTCTTGTATGTAAAAAAAAAAAACAAAGAAGGAAGGCAGGGGGACCTCGGACCGGCTTAAGTTTAGTGATACATGGATCCTTTTTCTTTTTGCGGTTTCTTTTCTTATTCCTAAAATGGAAAATGTTTATAGACTATACAAGTAGGATAAGTATTCTAGAGAGATCCTATGGAATACAGAATTGACTCACACGTGTTTTGTAAGCATACACTTTATTTCAGTTTTTGCATTATATACGTATTAGGCTTCATTATTCTGTGCCGCCATAGTGATGAATTACATTCTCGAGAACGTGTGTTGATGCAACCTGTATACTTCTCTGTAATGCTTGCGTTGGCTTCGATGTGACGTATAACCCTGCAGAAATCAAGAAAACCAACGTTTATCTTGCCCTCTTATATACCATATTGTGCTCACTCTGTAGCTTAGAATGCTGGGGGCATGTCCCTTTTGCCAGCTAACTAGATTGTCAGCTCTTAGGATCAAGGTCCTCTTCTCGTTTTTTCTCTTTTTTCAATCTTCACCTATTCATTTTCAATTGACAATCTTGTTTTACACAATTGTTTGTGTAAAAAGATTGCGTAGAGCAATCGTTTTACACAAACGCATCATTATTCAAGAATGTTGCTTATCAGTATCTCAGATAAATTTTATATTTCCTTTTCCACACTGTAAACAAATATTTCTTCCAAATTCTTCTGTCTTCCAAATAACCCTAAAATAACCTATTTATTTGTAAATATACTTCCATCCAAAACTATTACACTTTTGCGATTTTATGTGGAAATCCTTCTCAGAAAAGTGGAAGCCGTTATAGCTGCAAAAGGGGGCCAACTACATATTAATGTCTATGTATTTAGAATGTGATGTCATCAAATTCCCTGTTGGTGTAATGGTCAGGTGTCCCAAATCCATCATAGTATAGTGAACCATGTTGATAACTAAAATATATATATATATTACATTGCGAGAGGTTGGGTGCCAAAGAATACTCTTTCCTGGTGTGCCATTTGGTTTAGGGCCAGCCCTCCAAGCTTTTAGATTAAATCTATTAGAACCGCATCTATGTACCAGATTTGTCCTGGATGGCTCAGGCGTGATCTCTGCCAGATCTTTACCAACTCCTGGTCTTTGCCATGCATGCCACAAACCCCACCCACTTGATCCCAGCTCCACCCACATACAGCCGGGGCCCCAAAAATCTTTCTCCCCCCCCCCCCAAAATGATCCACACTATAAATAGAACATTAACATACAACTCAAGATTTATCAAAAAGCCATTTATTGGAAATAAAATTCAAACATCTATTTATAATAATAATCCGGTGCAGAGCATCATAATTAAATTTACAGACGTAAAATAAAATACACAGAAAGTCCCTTTTAAATAGGAGTAAACGTTTCCACAGACACTCTGCAGAACAAAAGCTAAATTTCTTAAAGCAATGTGTGCATAACAAGCAAATATCGAAAAACTGCCTTTTGTAACAAAAGCACGTATTTACAAAAATAACTCTAGAAGCATTTCGTTTTAGAGGAGATGTCGGGAATACAAAATATTTCGAACGGAATGTTAAGTACCAAGAAAATACAAATTCGGTTAAAAATTCGGCGGATTTGTTTCAAAGTACAATATTCAAAAACCAAACAGTCTTTGTAAACACGAAATATTAATATATTTCAACATTTCTGCATAGACAAATGGTAAGATTGTACCGCGATACGGAGACGCTTTGTGTCCAAGTGCTGTTTGTCTCACGGGTTACCTGTGAATAAATACTGCTCGATGGAGATTATTACCGGAATGTGCTGAAGTTTTCTTAATTATCTGCTTCCTGAGTACTGGTTATTAAAAAAAAAAGTCAGCGAGGATTTACTTATTGAGTATCGTGGGGGGGGGGGTCAAGGAGGGGCGCGGATAAATATTTAGATTACGCGGCCAGGCAAAAAAAAATAAAATGCTGAGCGTAATAAGAAAGATTTGTGTTCAGAATTCAATGAATCTGAATAATTGATTGTTTAAGATACTGTTTTTGCCCACTTTCTGCCCCATGCTGTCCAGATAGAATGAGTCAGTAATGCCCCCCCCCCCGCCATGCTAAACCTGGGGGGAGATTGCCCTCTTGGGTGGTCAGCACTTCAGTGCTCCGATGCTCAATGGGATGGTTAGAAGGGAGATCTCTGATCTCACCAACTGGCCCATTTACACTATTAAGGCTGTGATGGCTTTAAATGACTTTATGATGTCATATCCTGGCATTCTGCAGGCTGTGGAAGGGGGCAGCGGGGGGCACTGCTGTGGGTCAGCGTCCTACGATTGTGAGGTCACCCCACTGGACACGCCGTAAAACCTGCGAGTTACCAAAAATGTAGGTAGTGCAAAGCCGATGGAACGTCTTCCAGGACATTGATTGACTGACTGTCCCATCTACAAGAGGATAGTTGGCATGTATTAGATATCTAGCATGCCTTAAAAAAAAACCCTAGAAAGAATAGCAGAGTTTGGTGCTTTATCTAAATTAGCAGTGCTGCGCCTCATAATGTAGGGGAAGGTCACCTAAATTGCTCAGGGGTTAACGACCATATAATTAATGAGCTGCTTATTATTAATTAATCATTTTGAGTTACTAAGACAATATGTTGGGAGGGAGGGTATGAATTTATTATTTATTGTAAACATTTTATCTATGTTAAGAGTTTATTCTTTTAATTGGAGTCTTTAATCCAAGGTAATGAATGGACCGAGAATTTATTTTTAACCCTTTATGGTGCTTTGTAAACTAGCATATCTGCTAGACTCTTAGAGTGGTGGCAGATTTAACTCTTTGAGCGCTAGAGGAGTTCTATGTCTGATATGTAAACGGTCTGATATACCAAGGGCCAAGAGTTTCTAACAAGGAGCTCAGACAACCTGCTCTCGATTGCTGCCAGCAGCCATTTGAACAACATATATATAAGAAAAAAACAAAAAAACAAATAATATTCCACATCATTACAGTAAAGAAAAACGCTCATGTAATATGAACTCTGACACTGGTTTTACATGTGTTTTTTGGCATCGATCATCATACATATGTATGCAAAGACAGAAGTTAGCTTAGAGCTACCACCAAAAAAAAAAAAAAAAAAATTATATAATAACCAATTACATTGTGTCAAACATGTCAAAATATAATGGGAAAAAAACAGATTCATATAAAGGCACTGATTATTACAGAGTGCAGGATGCCCGTGGGCTTCTTTGAACGGTAATTAAACCTTAAAAAAAATACTCTTATCTAAAAACTGTCTCGAGTCTCGGATTAGAATTTTTCTAGAATTTTTTTCAAATCTTTCTGTTTAAGGTTGTCTGTCCGTTTAATATCTCCACTTTGGCTGCAGTGTGAGCTTAGGCTGCGTGGGTTATATTTCGGCCGGTTACCAGTTGAATGTTTGCAGAAATTAGTTAAGGCTTTTTGTTGTACAGCATGGAAATGGTTAATCGTACCTGAGCTGCAAGTGCATTATTAATCTGAGAAACGTATAGGATGTGTATCTGGGAACGTCTTTATTGCCAAAGCTTTATAGAAAAGGACACTTGATTCTACGGGGTATCGCTGGGGGACAAGCAATTTGGGTTTTTTGGTTTTTTTTATACATATCAGACTATGATGCCCTGACATTGTGTAGGACAAATGATACGCATTATAAGTAATAATCCGATTATAACAACACTTCTCAAAGGTTTAAGATTTGTGCCGATATAAAGATCAATGATTAGTGCATATAAACGTTCCTCAGATCCGGATCTTTTCTGCATCAATGAACCAGAAGCCTGGATTAGAAAACACAAAATTGAACAGTAAACAATGTGTTAAAAAAGCACTAACACGCCTGATTTAAAAACATGGCGGCATACAGTACGTGTATTGATGGGCTCTCTCATTAGAGGAAAAGATTTCCTCCCAAAATACTAAGTTCTGTCCTCTGTGTACCATATTTTTAAACCAAAGACTCAATAATTAATAAACTCAGGAGAATGTTTTACTAAAATTATACTCTGTAGTGCATTTTATCCAAAGTGTGGCCGCCGGGGGCCTGGAGGGTTATCGTTTAAGTTAATAGGGTAGGGTAGAGTGCATTTTAAGCTATTATGACATCACTACAATAGGTTTTGTACATCTAAAGCTGCTCCTAAAGGGTGCTACAACGATACGCAACTGAACCCCAAAATTTTAATATTTCAAATGAATGTACCCTGTCATTTTTGAAGCATTCAATGTAAAAAACAGAAGGAACGATCATAGCTTGTTCTCCTGCTTAACCAAATGCTTAAATGTTCGTTCATCTGCATTATCATGCGGCAAATATAAGTGAAAAGCTGTCTGTTGTGAATCATATCATAAAGTAAGATGTGCGGTCCGTAGGAAACTTGTTCTAATTTGCCAAGATGTTTTGGGTATGATATCTTATTCATTATTATTATTGGTTTAATCTTTTTATTATTAATATTATTATTGACCTGGGCATGATGTATTATTATTATTAATATTATTATTGACCTGGGCATGATGTATTATTATTATTATTCATATTGTTATTGATCTGGGCATGATGTATTAATATTATTATTGATCTGGGCATGATGTATTATTATTATTATTGATCTGGGCATGATGTATTATTATTATTATTAATATTATTATTATGGGCATGGTGTTTTATTTTTATTAATATTATTGTTATTAATATTATTATTGTTCTGGGCATGATGTTTTTTATTATTATTATTGTTATTAATATTATTATTGTTCTGGGCATGATGTTTTTTATTATTATTATTGTTATTAATATTTTTATTGTTCTGGGCATGATGTTTTTTATTATTATTATTGTTATTAATATTATTATTGTTATGGGTATGATGTTTATTATTATTATTAATATTAATATTGTTCTGGGTATGATCTTGATGTGTTAATATTACCTGCAGCTGAAAAGAAAGATTGAAATTTAAGTTGTGCCATATTCTCTTACGGGCACATATAGGCACAATTACCCTATACAAATGTTCACATAAAAGGCATGGCTTATGAACTCTTCCTAGAAGACCTTTAAAAATAACGGCAGGCAGCTCACTGGTCTGGCTCATGAGATATCAGACCCAATTTCACTACCCCAAAATAAATGTGTTATATGGCAATTAGATACTTTTTGGAATTCTAATTTCTTATTGTTTTATTCTACGGAACATTGACAGATTCAAGCGGATACCACTTTAATCTGTCAACGTTCCGTAGAATAAAACAACAAAAAGTCAGAATTCTAAAAAATATCTAATTTAAGAGCAAATTGCACATCTATGCTCATCAGCATTCTCTATTCTTTAACTAGAAGGGGGGTCCAAACAAAACTGTTACATTACTTTTCCATAAGAAGATAGAAATCCATTCCGTGATATATGTTTGTCTGCTGCCCTCCAACTACTGAGATGTCATCGATGTACCTCCACCTTTCGTTTAGTGAAAAAGACAATAAAATGGGGGGCTCGGCTGACATTAGTGGATAACGTCATAAAGATGGTAAAAATCCCTAAAAAAAACTCACAAGGAAGCAGGAGATTTCTGTCTTAAGAAAATAAAGCAGGAAGCATTGTACATGACAAACCGCTGGCTGTATCAATATTAAAGAAATTATTAAGCATAAAAAGCAGATTTTTGCAACTGAAATACAATTGCCAGAGACCTGTGGAACATTTTTTTTAAACTAATATACTTGAATATACAAAAGAATTTTTTTAACCCTTATGAGAATTTTAAGGCGGTGTGACATAAAAACTTAGGAAATATACATGTTTAGGGACCTTGCAGCACATTATAAAAAATATAAAAAAAACCTGCGGGTCCAAATAACATTAAATAATTATAAATTAAAATGAAAAAAAAAAAAGGCTGATCAACCTTAGCAAAAAAAAAAATAAAAAAAATCCTCCAATTTTATACATATCGATAATTTAAAAATTAAAACAGGCGAACAACACAGCATAATATTCATATTTGTATAGCTAATATTGCAACTTTTTTTTTTGCTTTGCAAAATATTTTTTTCCGCATTATTATTGTGTATTTGTTGCTTTGACACAAAAGCAAATAATAAAAAAAAATAATAATAATAATTCTGTGTAAGTGCACATCACTGAGCTTGTACTTGGTATCATACCGATCTGGCATTGAGGCCACGATTGTACCGCATAGATTTGGTCATCAAAGGAAAGCTTTTTGTGCAGTAAACTACTGGAAATCAGTCTTAATAATCCAGTTTTTTTCCCTTTAATCTTTAGAGAGGCAGGAAGTGGCAGCTCTGGACACGAAACGTTGTCCTTTACTTATTGTCCTTATTATCCCTTTTTTTTCGAAGTCACTCAAATATTTGACAAACCGCTTCAACGAGAAACAAAGTAAAATATTTTTCTGGAATGGTTAAGTTCAATATAAATACTACATAAAAAAAGGCACGAATTTAAGGCCATCTGTGCTTTTATCAAACTTATTTGTAATGTATAGGCAAAAGTGTAGCTGATAAAGTTCTATTGCGTCATGTTCTTAAGTGTCTTTGTGAGTTGAGCTCAAAATAGACACTGCATAGAATAATGGCGTTTTTTTAAAGGCACTTCAACGCTACTGTTAGGATGCTGTTTTGAGTACTTTTCTGGGCAAAGGAAACAACATACTCAATAAGGCCTCCAAACAGACTCATCCATTCGACCGCTGGAATTCAACACAGTAGGAGAACTGCTATGGCTTCCATCCGCATCCACGCCATCATTCTGGTTGCCCAAGTTGGGGCTGAGCAACGTGCCACCGTTGGAGGTGGTGCATGGTGGAAGCATCCTGGAAGGAGATCGATCGCCCCCGGGAACCATGGGGAATTGGTATGATCCAGAAGATGTACCATAGTAAAGGTAGGGAGTGCTGCTGGTTTGGAAGGGTCCACTTTGGTTCTGGGTGGATCCTGGGTAGGGTGGCGGTAGGTAGGTATGATAATGAGTGGTCGCAGACATACCCAAGGACATCCCTGAGGTGACCGGAGGGGTGTATGTAAATGTCGCCGGGTAGTGCATACGCGGGTTGGAAAAGCGGCTCTCCGTTAAGGACGAAATACTAGTAAACTGCCTTGGGTCAGAAAATGGACCCAACTCTGACGCACCTAAAAAAGAGCACAGAAGACATAATGAATACTGAATGGGCATGATCTGACTCAATATATGCAATACTACATTATATTATGAAATATGACACTCTTATTATATATACGGCATTCTCTCTCCCTCTCTAACTATATATATATATATATATATATATATATATATATATATACACACACACATACAAATAAATAAATATTGTTTCTCTGGAGAATTATTATATATATATATATATATATATATATATATATATATATATATATATATATATATAGAACCTACATAAAATCTACAATAGCTTGAAGCTTGCATTAGAATTTTCCATATGCCCGTGAAACATAAAAAAAATCCCTTATTTTAACCTCAAAAAAGTGGCACTAAAAAGTAATATTCACACAACATTATAAAAAGCCCCTTTTTTCAGACAGTTTAGCCTCGTATGTTTTAGTCTGAAACAAGGAACAATTAAACATCCATGTGTTTCCATTTATTATGTTGCAAGCGTCTCATAAGAACCCAAGATTGGCTGGGCGCCAGACTCCGTGTTCTCTCAATGGATTTTTTCTTTTCTACCCTGCCCCCTCCCAGCCGTTCTCCGGTCTCCCCGCTAGCCCCGCTACCTGTTCTAACCGCCAGAATTCTGTACCGCGGCACACAGCTCCTCACTGACCTCCACGTGCTTTTTTTTTTTCTTTTTTTTTTGGCACATGCCAGGTAATATCAGTTGCCATTCATTTAAAAATTACTAGTCCAAAATTGTGGTTAACAGGGAATAATTATGAGCAAATTTCTCCAAGCCTCTCAGCAATTTTGTCCTTCAGTCTCAATTACCGTACCCCGGCTCTAACCGACTCCGCGTCGGAATGTCAGGTTAATTATAAAATAATAGCTTTATTAATTTGATAACTTATACGGATAAATTGCCAACATTTCAGCAGTCACTTTGCATTACTTTATAGGAACCGGCTAATATGTTCCTGAGAGCCGCCATCTGCTCGTGTATGAATTATGGGGCCGAGGTATTTAGAGGATCGGAACAGTGTCGGGCGTCTGAAACATAATCATTCCACCATTGTTTTTACAGCTTACAGGTAGCCAGGGAAAGGCAGGTCTTGTTAGAACAACTCATATGACACTCAGCCAGCAACTGTATTTAGACGATCAAAAGGCAAAAACCCTAATAACTCATCTACAAGTTATCCTACATAGGATACATTATAAATATATATATATATATATATATATATATATATATATATACACAATATACATATATATATAATTAAAAAATAATAATTATGGGCAGCTCTGTCATTTTTATCTTTCTTCTGCGAGTTTAATCACATGCAAAATATAGCAGATTTTTCCGTTTCTATGGCAATAGCCTATCAGTGCTTGCTTCCGTGTCACATGACAATTATGTATGCCCAGAACGAGAAATATTACTGAGACAAGACTTTACATGATTAAAGAATCGTTTCTGGGAAAAAGAATGTTACTTCTAATATTGAATTTAGTCTAAAAGTGTTAAATTAAGCCGGGTAGGTGGAACGGCACCTTTAAATAGTGCTAACAAACGAAGAAGGTAGCAGGACTGGTTTTGCGTGCCGGTTTCTGTGTAAACAGCCATCTTTTCTTTATTAAAGAATAATTACTCGCGTCTAGAATACCTTTCCCGGGAAGGCAATGGGTGTATTTTGTGTATCGAAGTTCCCCATTTATTTAATAAATATTTATTTTATTAGTTGCCTGTATTTATTTTAATAAGGTAAGACCAGAGCTGAGCGCCAAACTTCCTCATGAAGCCACAAAGCCACGGCGATTTTGTGTAATCACAAGTAAAATAATATTTATTGTCCTTAGTAGGAGTAATAGCTCTGTATTCTGTTTACAGCAGCGGATAAATTGATAAATTCATGCCACGGGGAGATCAGAGGACCGGGACGTGGACTTTCCAGATCAAATATTTGTTTTACATAATGACTTCAATGGAGTCCCAGACAGGGGCTGAGCTTCAAACCAACCAACAAAAGAAATAATCCGCAAGATCATTTAGTCTTACCTGACGCGGAGATGGCCTTTATTGTATTGGGTTTTAGAAATCGTAACCCAAAAATATGGACACCCTCACCTGTATGAGGTTCCCTGCACCCACTGCCCAAAAAGTTGCTGTTCCACAAATATTAACCGCACTCTCTAGCATGTTAATTAAATGAACCTTAGGAGATCTGTTATTTTATTCTTTCTTTCGAAGGTTTAATCACATCAAAATAACACTGAAACTTTTCAGTTTCTATGGCAACAACCTATCAGTGTCTATTTTTGTGTCACGTGACAATTAAGTGTTCCCCGCTAAAAAAAAAGGTATTACTAAGGAAAAACTTCACAGGACAAAGAAGGAGATCTCTAATTCTGCATTTAAATGACAAATATGTAAAACTGAGTGGAACAACACCTTTAAAAATCTTGACTGTCCACCATCATTATATAAATAGGGTTCAGTCTACCAGCACCATGGATGATCTAAGAACATTTGGCTAAAGAAGTCGCATGGCAACCACTAACCCAGACCATCACAATCGGCAACTTGCTCGGAATGTTGGCACCAACACCAAGTTCTACCAAATAACCAGTGAAGAACCGAGCACGGAACCGGAGTACAGACCCCATCACTCCTAGCACCATGTACTCTGCATGCATGCTGTCATGGGGCGTCTCACAGACGTGCAACCATACCTATCCATGCTTACTAAACACATGGAGCAAGAGTTCTCACCATCGATATAAGGGTAAGAGACAAAAAGAAGTCAAAGAAGATGTAGACAACCAACATAAAAAATGATTTAAAGAGCCTAGGAAGGGTTCTGGTAACTTTCCTAACGCGATCTCCAGCCAGAGATCAGAAATCAGACTCCACTTCCTCCGGTCCTGGTGTTAAAAAGCTATACGGGATACAAAAATAAACGTAATGCGAGGCAAAAGAGGCTAAGATGACTTGGTTTAAGTATGTAACATCAAGCCGGCGTGGTTTAACCCTTTGTGTGCCAAAACGCTCGCACACCTTGTGCAGGCACATACATGTGATCTGTGCATGTGTGTTTTTTGCGAGCGTGCGAGGGTTAAATCATGACAAACCGGACGATCATTACAAAACAAAACACTGTTTCTGGTCTGTTTATGATACAGATTCCAGGGCTACGGAAGGCACCAGTGATCTTTCCCATATATCTGCCAAGGGACCTATCGGCTTAAGCCAAATTAGGAATGATGAAATCACTGGTTTTCCAGTCTCCGCGAATCTGTCTGGCTCTTTGACAAACCGTCCTCGCCGTTACCAGTTGCTCACGTAAACGGTTCTGTTGTTGGCAAAAAAAAGTTCAGTTTTTTTTTTTTTCACATGATAATTGCGCCGAGTGAGATTTGGGGGGCATTAAACTGAAAGAGTCCTTTCTATTTTCCGTTCATGCCTCTCGATAAAGGAAAGGACACTTCTCGTTAAGAGGAAGTCAGCGCGGGCTCCTTGACAGATTGATTAGGAACTCTGAAAACTGGGAAAGGATTTGCTTTGAAACTGGATACGCTGCAGAACAAAAGCCAGTGGTTGGGCAGCTGGCTCTTCCGACAGGCCACACACGAAGCCCCCCCGCAGCCCACGTGACTCCGCTGTCACATTCTAGAGTCATTTCCAGTCCTGTGCGTGAGCGTCTGTGTTCCGCTCGGAGAGGACGAGATATATCGGGGAAGGACATATGGAAACACTTTGAGGGAAATCTGTTTCCATGAAACCCGAAGCTGGCCAAGCGGCTTCAGATGTGGTTAGGAGACCAAGATAAGACCCTGAACACGCGCAGACGACAAACCCACCCCTTCTGTCTTTGCTTCAACCTTTTTTTATCAACAACAAAAAACAAAAAAAAAAAAAGAAAACCTAATGATTTATGTCTCGGGTGAACTGAAACCTGCACGAAGGGAAGGCGTCTCCTATCTTCTAGGAGTAACCAGCACCTGCCACCGGGGTGATTTATCAAACCCAATGCAGGGCTACAAAGCCAGGGTTTTACTTGATACCATGTGTGGTCAATTAGCGCTTTGTTTTTAAGTATCATTTATAATCCGTTTGAAACTCTGAAAAGTTAATCTCTCTAAAATAAATTGCGTGGGGGGCTTCAGGATTCAATCTAGGTTTTGGTAAGGCAACTTTTGAAGGTCTTTATAGTGGTCGGCGTGATTCATGGTCTATGGAGAGCACCAAGTAGGAGAATATTTCGGCGCGGATCAAGATGGGATTAAACTGCTAAGGCTAATATTAAAAGTAGAGTTCCAGGGACACTTTGCCGCTGGACAATATTATCATATGATAAAAGAGCAAAGATGAGCACCCATTGGCTAGTGTGTCCTGTGTTATCGCCATTACTGGACCTGGTCTTGTCTAAGTGGAATCACTGGTACATACTTATGTTTTATGCTTTATAGCCTCTAGGGGGCACTGTAACATCTTTATGCCCCAGAGTCCACCATTCTCTGCACACAGGTACTTATGCCATCCCCATTAACCCTTTATTCTTTAAAAAGATAAAAAAAAATATATATATATTCTATAAAAAAATATATATATAAATTGTCTACATAATCTAATTATAAAAGTTAGTATAGTAAATGTTCTTCAGTGTATCCTTAAGCTTATCCATTTAAACATTAGTGGAAAGCCACCCCCTCTCTAACATCAAACATTTAACTCCCGTTCTCTCTTCACCTGACTTTAAAATAAAAATGTTCCCATGATAAGTTTAACTACGTCTTTTTAACGCCTTCAAAGTTGTTCTTAAAACTTTGCAGAGAGCCAAAACTAGGGACTGCGAATAAAAGTCTGCTGGTATGGAGTGTAGATTGAATCACTTGGTCCGCATTCCACTAACCGTAGTAAGAGGGTTAAGTATCAATGCTGGGTGTGGTAGAAGGTCCCTAGGTGGTGCCAGGAAACATTAGGTTCCTTTGTTTATTAAATAAATCCATTATGTTGATTATGTCGCTATTTGTACTACCAGCTGAGATGATTTCCTTGGCTCGGGGAAATATTACATACCAACCTGGGCAGAGCTGGGTGCGACTCTCAATTATAACTCCTACACACTAACATAATTAGCACCAATGAACAAGCTGAAAGACAATATCGGCACAAGCGAACAATGTGTCTGTTTAGTCTGCCCGCTAATTTCCGATCGTCGGCTCCTCCGGCCGGGATTAAAAGCCGTCTTGCTGGAGGGGAACGGGCGAGTGTTACATCAGCCAGCGATCTGCATAACCTGTTACATTCTCTGGGATGTTATTTGGAACACAACCTCAATATGAAAATTAGAGCCCTGACGGAACCACTCCAGAAAATATTTTACCCAAGCAGCTTCTAAATTTCTTGAGTCTATGTTGGAATTGTTCTAGACATCGAGGACCATCTTCTCGCTATGTATCATTTCAAAACCTGGCATGTTGAGAAAGCTCAACATTTGATCTCCTGCAAGGGGACAAAGATGTCCCACTTTCAAAATGTGTAATAATCCATATGGTCCATCCATTAGCACCATTCATGGCTCCTGGATCACATTTTGGTTACCGCGGTCCCACCCGATGAACATTTCTGTTCCATAAAACCAATAGCCTCTTGTTAAAGTGAATCGTAATGTGGTGTGAAATGGGTGGTAAGAAGCAGTGATGAAATGGTGTGGGCTCTTAGTTACCTGGAAGGCGTCTGGGGACATCGGTGATAGCTGGAAGCCCTGTACCTCTGCTGGAGGACAATGGAGTGGTGGAATGAATCGATGGAGATGTCATCTGACTCAAGTAGGATGGATATGATTGATCATAGGACCATGGAGGTGATGACTGTGTTTGCCTCGGGTCTAAAAATCAGAGAGAGAAAGAACATTGAGCCTCATTGGTATTTTTATCTTCATTGAGGGGGGAAAAAAGCTCCCCCTTATTCTATCCAACGTTCAGAACATATGGTTTCCTCAAATGTAGCCTCAACAAATTACAGATTAGTAACAGAGGTCTTTAACGTTCCATAAAAGGGATCTAAAGTTCTTGATATCAAAACTCCATAAGGAGCCCATCTATTCCTCTAGTTACAAAAAAATATAAAAATTCCAGACACACTTTGCCAGTGATGAGATGAGGACCAGTGATGGCCTAGGGTCAACAGAGTTTGTATAGAAGAACAATTATCCTCACACACACACTATTTACAGAATATGAGAGCCATACAAAATTAAACTCAGGTTGGGAAAAATACAGTCATTTGCTGAATCTCTGCACAGCACCAAAAACAACAAAAAAATCTAACAAAACAGAAAGGAACTGTCAGCTCTTCGGCTATTGTCACATCACAAACCCAGCCCTGTATGCAAATGACTACTATTTACATATGGGGCTGCATTCCAATGTCTACATCTAATCCAAAACGCCTGCTGTGCGAAACAATTGTATCACGTCCTTAAGCTTTAGATTTACAACGTAATAACTGTTTAGGTGGCGAAACCCTAATTCTAAAACTGAAGAAAGGGATTGAAGCCAGGATTTACAGAATTATCTGGATTATCATAAACGCGGATATTTCCTCGATCCAGGGAAAATGTCCCAATTTCTTCAGCGGAATCAATAAATATATATTTTTTTCGTTGAAACAAAGTTAACCCTTCGGGGTGTGTATGTGGTCTGGAAATTCTTTTGAATATAAAGCAGCTACAGGGATACACATCTGATAATTTTTACAATGTTGTTTTTTTGGTGTTTTTTTTTTATTTTATTTTTTGCATAATTCTTGTTTGCACCAGTGATTTTGAATGGTCTTCTCAAGAAAATACAACCAAAAGAAATTCTTCTTGAAGCTGAATTTTTAATCTGCACTGTCCACATATTAATATAATAGGCTTAAGAATATTTAATTCGACCCAATGAAATAAATGACACTTTAGCTTTTTAAATAGGATTTAAAAATCTGTGATTTCACATTTATCCGTTCGCTGCATGTTAGCTTGTCTCGTATTTTTAACGTCCGTTAGAGGTGGATACGGCTAAGACAAATATTAGGGCCATTGCGTGTGAGTTTTGCCAAAATACTCAATTATCCAATTTCAGCATTAACCAGAAGTCGAGTAAAGCTCTTCCAAGAGGAAAAGTACCTTTAATCCTATTAAACTGTCCGAAAAACGTCAGGGGTTGGACAGAGTCCTGACAATCCCTCCAACCTCCCTGATTCCTGTCTACGTCCAGTGGTTTGTTAGACAGTTGTGTAAGGGTGGAATGGCTTCTCGATGACTAAACCAGACCTCATTAGTCTGACCCATAAAGCCCTGGATCGAATATCTCTGCGTGTAACTTCTCGCATAAATTGGCTTTGCAGGGAACCGTGCAGTTTTGATTTCCTTTGGTTAAAAAATGTTATGAAATAACATGAAATAAAGCAAACAATATGACTTATGGAAACTAAATGGTTTTTTTTTTGTGCCGTGAAAACTGCCGTAAAGAACCACCGGTAAAGCCCTGGAGAAAAAAAAAACAGGATGAGAGGACACTAGTGCTCCCCGGGCCACCATCGACGGGTCCAAACATACCTACAATCACAACCTACATATTAGATATTCTAAGAATCATTTTTCTCCAAGGTAGTTCAGGTTTAGGGCTCTAGGGTGAAATCTGTCAACTGTTCTACTCCTAATTTCTAAAATGATACGTGTAAAATTTTTTAAACATAAATATATCTGTCGCTAGGTGAGCCAATGTGGACAAAAGCCCAACACAAGGCGGTCGGTTCGTCGGTGTGGAAGTTGAGCCGGCTCAAACTCCTCTTCTCGTACAGCATGATGCTTGCCATGATTTTCCTTTCTTTATTTCCTGTGTTCATCTGTCTATCCCACACCTACCACATGTCCCTGTCTCGGAGGACCAGTCTTCCCTTGGGCCCCAAATCCCTCTGCCCTCTTTACTCCCTGATGCCCCTGTTTACCCCCTGATGCCCCTCTTTACTCCCTGATGTCCCTCTTTACTCCCTAATGTCCCTCTTTACTCACTGATGTCCCTCTTTACTCCCTGATGCCCCTCGTTACTCACTGATGCCCCTCTTTACTCCCTAATGTCCCTCTTTACTCCCTGATGTCCCTCTTTACTCCCTGATGCCCCTGTTTACTCCCTGATGCCCCTGTTTACCCCCTGATGTCCCTCTTTACTCCCTAATGTCCCTCTTTACTCCATGATGTCCCTCTTTACTCCCTGATGCCCCTTTTTTCTCCCTGATGTCCCTCTTTACTCCCTGATGCCCCTCTTTTCCTTGGAGCTCAGAATGTTTGCTGTGTGTGAGTGTTCCACAGCCACAATAACAATGTATACAAACAGCAGAGAATGGGTTAATAAATTGTGTAACAAAACACACACTTCTTCTTCTTCTAAGAGTTTGAAATAAATATCAGTGTATCACAAACGTACATAAAAAGTCTTGATAAAGCCCAGATCCCAGCAACACCTCTAAGCATCACTTCTAAAACGAATCGTCAAAAATGATCTATTATTGTAAATTTCTTAAAAACTGCAGGAACGTTAAAAAAAAAACAACTTATTTTTAAAAAGCATAGGATGCAGGCGGATTCTGATGAGCTTAGTGAGGGGGCATTAGAGAAGAATAATGATCATTTTAATGACGAGCCGATATATTGCAGGTATGAATGAGCTAAGTGCCATAAAGCGCAGCATTTAACCCCTTCAGGACAACGGGTTGACAATGCATTGTCGTGAAGGGGTTAATGTGAGGGATATGCATGCACAGAGCAGCTTCCGGTACAGAAACGGCACTCGCGTCTTCCTGTCTGAGTCGCAAGCAAAGCGCTCACCCAGCTTCAAACACAGAGAGCTGCAAGTTATCTCCTTCCAAACAAGTTGCGCTCTGACTTTGAAGCTCAGCCACGGCGTTCGTGTGCCGCATGTGCCCAGGAACCGGGGTTTCTTTTATCTAACTTCCGATATTCAATGCAAGACTCGCAAACAAATTAAAAAAATACACACAGATGGATTTAACTCATCTCTTTCCAAAGACTCGCAACATTCTCTGTTGGTGAAAGGATGGGTTCCTCTGATCATTTGTTACAAGTAACGGTCGGTGTTCCAAATACTCGATGAGGACTAAGGGCGTTTTTTTTCTATTTTTAAAGAATTGTCACATGGGAGGCAGCCATTACTGGATTGTTTTACTATATCCTGGGGGGGGGGACAGGACGTGACATTCCCCGATGAGTAGTCAAACTTCCGACCTTGTGCGTATGGCTTTAGAAGACCATGTGTCTCAACAACTCTCCGGGTTTGACCAGGAGTCTCCAGGTATCCCCAGGTCTCCGGGTCAGTTTCCCAGTTCTGCAGAAAAGCGGTGTGTGGCCACGCCCACTCCCCGCCCACTTTCCTCTTCTCCATAGCCAGTTCTCTCTCACTGTCTGGGGCTAGCCCTGGCCCTACATGAAGTCGCTCCCCTAGAAGACGGAGAGCTCCGGGAAGCCTACCCCGGGGTAGTTCCCATGTATGAATAGCATCCTGGATACAGATTAGTGGACTAATGGAGCGATGTCATAACTAGGGCTGATGTCATCACAAACCTATGAAGACTGCCAAGCAAAATCTGCTTCAACCAAAAATCTAAAATACTAGGCTTTCTCAGTCCCGCCATATTTAAGAAACACTCCCAAAAAAGTAAAATATAAATGCACATTCTAACCGCTGTTCAACAGTCTCTGTATCTAGATTGTAAGCTCATTTGACCAGGGCCCTCCCCATTATTTGTGTTCCGTGAGTCCAAATCGTTCCTGTGATGCACTATTTATTATGCCAACTGTACAGCGCTGCGGAATAGGGTGGTGCTATATAAATCAATAAATATTAGTAATAATCAAGTGAGAATGTATTGCCCCAAAACTAAACTGAAAAAATGATTAGCCAAAGATGACAGATGTTCCACTAGGTTTCTCGCAAGATAGAACGTCTTGTCATTTCCATCTGAAGAAGAGACCTCTGAGATCTTGAAAGCTTATATAACTTTACCAAATAATAAAAGTATCAGCTTAAACTATGGACTTGGTTTTCTCTCGAGATACTACGGCTTTTTTTATGAAACGCGTGGGACACATTAGGCGGTCCAGAAGCTGAATTGGGAAATGGTGACCCATGGTGTAATCTTTGCTACTGTCGATGTTCTTGATAATAATACCACACCCTGAAAGCAAGCACAGATAATACGCTGCGTTCTCAGGCTCTGCTTGGTTGGAAGGAGGGGAGATACCACGTAATTGCCCCGTCCAGGTCTCCTCCGCGCCAGTCCCCGGGAAGATCACACAGACTGGGGCAATTACCAACAAACCGGGGGAAGTGAATTGAAAAGGCGCGTTTGGCCGTTAATAAGTTGATTGCGTTCCGCGATCCCGACGCTAAGGAAATAAATTAGTACCTGGAGGCCACAATTAGCAGATCTAACGCTTGGCGATGACAGTTTACAATGTGTTCGTAAATTGCAGATGCAGAGTTCATTCCTTTTAACTCCGTTTTTATAATAACTCCACTATTCCAATTCCGGGGGGGGGGGGGGTTAACATTATTTTTTAACTTTCAGGCTGATATAAAGCAGACCTTTTACCGCTCGGGATGATATTGTTACGCTGCGCGGGAAGGCTTCCTGATCTCCAGCTATGTCGATGGAATGCATTCGCCTCTCCGGCCATTCAAAGGTTAATATTAACTCTTGAACGTGGATAGCTCTCTTTTCGTTCTTTGTCGGGGTTTCTGTACTATATTCATACCTGGGAATGTTTTTTTTTAATCAGAGGACCCAGAGACTCATGGAATATTAACCCTTCGATAGCCCATTGTGAAGATTCTATGTAGTGGCTCTAATACGGTTCCTCATGGAAACCTTAAAGATTAATTGAGCCACCTGCATTCAAGCAGGGATTTCATCCACAACATACCGGTAGCATAAGCACCTCAGTGTGACCCCTGAGAATCTGCCCCTTCACGCAAAATCCCTGAGACTCGGGGGCAAACCCTTCCCAGGTATCTGTACCCTGCTATGTTCAAACAGCCACGTGGTACGCGAGACGTGGTATATTAGCGGATATTGTGACGGGTATGACCCATGTGTAAGCAGGTTGTGTGAATGTTTTGACACCCCGTTGTAACGTAGGCTATTAAACAATATACACAGCTTGGCACATATGAACTGCGTATCGCAGCCTCCACCGGGAACCGAGACTAGTGTAAAAAAAATGAATAAATAGGTTTATAATTGACAACCAACCCCCCCACCCCAAATAATAACCTAACCACGTATCTGCCCCTTACCTGCGATCTGACTCTGTCCTTGTGGATTAAAAGGACTTGGTGCAGAATTCATGGTGGGGCGAGGACTCTGAGTTGGGACCCCCACTCTCATACTGGGATGAGGTAATCGCCCTAAATCACTGAGCCGTTCAGAGTACAAACTAGGCTTAGAGTCATCAAGCTTCTGTCTGTGTCCTAGAAACAGCAAATCATAAAATAACAATTAATTATTATTGTCAGTGAGAAGCCGTCTACGCAACAAAAATCATATCTAACAGGGTATCCACCTGCCTGGGCATACCTCCCAAGTGTCCCTTCTTAGGAGGGACAGTCCCTATTTGGGCACTAAATGCCCCTCTTTCCTCCCCTGATGCCCCTTTTTTCTAGGATCTCAGAATGTTTGCTGGGTATGAGGGTATCGCATGGTTCTACTGCCCTAAAAGCCCCGATAATGTGTATAGAAACAGCAGAAAATGGGTTTGCAAATGAAAGCGTGTAAAAAAAACCACATTCTTCTTCTTCTAAATGCCTTAAACATCTATCAACAGGTCCCAAAAGTCACCTAAAAAGTCTTGTAAGGCCCCGCCCCCAGCCGGGCCTCTAGCCACACCCCCAAAACAAAAAGCGCCCCTCTTTGGCCATTCGATATATTGCAGGGGGAGGGACGGTACCCTCATTCATTTACAACAAGATAATTGGGACATGTGCAAAGAAAAGGGGGCGGGGCTTGGGACAATTTAAAGGGTCACCTCCATAGGATAAACATGTCTACCTCCATGTATATATATATGTAGTGTGTTAGCTAAGAAAACCATACTGAGATCCAACGACCGCGGACAAATGCCGCTACGTACCAAAAATTAGACACAATTACTAAATTATCTATACCGACACATGAAAGCTACACGACACGCGAACATACATGAGTGCACAATTAAGAAGAAGGTCTCTTTGTTGTCTATGGTATGTCGTAAAACTTTGCGTAAGGGAGGCAAACGTTCGGCGGTGGGAAGGAAAGGCATACACACTTCCCCGAAGGCTCCCGGTGTGTGCAGGGCACGTACCCCTTTAAAGTTATTCAAAGATTTCACAAGCGGCGGGGAACCCAAGGAAAAGACAATCGGGACACAACGTCTCGGGACTCTCACTTGCTCCTGTCTTCAAGGAAGTGAAGAGGACGATGGTGAACGCCACAATCTGCCCGTAAAGAGCTCTCCTGGGTAAATGCAGAGCAATGCCCCCCCATGCGGCTTAATGGTGAATGAATGAACCCTGGAATTATTCACTAAGTAACCGCCAAACGATCTTCATGGTGGGGTCTTCATGGGCATCCCGTCTCGTTTGATAATAAGGGGCTAGATGGCAATAGAGGGTGGAGGGCAGTACTGGGGAGCCGTATAGGAGGATATAAGGGGCGTGGAGTGTCAGACCCTGCAAGACAATATACATTCTCGGAGTATTTTACAGCTCGATGTGACTGCAGATACAGCTGGGGTTACTTTTATTGCACTGGTGATACTTTCGTTGCATTCATACGCGGGGCTTTAAATAGAGCAGCGGAGTCTCCTGTGGTTTTGGAAACAGGAAATATTTTTTTAAAAAGGCCGAGTGAAGAGGGGACGCAATAAAAATACTTTAAAGCTCCGCGTATTCAGGTTGTAAGACTTGTGAGCTACAACTCACATCACACTCAGCCAGCGAAAACTGTCCGCTGAAGCACTGCAACCCCTAGATGCAAAACGCAGGTCCAAACATGGACTGCCAGATGCCGTCAGGGTGCCTGAGCATGATGGGAGTTAGAATTCATATCCACTGGGTTATCAATTAGCATTTATTTTGGTAACGGACCTCGCAAGAGGCTCCTAAACAGAAACGCGCGATAACAGCACTCCTTTTCACGCAACATTTTAATGTAAAGAGCTTCCAAAAAGGGACGGCGCGATTAACCCCATCCTGCCTAGTCTGCCTGCGACCACGAAGACAAATGACTGCTCCAATAGCTGCTCCCAGCGGCCGGCTCTTCATAGTTATAATATTAAAAAAGCTGGTTTGGGGGGGAGCGGTTGTTATTTAAAGGAATATTTGGAAATAAATAATTTGGGGAATGCCCCCCAACAAAAAATGTGTTATTTCCTACTTCTCCTATTTTCTCTTTCTCTTTTTTATCCTACCTACTGGGGGTAAGATCCCCAACAGACTAACCTATAGAACCCGGCATCTACCATACCGCAAACCAACGCACTTTGGGTATTATCACAGACCATCACACACACACACTGTGCAATACTTTAGGGTCACTTAGAAATTTCTTGCCCATTAAGACACATTGAAATGAATGAGAAATCCAGCGCAGACGGGGTTAATGTTGTCAATGACTTTTGTAGCTGGAAACAGCTGATTTTTAATGGAATCTCTTCATAGGCGTACAGAGCCCCTTATCACTCCCATCAATCCTATCACTCCCTTATCACTCCCATCACTCCTGTGTTCTAATGGCCCTTTATCACTCCCATCACTCCTGTGTTCTAATGGCACGTTCTGTTTGCTGAACCAAGTTTATGTTTAAAAAGTTAATTGATGGTTAGAAACCCTTTTGCCAATCTGTTACAGCCAGAAATGTCCATGAAAACAGCTCAATGAGAGTGTGCATGCGTGATCAATCATTAGAACACTTTTTTTTCCGAGCCCCTCCTGGCATCTATGTTTCATCTGAAAAATATTCTTGCCTATCGGGGAGGACAAGTGGTTGAGACGGGGTCTGCGCTTCTACTGCAGAAATAAGATTTCCCAAATTTCAAAGGGTTGCAGCTTTTCAATCCAACTAAAATAATTGTGCAGACGATCCGACTTGATTGCTTTCAGCGGAGCTTAACCTGTGTGGTCCGTGTGCCGACACCTCGGGGGGCACAGAGCTATTCTCGCACGCCTGTATTAACGCGTGGGCTGGGATGAAGACGAATGCGCGGTAAGATTAGCACCTGTCACGTTAAATATGTCATCGCCTACGCGCCGCATCGCGCTCCGCACGGCACGAGCTGTTACCGAAGCGATGGCCGGTGTCTCTGCAGCTTTGTTAGCTACCCCAAGGACTTGTTAAAAAGGAACGGGGCAATAAAATACTGTAGCCTGGACCACCTCGTATGTCAAGCCAAGAACCAAATGGGAGTCTGCTGTTTTTAAATGTAAAGGTAAATGTGTTAATAGACAAACCCTGTATATTCATTCACTAATATGTGAGTTTGGGGGAGAGTACCAACTCCCTGACCTCACTATGAATTATGGGCTCAACTCCAGTAAGATTTCCTGCAATAAGACCAAAACTGGCCCTGCATGATGTATAATTAATGTTTTTTTTTTTGTAATCTCATTATGACTATACATTATGCAGGGCTGGCTCAGCCCTTTGTGCAGGTAAAGCCGATTCAGGTCGCAGAGCACGATGGCGGAACTTTCCTAATACAGTGAGGGTATTAAACATGCATGGGACAGGCATACGGCTCCTGAATCTAAGATGAGACCAACGACTGATTAAGGTCTGAGTCTTTACAGCAGGAAAAAATAGGCAGACTAGATGGGGCCGATCAGCAGAAAAGTTATATTTTCTGGCCGAGGGTAATGGGAGTTAAGATTCAACTCTGGCTTGAGTGTCTGGCTGTTTGAGGTGTCTTTAGAGACCGCTGCCGCGAATCCCTGCTTTACCCGAAATACCTTGATTATAGAAAATGGGCCACGACGTAATTTGTGGCTTGAGAGGGGATTATGTGAAATCCTGCATTAAATATATCAAATCCAGGAAGCCGTACGGTTTTAAAGGGGGCGTATCTTAGATTATTGACCCGATTTGGCTCTGCCGTACCTGCGCGGCGTCTGCAAAGTATTATTACAGCCAGACAGTCCTCTCCGCGCCAGTTATTCGCGGAATCTTCGTGTACATTATTTGGTTTGCCAATCGGATTCATTGTTCTGGAGATATTTTATTTAGACTCCAGGAGACCAGAGGCAGAATCTGCCCTGAAATTCTATCCCTTCCCCTCACTCCTGAAGGCTGCCTGAACCAGTCAACGGCAATCAGCAACTTAATAATAGAGGAGAGATAACTTAATGGGGAGGAAAAAGAATGAGTTTTCATGTTCTTGGGTTAGTAAATATAATGTATTGTATACAAAGCTGTTAGATCAGAAACAGAATGTGAAGGAATCAGTCGGCCCCCGTCTAGTCGCCTAGACTCCTACTGTAAAGACTCAGACCTTAATCAGTCGTTGGTCTCGTCTTAGATTCAGGAGCCATATGCCTATCCCATGCGTGTTTAAATTCCCTCACTGTATTACCCACTACTACCTCTGCTTGGAGGCTGTTCCACTTATCTACCACCCTCTCAGTAAAGTAAAACTGCTTTACATTCTTTAAAAGCTTCCGACCCTCAAATTTTAGATTATGGCCTCTTTGATAACATTTGAAATAAAGTACCAAACCTCATATCGAGGAATGCACGGGTCCCTGAATTATTCCATATACGATAAATGATATGAAAGGTGGCTCGTTATTTTGGTCTGTTTTCAAGCAGGCAGAGCCTGGTGTCAGTAGCGTCCCCTGCAGGGCATCGGTTGTTTGCGTGGATTATAGAAGGGGTTGAGTGGGTCGACCGTGGCGGAGATGGTTACATGTGTTCTATGCGATCGTGTAATTCATTCATACTTAAAGAATGTTTGTGCAAATGAATGTGCAACAAAAGAATGAAATGAAGCTGACAAACTCAATAAGCCAGCAAGGTACATAGATATACAGACAGACAGAGACGGAATGCATGCTCCTTTATGTCTGCAATGCAAACTATCTGACATTCCGTGAGTTAACCCTTTTGGTGCCCATCTGAGCAGAGCTCTGTGTTAGAGATCACGCGTGGAGCCCGGTCCGAGGCCTGAGCTGGATTCATCATGCTAGATACACGGGAACGGCCTGGCTTGCCACGCTCCCTGCGAGTAAAGGAATGTGTAAACAGCTTGTGTATCCTCGCTTCAGTCCCTCGGAAGGTTTCACAACACGAATGCCTGTGGATCTGTCATTTCCTGCTTGGCCGGCTGCCCAGCTCCTCACAGTCAAGAAAACAGTCAGCGGCCAATGCGAGAATCACTTCGACCAGCTCTTCATCACATGCGCAGGAGGGTGACTTCATAATTCCCAGCTAAACGTCTATTAATGATCTCCGGTATCAGACAAATAGAACCTGGGGCAACCAGCTTTTATTCAGAAGGCTCTTTGATATTCTAGGAACCTTTCAAACGCTGAATTAATAGCAACAATTACACCTCAGATGTCTGGAAGGAAGTATTGAAAGCCCACGTTCCGGGGACCTGACTAGCAGGACTGCCCTGGCTAATTTGGGACAGATGCCAAGTATGCTCTTCTGGGAAGCTGCATCTCACACACAATGAAGCCACAGTTATCACGATTCTTTAAACCCCAGCATATCCCACTCCCACAGTGTTGCCCATTGGGTGACTAAACACAAGAAACGTCATCATATTATACCCGGAAACTGTAAATATAATATTTTTTTATTTTTTTTTAAAAAAAAGGGTACTTGAGGAGAACGCCCTCCTCCTGGGATCTTATACCCTAAAGGAAACTCTAAGGGTTCTTTAAACGGAACTCCCGCCAGTGTGTAACCTCAGTACAGTTTTCTAGGCCAACAAACTAAGTGCTGATTTGTGGTACGCAATAGAATGTCTCAGTCTTAATCATCCAGGAAGCCACTTTATGGTCTATGAAGAAAGGGACTTCATTAGCATACGCAGGACTTCATTAGCCTTGCCATAAACCATCAGCTCAGCGTGGTGCTTGGAATGCGGCTGAAACATCACATGACTGACAACAACGGCTACGTGGTAATCAGTGATAAAAGCCCAGCACCATTATATCATGCGGTTCAGACATTGTCCAACCCCACTAGCCCAGTGGCCCGACAAGTGTTTCCCAGTTTAGCCAGTGCTGACCTGGTATGAGGTAAAGTTATTCACGTTTAGTCTAACGCCCCCTTTTTAACCCCTGCCTTTGCCACTGCCCTTCTTATCTGTATATGTAATTGGAAACGTGTTCGGTTTATTCCTTCCTTTAAGAATAAGGATACATATAAAGAGATCCGTGAAACCTTCTCATGCATTGAAGCCGTTCGAGGAAGAATTGGGATTCTCTGCCCAAAATAAACCTAATTTATTGGCAATTACTAATGTCCATAATTACCACAACACTTTGTTATATGATAATGATCGATTGAGGGGTTACGCACGTTATTTTCAGGGAGATTTCACATTTTGAGGCTGAAGGTATCGGTTCCCATTTAATTGCACACGGGCTCGGACTAGCCATCGGGCAAACTGGGCAAATACTCAGCGGGCCAGTGCCTGATGACGCTCCTCACATATCTTTATTGCCAAACCCTTTCATTTAGTGTGCTCGTTCCACTAATGTCATTATTACGTGCCTACCACGTTTCACACCTTACCAATGCACTCCGCAGAATAGATAGCTCTGGGAGAAGAAAAAAATCTAAATATAATTTTAAGGGAAAAAAACCAAAAAACCTGAAACATCGAGGTTATCTTTAAGATATGGGTGTATAAAAACGTACGGGATTGTGTTTAAAATTCGTAGCAAGCGTAGTGCTGCGCATGTTTTCCCTGTTCACGCCTGTGACATGTATGAGTTCCTCAGCATCAACTTGAAAATTATTATTATTTTAAAAAAAACACAATTATTATTTAAAAAACACAATTCACAGGATGTATCGCTGCTTTATGCGACGGATAATTTTTTGATCTTTTATCAGTCAATTATTTATTTCTTCTTTCTTTACCTTTCATTGGCACGAGTGTTTTTGTCTATAAAATATTTATAAAATAACTATGTAAATCATTTTTTTCCCCTGCATTTTTAAGAAATCCCATGAATTACTACGAATATGAGTTTTGTCTATACAAACCGAGCCATGTGTTGACTGAGAAATCTCATTTCTCGGTGAATAAGACTCTCTGCTCTTCCTGGGGGGGGGGGTGGAATGAGTTCGGAGGAACATGCAAAATTTCACAAGCACAAGTTTAAAAAAGGGAATAGAGAATTCATTTGAATTACATGAGAAAAAAAACAAATCCTACGTTCTAATCCTCCTGCGATAACTCAAAAAGCAGCCATGATTCTACCGTAAAATCCCTTTTATTTACGCCAGACCATCAAATAAATAGGATCATTTTTCTACTCTATGGGTTCCTAAATCTAGACCAATAATAAATACATCATGGAAAGAGCCCCCTACCCCTCCCTAGTAAATTTATCCAATACATACATGTAGATTGCACATGCAGTCCATGTAGTTTTTAGTCCACAGTAAAAGACACAGTAGACATACACAAGGGGTTAAACTCCATAACAATAGAAAATAAACAAAATATTGATAGGAAATACACATGTCCAGATATACGACATTATTTTTGCACCCCTTGTTCTCCAGCTTTTGAGCTTTAATTAGGTTTTTAAATTTAAAAGTAATAATAATAGTAATATTAATAAATAAATAATAATAATAATAATAATGGAAATAATCATAATAATAATTTATAATACACTTGTATACATATTTGCCTTTGTGTGTTCTCCATTTTAATTGTTTAATATTGTTTTTTTATAGGGTGGTTTACAGTCGGGGTTATTGTGATGTCAAAGTTTCTGATCGCTGTATGTAAGCAGGGATGGGACATTTTCCCTGCATGCTAGCCATCACTTCTCACAAAAGAACGTCTACTTTTATTTTCTGACTTTTGTTTCTAGCGTTCAGACTAATTTATCATGTTTTTTTTTTTGCACAATCAGCAGCATTCTCTTCTCTGTAGAGGAAGCCTGTGCGTTAAGAGCAAGGCTTTCCCCAAAAGGCTACCATTAAAATCTATTCACAAACAAAGCCAAAAGCAAAAGTATTCACCAACAAAGCCAAAAGCAAAATGAAGGAACTCGCCGCTCTCAAGCATTATTTTTTACTCAAGAAAAGGAAGCAACACAAGCAAACATTTCATGCGGCAGGCGGCAGGGTGACCCCATTGGACTATCTAACAGTTCAAGTTATCCGGCGACAATTATCAAAAGATAGAAACAATAAAACATTGTGCGAAACGCGCAACCGGTCACGTGGGGAAATATTACTTAAACACAAGGTAGTGGTAAGGTAGGGGTTAATTGTGTAGTAGAAACATCTGTCTCATAAACAAATGGTAACACATAGACTTTCTTATGTTCTACTGATTGACACGCTTATTTTAACCCTTCAAAGGCTGATCGCAGCCAATAGGCATGGCTACTGGACCCCCTCGGTTGACGGACAGTAATGTTTTACTCACGTCGTGGCTCTCTGGGTCCATCCACCGTCACCTTTATAGCTCTGTGGTACGTGGCTACTTGGGGTGGGTTCGTGAACACGGTTATTGTCAAAGTGAAGCTTTTTCCTGCAAATCACAAGGGGGGGGGTTAAAATTCACCATTTTCCAAATCCCTATAAATCTTTTTATAAAGCAGTCCATAAAACCTCCCCTGTCGAGTATCGCACACACAGGACATATTGTATGGGTTATGACATCATATTTCTACAAATTACTTGTTCAAGTCAGTATCTCGTTGACCACCGTGGCCAGAAGCATAGAAGAAGTATTACCCTCTGAATTGCCCCACATACAGAAGTATGGTAAAAGTTGTGAGCCCAGTGGCAGCTTTCCTCCATAACTATTCGCCGTAGAATGTCAGAAGAAGAAACTTTGAGAATCTGAGTCCATAAAGGGCTGCAGAATTCAGAAATAAATACAAAATGTAATTAAAATAAAATTTGACAATTACCACTAAAAATGTCCCTTTGTATTTACTGCCAGTGGTGTATTCCTATCTAGGCCTTTGATTAAGGCAATCAATCCGGAGCGGCGGCCCTAGGGCGACGCAACTCTTAATGGGTTAAGTGGGGAGATCAAAGAAGGTTATCCTGTGGAGATCTGTGCAGACGCCCCCGTAGTATCTATGCTGCACTATTTACAACAGAGAAGTCGGAATATGATGTCATATCCCATCGCTATGTATGAAGAAGATGGATGATGACACCTTGGGATCACTGGTTCCCACCAGCTTTAGCTAAACCCATTGGAGGTATCACGTCGGCCATTAAACTTTTCTATAGAATTCAAGTCGTTACTGATGCCAACGCAGTTCAAATCGTGAAGACCCTGGCCATTTTTGCAGAAAACAACATTTTCGGTTTTCCATGTGATGAGTTCTGCTTGCGTTTTAAATACTTCCCGTTGAAACCCTCAGTAAAGTCTTTTATTAAGGAGATTTTTATTTTAAAAAAAGGCTATTTCGTTAACGATATAGACAATTTCGGAAGGATTTTTAACAATACACCATTAAACTAATTCATATCAGAGCGTCACAAAATAAACCCATTCTATCATAATTTGGTTTGTCGATCGGTTGTCAATTGTTTTTTTTTCTCATAAGCTTTTTTTTTTTAAACCAGTATTAAAAACATTTTGATGCAAATGCCTTATTTCCTGTACAGATTAACACTACCGAGAAATTTTAATATTTTTACAGCTGTTTTTTTTCCACAGATAAATAAAATCAGCCTTGTAAGCGGACTCTAGGTAAATATTAAATCCGGCAAAAAATGCTCTCAAAAGAAAATAAAATGTCAGAATTTGACAAAATATAGAATGGGGGGGGGGGGGAGCAGGTAAAAGTGCTACAGTGTGTAAGGATTCAGGAATTTAATATAAATTTGTTGTGGTGAAATAATTATACAATCTGCACATGCAAACAAAAAGTGAATTTTTTCTCAGTCAACTAAAAATATTTTATTTCAGTTTGAAGGTGCATTATATATATATATATATATATATATATAAAAACATATATAGCTATCTATAGATAGATAGCTATAGATACAGATATATATATATATAATTATGGAATTGAAGGAATTTCTTCCCACAGCTCAGGCTGAGCGACAGTTGTGATCAGTTAGATTCGTGACGGTTATTCATGTCGGAGTCGGTTCTGCAAACTGTTCAAAGGCAGGAAGTTGTGGGCGTGAGGCGGTGACTCAATAAACAGTCACCCCAACTGATCTGGGACAGAGCTTCTGCTCCTGGTTAAAGGATCGAGACAGCGCGCCGGTTGCCAGGGCCTCTTGTAAATGACAAAGATCTCCTGCTTACACGAGCATCATTTCTCCAGAAATATATATATAATATAGATTATATATATATATATAGATAGTCTGGCTGCCGTGGAAACGGAGGATACGCTGCATTCTATAGAACACACAGAATTAATTTACTAAAAACTGCCTTTTGCTATTATCTGTTTTTTCTAACATTATTTTGAACATTTTTAGTTTAAAATAAAGTTTCTTTTGAAGATATTTAGTTTAAAAAAGGACTGCAGTGAATAAAGGTTCACCAGCTTTTGAGGTAAACTCTGCTCATAGCTAACTTCCTGTCTAGAGACAACTTCCTACCTTCACACTCACCCGTTAAAGGCAACCCCCCCAAAAAAAAACAATGATTTTAATGTAGGAGGAATAATCTCGCAGCTCCTCAGATGACTGCTCCCATGGTACACACTTCAGAATCGATAGCAAAGATGAACTTGATGCACTTTATTCAAATTACTTTGTTAAAAATAACCGTACAGGCGAACTTCCCAGAGAAGTGATCTTCCAGTCCTGCAGGAGTAGCGTCATTAAGGTGTGGGGCCGGTTGCACATACAGGTGGGGTTAGCCACCGATAAAGACGGAGATAGCCATGCGGTGGGGCAGAGCTAGCCCCAAACAGCCTTTAATGGGTGGGGAGTAGGAGGAAAGTGCTGCTGCACTACATAAAGAAAGCACGGCTTCACCCGGAGACTCTGGGTCAAACCTGGAATGTTTCCAGTTATGCACATAATGTAAGTTATTTTTTTAATTCACTAAACTGCTGTGATTTCTTCAGGAGTTTTATCTGCCTTGTCCAGCAACAAACGGGAAAGACTCCGCACTTTTTCCGCCATCAGTGTGAGCAAATTTAGGGTATGTTAAGAACAATACAACTTTGAGTGGCTACTATACATAACCAGTAAAAATACCTATTTTTTATTGTAAAAAAATGTAAAAACTAAAACTAGCATCCTACTCTTTGTATCTATTTAATGACCGGCTAAATTGCAGCTTGGGAATTTTAAAATTTCACCTTAACAATAACAAATGTTAACATGAATCATAATGTTCTTCGGAATACGGAACACCTCATTTTAGACGGCAGAAAGACACTATCTTTGTAGTTATTAGTTGCCAGGCAGCAGAAATATATGTTTATAAATTAAAAAAACAGTATGTCAGAACTACCGGATTGCAGTCTCCTGCGATTCTTTCCCTGTCGCAGTCCGGATAGGGTTACCGTGTTAGTATCACAATAATTGTTATGTTACTCTCATGGATGAGTTACAGGAAGATGAGGTTCGCGGTGGGAGGTTAAGCGTTAGGATACTCACACGAGCGCAGACAGGATGATTTATATACGTAAGTGTTTATTACAGAAGCCGGCACTTATCTCTGAGCATCCCCTTCAGTTAGGGGTTACCGGATCACAGCTGCCGAGTTACGTTAGTGATATTCTCCATGTGCAGGTCTGTTATCTGCCGAGTCCTGTACGGGTGACTCATTGTTACTGCGGCCTCCAACTAACTTTTCTGATGTTAGCGTAAAAAGAATCGCCGTTTTATGTTCAGAGCGAATGATTAGCAATAGGGCAAAGGATGGAGTGAAGATTAAACAGCTTTAACCCTCGCGTTGTTTCCTAAAGTTTGGTTTGCCCTCCATAGTAATGGAGTCGATGAGGTCACTGCGTGTGTATGAAGTTAGAGTGAGTGTGTGTGTTAGAGCAAGTCCGCGTGTTAGTATGTGTGTATGTGTGTTAGTTAAGGGGGAGTCGAGAAGAAATACTACTCCTAGGTGCCACTATCCCTAGACTCACTCCTGTTCCCAGCAGAAGTGGTAGAGGTTATTTCAGCGAGAGAATGTAAACACTCACGGGGATCGGCATACGGCTCCTGAATCTAAGACGAGACCAATGACTGATTAAGGTTTGGGTCTTTAGATCAGGAAAAAAGTGGCAGACTAGATGGAGAGAATAGGCCTGATCTGCCGTCAAATTCTACATTTCTAAATTAATTTGGAATGGAATAGAACTTCACATAATCCTCTGGCAAAACACAGCCGATATTTGAGTGAACATTCTACATTCAGTACATACAGTACATAGGTAATGCTCACTTTAACTGGGGGCCCTTAATTTTTCACATGAAAAAACTACCAGCAGTCTCAATTAGTCTAGCCGTTGAGACTGCCCCAGTAAATCCAAGACGGCTGGCAGCTGTGCTATCGATGGACTGCAGCCCTGGAATGGAGGCATAGCTCACCGTGACCTCAAAATTTCGAGCCTCCAGTCTTGAACGCTCGCTAAGGATTTGTGAAGTCATATCACTGATAAGCCTCTGTTTAGGCTAAAAACGAAACTAATTAACGTCAAGTGTGATATTGTGCACTGGACAGATAAGGGCATATACTTGGATTTACTTCTGGATTTCATTAAATGGGATATATACATATTTATATAAATAAATAAATAAATATATATATATATATACACATATTATAATATATATACACACAATATATAAATATATATATACAATATATGTATATCATATAAACCACTTATGCATACTTCTTTTAATACTTTTAATAATTCACATATTTACATAAAAAGTCTTGGTAAAGCCACACCCATAACCACACCCCTTAATGCAAAAGTATCACCCTTTGGCTATTTAAAATGACGGGGGCTGTTGGGATTTTCTCCCCACTCTGTGGCCTATGTTAGTTCCGTGGAACCAATTTTATTAAATAATATTTACTTCTTTCTCGCCTTATCCGGGAACCTGCACGGACAGATTTCTGTTAAACATAACGGAATCACGTCATAGAACATCTCCTACAAATACACAAAAAGTCACGCCAAAATGTGTGAGAAAACTGAAAAATAAAAAAATAAAAAATCGACTGAAATATTATAATTCAAATCTAGAAAATATGAGTCTCCTAAAAATCATGAGATGTCTTACTTGGCTAACTTAATGAATAAACGAGCAACAATTCTTAGCTTAATTATCGCTGTAAAATGCCCTCAAGGTCCGTGCGGAGTGGATAAGATCTTTGGCCTTCAGTCCCCAGTAAAGCTGTTAGCTGACTTTACAGCGGAAACTTATATTTTTTTTTTTATTGCAATGTTTTACAGTAAAATGTTCAACCAAGGCATTAACGTGAAGAAATATTTGCATTTCTCTTAGATGATGTCATGTCATCTGTGCGGCCAGCTCAATAAATACAAACTAATTCAAAAGGTGTCCTTCCAGCAGAGCTCATAAAATTCTGCAGTTGTGAAGTTGAGGTTATTGGAACCAAGGATTTCCAAATAAAAGTTTTGTTTCAGTTCTACCAATAATATGGAACTTAAAGCGACACTCCAGCCATCGTATACACTTTAATAGCTTTCTGGTGACACGACGAAGGAGGAGGGCAGCTGCAGCTTCTACCTCAGGTACGTGCTTTTTCTTGACTCCTCACTGATATAATCAATGCTAACATTTCTGATTTCAATTAGGCGGGTGATATTGACACAAGATGTCTGTAGAAAGCCATAGCGGCAACAAGTTGCGAGCGACAAATAAAGCTTATTTAAAAGTAAGGAGCTTCATCTACACAGACCAAGTTGCTCCATACTCAACACATTTCGCGCCAGCTCGCTTAATCATAAAGCACCTTACAATCTCAGCCGCAACATGCTGCAGACTCCCCAAGGGGAGTATTAAGGCAAAAGGCTAGCGTTGAGGCCTACCTCTTCCACTTCTTCCCACAAATCTCAGATCGTTAAACCTCGCGACTTGGTTTTTCATGACTGCGGAAGCGTTTCTCAGTTCTGCCGAATAGTTTTCGTCGTTCCCAGCCATGACTGTGACCACAGAACCGTCCGGCACTTCTCCGAGGGCAACCACCTGTGTAAATAGGATGCCGGGGATTAATGTGACGTTGGTGACACATGACGTTTTTTATTTCATTCAGCTCTATACAGGACAAGGTAGCGTGAGAATTATCTTATAAAACCATGTTATACATAATGGTTGTTTCCGAATTTTCTCAGCTGACCAGCGACTGATCAGCTATGATTTGTCTGATCTTTGTAACTGGCGCAGGACTCTGGAGCGAGACGATCTTTCAAAACATACGTCAGGCGGGAGAGATGTTAATATTTTAATGCAGAAAATGATTCTCTGTTCACTGGTATATTCGTTTAGGTCACTGGTGCTTTTAGAAAAGAAGACCCATGGAACAGATGATTGGAATTGAAGAGACAGTTTAATGTCCCGGGCAGCCTCACCAAAGTACCTTGTGAGTACTTTGATATGCATTCTTTAAAAAGCAAGAAAATAATATAAATATATATAGCTTAGGTAGAAGCTGCAGCTTCAGGGCTGCAGCTCCTTCCCTCCTCCATGTTCTGACGATTCACGCCACTGATTGGCAACTTGAAGAAGCCCATTAGTGGCAGGAAAGTGGCCCTAATTGAAATCCATTGTAATCATAAAGCAAATGCAAACTGGGCCCTTTGGCGCCTATGTCATTTGCTTTAGAACTACTAGATTTACAATTGTAGGAGTAGAGCGCCAAAGGATCTTGAGTTTTTCAATAAAATAGTGGTCTGGGAAATAGTAGTGGCAGATTTGAAGTAAATCTCTTAAAATATGCATTGTCGTTTTTATATTAGGTTTTTTTTTTTATTCTGCACGATACCTAAATTAAAGTTTAAACACAGATCTGCCTCTTCTTGGATCAAAAAAATGTGTATGTGGTAATTGGGTTTCATTAAATGTCTACAAAATATGTAAAAAAAAAAAAAAAGGAAAAAATGTAAATGCAACAAAAGCTAATGTTATCAGAAAGATAATGCACAAAATAATATTTGAAATAAAAACAAAATGTATTTAAAGTTTAATTAATGAAAATTAATTCTGTGGTATTGTAGTGAAAAATGCATTCCTTTCCTTGTATATATCTGACAAACACAAATAATGTTTTATATTATTGTATAATTAATATTATAATATATATATATATATATATAAAGAAAATAACAGGTGACAATTAACCCATTACATGCTGCAAGATCTTATCAAGCTCTTTGTAAGCTCATTTCAGTTAGGTTCATGAAAAATGTATACCAAATTGTGAACATGTTATAACCATTGGTGATTGTGGGTCTATTTTGCAATTTTTATTATATTTAAATATATTTATTATATATTTTATTATTTTATAAACAATTATTTGGCTGTATTAGATAAAAAGTGAGCATGCATTTTAAGAAAGGCTCCTATTCAAATATATTTTTTTTATGTATTTTGTATTTTTAAAATTCATCACGTTAATTTGGTACCCTAATAATACAGTAAATAGATGTCCAAAACTATTTGTTGTCAACAGTCCTTTAGTTCAGTTTTCACGATGCTTAAAACAACTATACATAAAAAAATTGCTTAACATTTATTCCATTTTAAAAATTATTAAAATTAATGTTATTCTTTAATGTACTGGGTAAAGTGCTGGATTTTTATTTTATTTTTTTCACCTTGAATAAACACAATTTAATACGTATTTGATTTTCAGCATAAAATTTGATTCCCGCCTATTTAGGAATATATGATATTTTAATGTCATATGTATCAATATACCTAAAAGGCCTTTTAAGAAGCATTCTTTCAATAATATTCCTTTTTTTAGTACAGCATTCATTGTATGAAATGGTTAAACATGAAAAAGGGAAGAATAAAAACGTATATGCCCTTTCGGAGTGCCTATATATAAGTATATTTGTCCAAATAGTAATACACAAAAAAAAAAAAATACATGGGAGAGGCCAGGACAAAAAATTGGTTCATCCTAATAGTGATAAATGTACAGCATAGAAAGTTTCATGCATGCCTGCCGTGGGGAGGAACTGACTAGCGGTAGGGATACCGTGTCAGGACATAGCTGTAATGCAAGTAGATCCCACGAAGCAGATTACAAATTGCTATGAAAGTAAGTTTTTTTAGTGCCTTCTTCACTTCTCAGAACGCGGGAGTCCCCTTTTACGTGATACGAGAACGTGGCTGAGTGTAATATCCTCCTTTTGCTATACACCTGTCTTTCTATAGTATGCCAGATATATGTAACACAATAACAGCTGCCTTCCTGTTCCTTCACTTCCAGTATTAAAAGAGAAACGGAATTTGACGGCAGATAAGACCCATTCGGCCCCGTCTAGTCTGCCCATTTTTCCTGATGTAAAGACTCAAGCCGTGGTCTCGTCTTAGATTCAGGAGCCGTGTGCCTATCCCATCCATGTTTAAATCCCCTCACTGTATTAGCCTCTACCACTTCTGCTGGGAGGCTGTTCCGCTTATCTTCTTTGACATGTTCATCAGAAACTCTGTCTGTTTATAGTTTTTAAAATACATCAGTAAATATTCCTTTTTTTCTCCTGAGCTTAATATTAACTATAAAAAATATATATTTCCTTTTTTTGCTAAAAGCACCCATAAATCTTATCTAGCGATAATATAATCCCCGTAGAATCTCTGTAGATACAGTGCCTATCTGAGTCCTTCATCAACTCACCGACCGCTGGGAAAAAATTTGCACTAAATCATAGCAGGGTATAGCAAGGAAGAAGCAAAGGAGACCCCTTACACATCAAAACCGTTTCTCTGGGCCAATAGGCCAATATTTGGTGATTTGGTGCCGCAATAAAATAATAATAAATCCATAACAAATACTTGGTCGTGAAAACAACAAAGGGTTAAAGGAAAGCAGACATGAACAGAAAATGTTACTGTAACTTTATACTTAAAGAAGAAAGCACTGGGCTAAATGCTCTATTTGTTAATATTTTAATATCAGTTTTTATATCAGCTAATATATGATATGTATTTTATGTGCGCATTATCGCAAATGTTAAATAAATAACATATTTTCAAGATATCTTCAAAAATATTTTTTTTTTAAAAAGATTCGTTTGAGAAGGCATTGGGTGAGGAAATCCTTTAACGTCTTCCACGGCCTTAATATTAACTCTGTTCTGAAACAATCATTAGCCATTTAGAGCTCATTAATCGTGGAATGATCATTTATTTAACCATTTCAGTACCGGCGCTGACAGCCTGAGCGGTTGCTTCTTGCTCATCCGATTATTAGGTAGGGTTAAGAGACTGCGGACGTGCTCTGAGGTCCAGCACAGAAGCAGACAGATGGAGGAGACAGACTGCCAGGGCTGACACCGCCGTCTACAAGGATGCGTGATTCACAATCCTGGGTGAGAACTTAAGAGCCTCCCAACTGTCCTTCCAGCCTCCGGAGACCTTGCCAGCGTATCATTCCCACACTAATTCAATGTAACACATCGTACCGTCAGAACCTAGATATTCCCGTCCCCGCGGCAATAACTAAATGTATGTAGCAAGAGAGGAGAGGCTTCCCTCTGAGGTGAGCAGCCCAGCGTGCGCGGGGTTAACATGGGACTCACTGTGCGAGATTTTACTGAGCATCCGCTGTTTTAACAAATACTACAAAAATACGGATTCACTAACATCTTCAAATGATTTCTGGGAAGCAAAACGTATTTCTCTGGCGTTTGCTGGAAAGGGTATAGCTTCCTTTAACTCTTCGACTGCCAACGTTTAATACAAATGGACACTTTTTTTTTTAGGAATTCCTAAGAAAAAAGGATATTTGCCTTAATTAAAAAGTAGACTGCATCCTCAAATTATCCCCAGTTTGTGTAAAAAGCTTTCTTTGATGGCTCAGGGGTGTAATAAAAGGGTTAAAAACAAAATTATATGAAAAAATCTAAATATACGCTAACAGAAGGTTTAAAAAAAAAACAAAAAAAACCCTTTACGGTGTGTGTTTTATAAAGCGAACAGTTTGCCATTAAAATGTGAGTATGTGGAAATATTTGTAGAGCGCGCTTCTGAAAACACGTGCGACTTTTTATACTTCCTGCTGCTGTAAGTGCGAGAAAGGCCCTCAGATCCCCTCTTCCATCTTCGGGGGGCCGGCACAGATACAGCAGGCGTGTGTGAAACCGGAGACCATATATACATCAAACTACATCAAAGTAATCATTTCTTCGACAAGTCTGGTGTTTTCTTGTAAACAGAAATGCTATAAAGTCTTATTAGGTGACTTTATAAAAATGGGGTCTCACTTCCCTAATAGAAGAGCGTAAACCCACCCATACGAGTCGGGAATTAGCGCACCACGGGGTCTTGAGCATCGTAGGCCGATGAGAAGTTTAAGTAATTGGCCTAGATTATAGATGCACGGCCGTTCAAAAGTTTGGGGTCACTTTTCGAGACAAAAACAAAATTTTGTCCATCACAATCACATGAAATGGATGAGAAATCCAGCACAGGCGGGGTTAATGTTGTAAATGACTATTGTAGCTGGAAACAGCTGATTTTTAATGGAATCTCTTCATAGGCATACAGAGGCCCTTTATCACTCCCATCACTCCTTTATCACTCCCATCACTCCTTTATCACTCCCATCACTCCTGTGTTCCAATGGCCCTTTATCACTCCCATCACTTTTTTATCACTCCCATCACTCCTTTATCACTCCCATCACTCCTGTGTTCCAATGGCCCTTTATCACTCCCATAACTTTTTTATCACTCCCATCACTCCTTTATCACTCCCATCACTCCTGTGTTCCAGTGGCACGTTGTGTTGGCTGATCCGAGTATAAAAGGTTAATTGATGGTTAGAAAACCTTTTTGTGATTATGTTACAGCCAGAAATGTCCTTGTTTTCCATGAAAACAGCTCAGTGACCCCAAACTATTGAATAGTAGTGTAAGCGTTAGAGGGTAATACCGTAAGGGAATGTAAACACGCAGGCGACAGGCATATGGCTCCCGAATATAAGACGAGACCAGACTCGAGGTGGCCGAATGGGTCTGAGTTTCTCTGTAATTAAAAATAAATATTAAAACGGAGACAAATTACAGACTGAAAACAGAAGCATTTGGTCTCCTTCATTAAAAAATATATAATATTATATGAAAAATACATCTGCCCTCCACAAAGTTTCGACACGCGGCAGAAGTACGGGGCCGGCACGGAGTACCTGTAACTACACGTCGTTAAAGAGGAAAGGGGGCTTATATATATAAACACTCTGTGGAGTCTGGTATTAATTCCGAGCACTGGGTATCATTAAATTTTATGTACAAAACTACACTGGCACTTTCTCCAAAATAATAATAATATAAAAAAAAGAAAAGTAATCGGAGGCGTCGCAGGCCTTCTGTTCTCGCAACACAAACACAGCGCTGAGATTTCCGAGAACAAAAAATAAAGTATTGTATTTACTTAAGTCTGTCGGGGCCACCATTTATTTCCTGCCCACGAAATTTCAGTTTTCATTAGAAAAAAATGATTTCATTAAAAAAAATTAAAAAATAAAATAAAAAATAAAAAATATGGAATTGGTTTTCGTGGAGTGGGGAGGAATTAAATGAAACAGAGATAATCATACCTATTGTTGGAAAGTGTCTGGCTTCAGATGATGGGAGTTATGTTAGTAACCAGGCTAAGTAATGAGTTTGTTGCTATAGACTACAATTCCCATCATGCTTGAAAGGGAGTTGTTAGCCCAACGGCTGGACTGTCAGAGGATGCCCATCATTCCCACCTGAACATCATTTTTTGAGGAAAAAGGAAGTATTTTGGGGCATAAATTGGTGGTGGAATGTAGAAAACGAAGTGGTAAAGTTACAACACACAGGAGAGGGGGTAGTAGATAACTGACACAGCCTCCCAGTGGATGGAAACATTGAGCAATAATTTACTGTACATTAAGCTATTTAAAAAGTAAATGAAACTTTAAAATTAAAAAAAAAAAAAATGATTTATGAAATCAAGTATTTTTGACTTCTGGATATTTTGTCCCCTCGAGAAACCATCAAAACCTTTGACTTCCGAAAACCTGTTTGCCCAACGGCATTGCTATAGTTTCTAAGGTCTGACATTGGAAAAATATATGTTTTGGGGCTTTTTGTGTGAAATCCAGCATTTAGAAACTTTACTGCAGAAAAAAATACTTTCAAAGTTTTCTAATTACTCTTCTAATCGCAAATCAGTCGTTCTGCATCCGTTTTGCAGAATAGCATATTACAGAGAGAGCATCTAATCCATACCCCGCAGTGTTATTAATACTATTACTGGCTGCAGGGAGCAGACAAAACATGCTGATATTCCATGGAATACTTTACTCAGAGGGTGGTAGATAAGTGGAACAACCACCCAGCAGAAGCACTAGAGGGTAATACAATGAGGGTATTAAACATGCATGGGATAGGCATACGGCTCCTGAATCTAAGACGAGACCAACGACTGATTAAGGTCTGAGTCTTTAGAGCAAGAATAACAGGCAGACTACACGGGGGCCGAATGGGGCCGTTCTGCCAGCAGATTCTATATTTCTATGAATATAGTGATTTACCCTGATGTGCGCTGATACACGCTGCTGAACCCCAAAATATTATCATGAACAATGATGTAGCCTGAGAGACGGACAGTTTCCCCTTTACTAGCCCATTAGCCTAGTGGCCAAACCCGGCCCATATAGGCCAGTCTGTCCTGGTATAGTTGCCCTGATACCCCCCTGATGTCAGCGTGAGAAGTTCAGATTAGCTCCTCATAAATAAGTTAATAAAACCAGCCAGCTACGCTATAAAGTGGAACGTGACGATCCCAGGCGAAACAAGCATGCGCAGCCGCTAAAGGCATCGCTACCTGCGTGTAACGGTACTGGGAGCAAATATAAATAAACTATTTCAGCGTAATATTTAAGATTTCGGTAAAATAGAGACCTCTGTTGTCTGGATCAGATAGTTTTACTCTTTAGGAGCCATAAAAAAAGTGAAGATAAATAATTTATTAGGGAGGAACCTTAATTTATCATCTTTACCCCAAACCCCCTATCCTAAAAATGGGGATGGAAAAGAATCAATTTATTGCGTGAGATCTAAAGCCACAGCAGCAAACGTTAGAAAGTACGAGGCTTGCGGGGGGGGGGGGGGTGTCCTTTTTTGCCGGAAACAGATCTATCTGCGAGATTATTCAGTTCCTGCGCAGGTGCAGATAGCGGCGGGGGGTCGGCTGCTGCACGCACTACTTGGACACATTAAAAGCCAACTGTGATATCGCAAGAATTGTTTCATATATTATAATTCATATAAAATAATGCAAATTGGGGAGTAGAATTTAGCGGAATTATTATTATTTTTATTAATATTACTATTATTATTTCAAGTGTTTTGTTTAACCCTTAACATGACACATTGGTGGCCTCTAGAGCCTTAAAAGGTTGATATTCAACATACTAAGTAAAAGCTAAGATTTTTTTGAATTGCTAACCCATCAGGCACTGATGGAGTTAACAGCAAACATTATAGTATTTTTAAGAAATCTGGCAAATGATTTGTGAAGCTATAGAGAAAATGTATTGTAAGTAAAAACAAAACCGTGAAGCATTTATTATTCGAGAATGGATATTTTTGATGATATAAATCCTTGCCTATATTAAGAACAAATAACAAAAGGAAGAGAAATGTTAAAACAAGAGCTCATAATCTAACACTAGAGGATCCAAGGCTTAAATGTAAGGATATTAGAGTGAAGGTGGTAGATAAATGGAACAGCCACCCAGCAGAAGTGGCAGAGGGTAATACGGTGAGGGCATTAAACATGCGTGGGATAGACACATGGCTCCTGAATCTAAGACAAGACCAACGACTGATTAAGGTTTTTTTACTTAAATTCTTGGAGCAATGTTAGCGCCATTGATCGAGTACAATAGCTCTTCATGCAAACATAGCTAGATTTATTCTGTATGCACAACAGTATTTACTATATTATTAGCTTTATATAGCGCCATGATATTCCGTAGCGCAGTACAATGGGATATTCTGAAAATATTTCTGCAATAAAGCAATGTATAACAATGCTGCCTTTATATGTAAGCTTATAGTACATGCGCAACATAACTTGGCATTAACCCTTTAATGAAGACGTTCCCAACTGCCTTGTGCGTGCATGTAAAGGGTTAACATTTTAAATATGTGCAGCTATAGCTAGAGTTGTATACACAGACCCATATAAATATATATATATATATATATATATAAATCTAATATGTTAATGATCATTAGCAATGGGAAATTTTAAGAGGAAAATGCAAAACTGGGTCTATATTTTAAATATAATACATGTTACCCCTACAGTGTTAATTCTACTGTTATATTAGGGGCTCAATCATCACATAAAGTGTTACTGATATAATTTTAAAACTTTCAAGGTAGTGGAAAATATATATAAAAAGCACACAATTACTTATAATAAAGAAAAGGCTACAATTTGGAAGAAATTGGTTTGTCGTTTTAATAATTTTGTTAAAATATACAAGATCCAGTATCCGGGCCTTGATAAATATTCCTTTTCACCACAGCCCACATACACCCCTTCTACGGGTTAGTTATGAGGACCGGCAGAGCAAACTTGCTGCCGGAATTACAAAAAAAATATGATCAATACAAAAAAAAAAAAATAAACAATCATTTAAATTGTATCTGCTTATAATAAAGTAATAATGGGCACAAAAATACTAAACAAACATGTAAAAAAATGTAAAACAGAGATAATAACTGAATTTGTGTCTAAAATGCCAAAATAAAAAAATGTCAAATTTCTAAATTTATCTAGAAGATTTTTTTTAAATTGTATTTTTCATTAAGTGGAAATCGTAATAGATATTTACGTTTAGGGCAATATTTTAGTGGAAAACTATTTGCCCCAGAAAACTGCCCCAGTCCTGCTATGGAAAGTGTGCCAACTTTGCCCCAATTTACATATATATAAGCATCGGAATCCCAAAAGTTTAGACAGATACCCCAGATGCACTGAATAGAAATGGAAGCAAATATATAATATTTATAATATCTATCAAATCAAACAAAATATGTCATTATTAAATATAACGCGGCAGGTGCCGGCTTCAAACTTTATAAAACTCTTAACGAACTAAAAAGGTTTGTAATAAGGGAAGAAACCTTTTTTCAAGCAGCAAACATTCCATGCAAATAAACTTATTTATTCCATAAAAAATTAGAATAAGCCTTCATTCACATAGTTTAACAATGTGATTTTTCCGAAATTGTTTAATTTCCAAAAAAAAGCAAATGTTGCGTTTCAAAAATATTAAAACAAATATAATTTTAACCATTTACAGATCTCTCTAGCTACACAGGTAGGGTTATAATTCTTTATTGGATTTAGGTTTTTAAAGGAAAAAAATCTGACACCCTTTTTTGAACTGATGGGTAAAATTAGTTTGTCTCAAATTTTAAATTTGGGTATTTTTTTTAACCCTGCTAAAATGCCCCTTTTAAAAGAAATTAAGGGTTAAGTATAAATAAAATTCTAGTGCAAAGTGGAACAAATAAGCCAGAACTTCTAAAGTTACTATGGTGATTGCAACATTCATGCCACTCAAAAAAATAATCATTTTCTAATGAAGTATTAATAATTTTTACAATTCTTAAAAATTTTACATTGGGAGTTATAAAAGCTGTAGTTTTCAAAAAGTCACTACAAACCCTGAAATAATGGTCAAATTTTAAAACAATATTTCTATACCCATTCTACAGCCCTACGGAAAATGATGGTGCTATATTAATCAATAATAATGTGATTTAAAAAATATATATTTTTTATTGGGGCAATTTACAATGATGTCACTGATACTTAGCTGTTACGCATAGCACAATGATCTGCAAATGGTTAATCAGCAATATTTCTTTGAAAATAAACCAAATTGGGCGAAACTTAATCACCAAACAATATATATATATATATATATATATATATATATATATATAATTAACCTGCTCATTGCCAATTTGTTCAGCACATCGCTGTCCCAGACTGGCAATGAAAGGGTGGCTCTTTGAGGTGCATCAATTTTGGGTTATTTCTTAGTCCAATAATACATATTATGCAGTCCTGTGGAATATGATGGGGATTTGTAACGCAATGCTATATAAATCAATGAATAATAAATCAAATAATAATAATACTATTTAGTCCATAGCTTTAATCAGCCTGTGATACTCGTAATGCTAATAAAAGAGATACTTAGGAAAATGCCTAAAACCCTTCAAATTCATCAATGTGCATTAATAATAATAATAATAATAATAATATAATATATTGCAATTTTCTAGCATTAACCCGTTGCAAAACTTTTAACATGAATCACTACTCCCATCACTCCCATCCACTGATAATTGAATGATATTTAACCCCCTACCCGCCAGTAGCTAGGTTTTGATGGGCATTTATCTGGGGTAAATAAGGTATGCTGGACAGGAGGCTGCTTTCTGCAGAGTGGAATTAAAGGGACCTGTCGCGCCCTGTTTTGGGGGGGACACCCCGATCTACCCCTGCACCCCACCAGCCCCGGGGTCACTCACCTTGAAGGCCACTGGCAGGGTCTTGTTGCACCTCCAGTGGGAGGGCAGCACTGAGCACAGGAAGTTGGGGCTGTCGGTTCGGACCAGCTCTGCCGGGTGGTCGGCAATGATCTCCACCATGGTGCGGTTGTCCTGCGCCCGCAGCCTGGGTACGGCCGCCTCCTGCTGCTGGGGCGGGGGCTGCTGGGGGCCGCTCACCGGGCTCACATCGCTCATCTTGCCGGGCTGCAGGCTGCTGGAGGGCGGGCTGAACCTCCGGCTGGTGCTGGGATCTACGGGAATACGCATCACAACAGCCAGGGGTTATTGGCGGGGAGGGAGATGGGTGCAAGCAGGCTGGGGGTGCTGGGTGAGGGGCAGGAAAACGAGAGGCTCGGGAGGCTGAGATGCGGTGGGTCACGGACGGCCAGTCCGGGCTGTTACACCCCGGGCTTGGGGGGCTGGTCGGGAGGTCGGCTTGTGCTGGCTGCCTGGGAGCCTTCCCTGGGACGGGGGTGCATGGGCTGGTGCAGATCAGGGTGTCGGTCACTTGCTGCAAGTCTTTGGTCCTGGAGATGCTGGGGCAGGTAGGCAGGCACTGCTGGGGCAGGTAAGTAGGCACTGCTGGTGCAGGTAGGCACTGCTGGCGCAGGTAGGCTTTTGCTGGGTCTCCTCGGGTGGGCTTTGCTGCTGTCGTGTCCAGCTGGTGGAGCTCCCCGTGTGCCGGTAACCCACTCCTCACTGCCCTCGGTGCAAACTTAGGGACTCCGCTGAGTATTTGAAGAGGAACCACAGACCCGGGTGTGCAGAGTCCTGACTCTAGATAAGTCCTTTATGGTCACAGAGTCCCTGCCTTTCTGTGGGGTCCTGTATGGTCACTGATTCCCTGGTTTGATGTAAGGTGCCGAGCGCTCAGTCTCTCCCCCTGGCCCCAAATGTCTTGGAGTCGGTACCGGGTGATCGGTATTGTATACACGGGTCCGGTATACGGTCACTTCGCTATTGGGGTCAGACAGCAGGACATGACCTGACCCTAAAACAGAAACGACTGTGACCTACAAATTGGGTTCTGAGGACCACGTCTGGGACAAGAGCCGGGAGTTTGCTACAATGTATCAAGAGGTGGGAAAGCCTGTCCCTTTAACTACAAGCCAAAGCTTACAGGATGCAACCCGTGTCTCTAACAGAGGGAGATGTCTCTAACAGAGGGAGATGTCTCTAACAGAGGGAGATGTCTCTAACAGAGGGAGATGTCTCTTTGGGAGAAGTGTCTGAGTATGCTGTCTCCCGAAGTCTATCATTAAGGTCTCTTTGGGGTTATGTCTGCTATTCTAGAATACAGCCTAAAGAATGGAACAGGATGCAGTCTCTGTGGCCGTCTCTGTAAGGACCTCTCTTGAGCTGTCTGTGTGTCGGGGGAGTACTGTTTGCATGCAGTCTGAAGAAGGGTCTGTTGTCACTGTTACCCCGTCACACTCCCTGGCACATGAAGAGTGATCTCCAGTCTCTGGGTGCTGGATCAGCCTCTCTGTAGGGTAACCTTCTCACGGGGTGTCTCTCTCCAGCGGTCTTGTTCCAGAAGAAGGTCTCAGCCAGCCTGTGGACATCAACAGAGACCCTCCAGAAGAATCAGATCCAGCATCTCCTGCCCGCCACCCGAGGAGACAGCCTGGAGAATTGGAGTCCCAGCTTCTTTTCTCTCCCCAAGCAGCCTTTTCCAGAACAAAGTCCACAAAATCTCCAGAACAGTAAAAATAAATAAATTAAAACAATCTTTGTTTTGCTGAAATGAATTGCAGGATCTCCTGGTCCCAAAGTGGAGGACACAAAAAAAAGAGAAAGAAAGCTGTGGTTGGAGATGAGAAAAAGCCGCAGTCTGTCCCGAAAATGTGTCTTTTTTCTTTAGGAGGCTGGATTTGTCATGATTAGGGGTTTTGTGGTTTATATAGCGAGTCCTCTGCAGCCAGCATTTGAGAAACACAAACACGTGGTCTTCTGACACCAGATCTCAGCCATGTACATGCCCCAAACCCCAACCATCAAAAAGCAGGGGGTCATTAGAATGGGCCGACCTTCCAACCAGCACCACAAGCCCAGATCCTCATCTGCCCCCTCCTCTGGGCAACTAATGATGATTAACCCCCACCAGCAGCAGCCAGGACTCAGAGGGGTTAAAGGACCCTCCTAGCTGCCCAAAAGCTCATGCACAGAATAAAATCTAGAAAAAGAGACAGTTCCCCGTGTGTTAGGAGGTAAGAGACTGCTTGTTTTGGGCAGATCTTATTAAAAGACTTTCCATACCCAATAGTAAGAGTGAAGAACGCCTCCCGCAGATAAGGACCTATGAGAAGAACGCAGTCACGTTTGGCTTCTGCTGTACTCTGGCATGTCCTGTTTCCACCTTCTTGGCCGTGTCTTGGGTTTGGGGAGTGGGGGGTGGAAGCTGTCTCGAGTGGCAGTGGGCTTTTATTATTTGGTTTCTTAGGGTGATGATGATGGTGAGGAGTGCTGGCCCATTTATATAAAGACGTTTTGTTTTTAATCTCATGAATGAAGCAAGAACATGCGGATGTACCCGGAATAAACTGTGCGTTCTTTTCTGATCGGAAGGCATTGCTGATCCGCTTGAGATTTAACCCTTTCAGTGGCACGCTCTTACTTGATCAGGCTGTGAACTGGTTAAATTCTAAGGGGTCTGCTATTGAAAGGTTACATTCTGATGGATTAGGGGTTAATGAGAGTTGACAACCAGGGGTGGTGTGATGTGTGTTCTCTGCGACTCCCATCACCACCAGTTTGGTCTCGCTCCTATCTGTAGGCTCCCTGCAACTTAAATGTTTAAAAGCTAAGTCATTCTTGTTTGTAGAAGCTATACAATATCTCTGCAACTCCCATCGGCCCCGGCTTCTGTCGTGGCTGAGAGTGATGGGAGTTGTGATCCATTCACGGGTGGTCTCGGTCCTATCAATAAGCTTCTGCAATCTAAATCTTAAAAAAAACATACAAAGGGATAATTTTAGCAGTCTATGGAAAGTGTTTAAAAAAAAAAAAAAATTATATTGTAAAATTTTAGCAAACAGTACAATACAGAATACACACCGGGGATAATGTACAAACACAATTCACATTCTTTTTTTGTAGTAAAAGTGTTTTGTTTGTACACCTATAGAATACACGTGTCCGAAAACAGGCAAAAACTGTAATAAACACAATTTAGTAAATTAATATTAATAACATAAAAATGTGTGTGTGTGTGTTTTGCCTGTACAGTAAGATCAGTCTTGTTCCATGGTGTGTCATTTTGCAATATTGTTCTGTTGTGTTGGCCTATATGTACAGCACTTATGTTGTCTTTTTTAAAGAAATATTTATGTGTATGTGTGAAGGTTTTATGTATAAGTATGTTTTAACCGTTCATTGGCCATGGAAGAGCTACAGAATAAAAAGAACAGGGTGTCAAAATGGTTAAACTACCTTTTGTGAGTTTTGGTTTTTAATATAACTACATTTCTGTCCTGTTAAGGGTTAAAATGCAGCACTGGGCTATGCAATTTGTGCATATTTGTGTTTTACTAAACACCGTACAAGGGACACGTGTTAAAACCAGACGTTTACTTTTACAGAACTCGGTTAGATATGTTTAGAATTTTAAGGAAAAAAAAAAAAAGATTTAGAATACTAAACCAAGAGCCGTTCCAATAAAACTATATTTTAACATGTAGGCAACGTGGGGTTAACTGTCAGCAAACAAAGACAAAAATATTTATGTTTTTCATGCACATCCTTTGTTTTTGTTTAGGTTGTGTGTGTTTTTTTTATTTTATTTTATTTTTGCTTTACCATGACCAGTACTGATTAACCCCTGCAGTGTCAGATATAAGTGAAAATGACTAGGAAATATTAATTATGTCTATTATTTATCAATTACGCTCCTATCAAACCCATAAGTTATAAGTTTTGCTGCATGCGACACCGATGCTAAACATGGTTAAATTGCATTTGCTTGTTTTTTTAGTTTTTTTTTTTCTATACAGAAGTTTTATATTATTATGTTTAACCCATTATCATCCACAAGCGCGGATCACCTCACAGCTTGACAGTGACGGCGCTGTTGGCGTTCACCCTTTTGGCACTGAAAGAGTTAACCCCGTTGTTGCATTTGGGAGAGGGCGCTAAGAGCGTCGGGCTTCCAGCCACGGCACTGAAAGGGTGCCCGAATAACTTTATATTCACGCTGCGATCATCAGACCCGAGCCACTGACAACTTGCCGCTCGTTATGAAATATTTATAGTTGGCATGTATCGTATTTCAGTTAGAATTTAGTCAGCAGGAAATCATTGTCACACAAGCCAGGGAAACTGTGTTCAAACAGAGGCTCGCTGGCAGAAAAACTACTAATACGCTGGATGAGCAGAACTGGGATCCAAATGGAAGGGAACCAGTGAAGACCGGGGTGGGAAAGGGGGGGCTTCTCGCCATTTGGTTTCGTAGAACGCCATTATAATTCTTATTACAGTTTGTGATATTTACTCTTTAAGTGATGGATGGAAGATGGTGCAAGATCACTATTGCATGTGTTATCTCTGGCACTCAAATGGTTAATCAACTTAATTACAAAACACAGTTCATTATTCTGTTATGTGTCCCCTTGGGGTTAATATGTATTAAATTATTTTGTTTAATTTCATTTTCTTTAATTAAAATTCAGATTATTTTTTTTTATTACTGAGTCATTATTTTTAGGATTTAAAAAAAATAATAATTTCTTAATAATTGTGATCTTTTCTTTTTTTTTTTTTAATTCAGATTTTGTGCCTTTCGGCATCAGTGGCATAAAGAGGAGAAATGTTTAAGAAACATCACTCTGTAGTTACCCCCCCTTTGAATAAAAGCCGTCCCTCGCAGTTTTATGAAGTTCATTAAAAAGCAACCAGTCAGCAAAAAAAAAAAAAGGGTTATCCTTGCGGCGGCCTGATCTCCATCTGCTAATAGAATAACGCGGAAAAAAAAGTTAACTTTTCCGTCACAGGGGAGAGCTCTCTCCCAACTAAGGCTAGTTCTGGAAGGAAGGAGAGAAATGTTCAGACAGGCTGTCCGGACACAGAATGTAATGTAATGCATTCATCAGACAGACTGATTGGGGGCAGATTCTCAGAGAAGTGCGATTAAATCATGACGGAACAAAAGTCTTTTTGTCTTCCGCGAGCGTTTTCAGAAATAAAGCAATGTCAATATGAATCTTTGAAATCATTCTCTGGGTTTGGGGTTTAATTCAGGGCAGCGAACGTTTACAGTTTTATTGTATTATTTGTGTTATTTTATTGGGCCAGGGATAAGAAAAGATGTGAAGTCAAATAAGCTTTAGGGAATTTCTTTCAGATTATGTCTTTTAAAGATTTTCAGAAAAAATCTTCTATGCCTATAGAATAATCCCCCCCCCCCCAATATTCCTGGGCTGTGGGGCAGCTACCTGCGCCCAGGGCGTATTTAACTCGGGTGCTGCCTTATGCCTGACCCAGGGCAGCATTTTCTACCTGCCACTCCATGGCTGCCGTCGTCATTGCAGGGGCAACCGGAGAGCGGGCCCCAGACTGTATCATCATTATTATTAGTAGTACATGGTAGAGCTACCATTCATTATTTATTTATTTACTAGTATCCCTTAAAAACAACTTTATAAAAAAAGAAAAAACTGCGAACCCTAAGAAGATAAAGTTAAGATGGCTGCTCACTTTATATACACATACGGAGGAACTTCCCAGGGTAAGCTACTCAGAGCGCTCTCTTCTGGGGAGCGGCTTCATGAGGGGGCAGGACACACTATGCACGGAGGCGGGACTAGCCCTAGACAGCCTTAAGTTGGCCCAGAGTAGGAGGGAAAGTGAGTGGAGCGTGGTCATAGTCAAACCTCTTCTGGGAAGTGTCTCACGAGGGGGCAGGGCTAACTATGCATGGAGGCGGGACTAGCCCCAAGACAGCCTTAAGTTGGCCCAGAGCAGGAGGGAAAGTGAGTGGGGTGTGGTCATAGTCAAACCTCTTCCGGGAAGTGTCTCACGAGGGGGCAGGGCTAACTATGCATGGAGGTGGGACTAGCCCCAGTAGGGCGTGGTCATAGTCAAACACCGCCCCTCTTCCCAGAGGAAGAGGAAACTGATCTGGAGACCCAGAGAACCAGAGCATCACCTGGAGACTCCGGGTAAAACCTGGTGATACTACAGATATCTTAATGAAAGTCTATGGGGGGGGGGGGGGTACTTCATTACATTAGCCGGAGTTCATTGGTTCTACCTTAAACAATCAGCTCAATGGTGTTTAAGTAGGCAATTTTACCAAACTCTTACATGACCGCATATAATGTCAGCCTGGGTCTTCTTGTAAAGTTCATTAGAATAATATCAATCTTAATGCCTACACTACATTACAATATACAGCACTATAATAAATTAATATAGAAAACATATATTTTTCAGTATAAAAGCAGATAATTGTCCTATAGATGTGATTCTGTATTTATAAACCTGCCGGCTGTCTTTTGTGCCGTATTTGCATGGCGCATATTATAGCATTTGTTTCACCTTTACCTTACGGATGTTGTGCTGTGCAGTTATTGTGAGTGTTTTTGTAAGGGAAAAGGTGGAACGTAAGCAAAATTGTCATCCTTAGCTGGAGGCAGAGCATGCAGGTATTCAAAGCAGCACTTCCTATAGCAGCGAGCGGAGCCTGGACCGGTGGGCAGGCTGGATTTGTTTGGAATATGCATCAATTTGCAAAATCCAAAACTTAAAGGAAATGCTAACAAAAGCAAAAAAGTATAACCCTTTCGCTGCCGACAGCGATACAAAAAAATACCTTACAAGTAAGATGTGACTGATATTCTGTATTCCAAATAATGTATTTGCTTATTCCGTTTACCGGCTGAGAAGGTATGAATAACGTATGAAATATGTTATATAGAGATTTGCGTTTGCTGCGGCATTTTTTATGTGTCTGGAAGTTCTATACATTTGCTTACCTGCATCATAGATAAAGATAGAATTTTTTTAGATCTCAAATAGGTAGCAACAGGGCTCTATACCACTGGATCGCCCATCATGCATCTCACTAAGATCCTGGTTTGTAGACTTAGTCGGAACAAAAATTGCGTAATAATAATATTAAAAAAGATGGACACCTGGGCATCTTCTGCAGGGCCCTCTTGGCCTTTAACATCGGGGGGGGGGGGATAACTTAAAGGAGAGAAATAATAATGCAGATTCTGAGAACAGAAAATTTAAATATATTGTTTATTTTAAGTTGTACCAATTTATGTTTAATCCCCTTTAAAAAAATAAATTACCGTAATATATGTTGTCCAATGTAATAAAACATTTCCATTATATTTTATCTTGTTTATTGTATTTTGAAACAGACCATAAATTTCAAATTTAGATCAACCTCTATAACACAAATGAAGCACCTGAATATGATAAAAAGAAAGCATAACTAACTGTGAATCATACGTCCTTCTATCATTTCTGATCTCCCTGCCAGCAAATTAAATAAATTGAATACAGAGAAGTTCCATTATTTCTACATTCCATGTACTTTATCTTTCCTAGATCCAGATAGCAGAAAATTAACAAATAAACAAAAGTGTGGGGCAGGAGACAGCAGGATAGTGGCGCTTCACATGAATATCTGTTCCAGTTATTCCAGACCAGAATTTAAATGGAGATAATAGCAATTTACTTAAGTAAGCAGCCTCACCAACAAAGAATAAATATTCAATATTTGAATGTACTTTAAAATGCATTCTTTCCTTGTAGAGAACTAACATACATGCTCATGCTACACACATTTATACTAACACACACTGCCAACACACACACTCCTTCTAACACACTTACACATACACACTCACGTTAACACACATACAGTATAAACATATACACTATTAATAACACACACTTTCTTGCACTAAAACACAAACTTATAAATTCATGCTAACACACACGCATGCTAACGCACTTACACATACAAACTCATACTAACACACATTCCCTCTAACATACACTTACACACTCATTCTACTCATTCTAACACACATATGTTAACTTACACATACACTGTAACATACATACATATCTTCTCTCACAAGCTCTCCCGCCATCTCTCCCTCACTTCCTCTCCTTACTGCCTTACCTTGTTTCTCACGCTTTTCGTGCCTTCCTTCCATCCTAACCCTGTCTCTCTCTCATTCCTTGCCCGCCTCTCTGCCCTCTTTACCTTCAAGGAGAGTTATTTCTCATGCTTTCGCTGAAGGGTAACATAACATTGTGGTACGCGACCCTGAAATGTTCTGTGTGCTGGTCCATGTTAAACCGAGCCTTTTAAAAAAAAAAAATTATGGAGCGGCCCGGAGGGCCAGCCCGCCCCTGACTCTAGTGATAAGAGCGGTTTTCAAACTTTGCTCAAGAATTACTTTTTATGCATGGCAACAGTGTGTCTCACGTGGTGAGATTTTAGAAGCTGATATTAGCAGTCCATCCCAATTTTGAATTCCTATGCAAAATATTAATACCTTGATCTAAGTTCGGTGACTGCTTTATAACTTCACAACAGAAAACCGCATTCATACTTAAAATAAGTAAAAAAAACTTTTACAGCTGGCGCGATGTTCAGCTGTATTTTGACAGAGGAGATCCCCAAGCAAGTCTGCTTTAATGACAAAAACCAGAACATCCACTTTGGCAGATCAAAAAGCTACTTGTTTGAAAGACCTCTCCAGTTCCTTGCAAATAACGTGATACATTGTAGTTATTGTTACATTTCCTTTTTCCCATATAAAACCCCGTGGGGTATTCATCTGATACAGTGATTTTTTTTTTAAAGTTACAGATATGTATGGAGAAGGTGATTATGTCAGGGTCACCAAAACCTTACTTTCACTGTCATCTTGGTCAAAGGTTCCAATTTTCCTGAAATATTGACTCCTGCAAACTTACCCCCTATACTCTTGGGGCACATCAAACCAGACCTCCACAATACCCCCCTAGGCTATACAGTGGTCATTTGAGGTCTATCTGGTGGAAACACTTCTAGAAACTACCTAAGACTCAACTGACTGGCTCATCAGAAGACACAATGTCCCTCAACAATATTTCCTGGACCTCTCATTGTGAAATAACTCCAACGAAATAAATATCCCATTTTCCATAAAAAAAGTAGAAAAGGCATGTTTCTGTTTTAAAACAAACAACATTTATTGCAATAACTAATTCCTACCCCTACACTAACATGCAGTCCTGGTTATGTTTAATGTGATCTTAGGACAATGGAATGTTAGTATCTTAAATGTAATTAAATAATGAATTTACCTTTTATCTGATGTTCTTCGCATTAACTTGTCTACCATTCTCTTTATGACCAAATGCACTTAGCCATTCGTGGAATTTCCAAGGCTCTTTTTTTTTATTTCTTTAACCCCTTGATGACAATTGCCGGTCCGGGCACGTCACCGAAATTCAAGTCGATAACGACAAATGACGTGCCAGGACCGGCACGTCTTTAAACGGGTGCAGAAAGCGATCTATTTTCGCTTTCTGCACCGAAACGGCGTTGCTGTAATGCCTCGACCTCGAGGCATTCAGCAACGCCATGATCGGCACAAAGGGGCCATCTCTGGCCCCTCCCCAGGGCGTCAACATCCTTTTTAAAAACGCCCGTTTTAAAAGCGTTTAGGAGGCGATCAACGATCGCCTCCTAAACTTAAATGGTGTCGCTGGAATGCCTCGATCAGGAGGCATCCAGCGACACCAAACACTTACCTGGGGATGGACTGTGACCGCTCCGGAGAGCGGTCACAGCCGCAGCTGCCGGTGATCTTCGCCATCAGCAAGATGGCGGCGGCCCGGGAAAAAAAACAATAAAGACGAAAAAGTTTGCTAGACGGTCTCCAGACCCTCTAGAGAACTCTGGCTCCACTTGCAGGTTGAATACAGGTACTGCATTCAACCATGCAAGTCAATGGAGCCCAGCTTTCTAATCACAGTGTGATTAGAAAAAATAAATTAAAAATAAAATAAAATTAATAATAATTAGAAAAAAAATAGTAAAAAAACAGTAAAATGTAAAAATAATTTCCCACTGATGTCACTATCAGGGGAACCTTCAAGTTGAAAAAAAAATGTTAAAAAATATTTTAAAAAAGGCAAAACAAATAAAATATATATATAAAAAATATATTTTTGTGAGCAAGTCCTAAAATTAGCATATTAGCTTAAAACAATTCTCGCATGGAAAGAGTTAAAATACTGGGGTGTCTACTTTTAAAAAAAGTATGATTTGATGGGGTAAATTGAAATGGCCGGGTTCAACAAGGTCCCAATTAACACGGGGGGAAGGATGGCCACACATCTAATTTCCAATTAGAAAAATGCACACGTACCAAATGTGGCCTTTTAGTTCCCCCCAAAAATGACAAACCCATGCATGTGGGGTATCACTGTACTCAGGAGATGTTGCTGAACACATATTGGGGTGTCGTGTGACAGCGGCATATACCAGGAGCTGTAAATTCATACATAAATTAGGTGTGTGTGGGAAAAATACACACACAAAAATACTACTGCAAACTTTGAAAAAAAGCTGGTGGTAAAATGTGTGCATGCAAAGAGTTAAAATACCAGCATTTAAAATACCCTGTGGTGTCTAGTTTTCAAAAATATATGGTTTTGTTGGGCACACTGAAATGGCCCGGCTCAAAGATGTACCAAATAGGGCACGGGCAGTGGATCCCCAAATGCCAAAGTTCAACATTGAAAAATGTGCATGCCCCAAATGTGGCCGTTTTGCCCCCAAACAGCCAGGCAAAATCATTCATGTGGGGTATCACTGCGCTCAGGAGATGTTGCTGAACACATATTGGGGTGTTTTGTGATAGTGACATATACGAGAACTTTTTAATTCATACCTGAAGTAAAATGTGTGTGACAAAACAAATGCAAAAAAATGACTACCACAAAGTTTGACAAAGACTGGTGGTAGATATGGTGCATGGAAAGAGTTAAAATACTAGCATTTGGAATACCCTGGGGTGTCTTGTTTTCAAAAATATATGACTTGATGGGGTAAATTGCATTGGCCAGCCCTTTTGCCCCCAAACAGCCAGGCAAAATCATTCATGTGAGGTATCGCTGTACTCAGCAGATGTTGCTGAACACATATTGGGGTGTTTTGTGATAGTGATATATACCAGAACCTGTTTATTCATACCTGAAGTAAAATGTGTGTGAAAAAACAAATGCAAAAAAATTACTACCATAAAGTTTGACAAAGGCTGATGGTAGAATAAGTGCTTTGAAAGGGTTAAAATACTAGCATTTGGAATACCCTGGGCTGTCTAGTTTTCAAAAATATATGACTTGATGGGGTAAATTGCATTGGCCAGCTTCAAAGATACCCGAAATGGCACATGGGGGGAAGAATTACCAGATTTGGAAAAAATGGCTTTGAAATAGCAAAACGCTACCTGTACTTATTGCTCCATAACGTGCAGAAAAAAGCAAAAAAACATAAAAACATTGGGTATTTCTAAACTCAGGACAAATAGTAGAATCTATTTAGCAGTTTTTTTTATTACCTTTTATAGATGAGTAAAAGATTTTTCAACTAAAAGTTAGAAACAGTCATTTTTTTCTAAATTTTTCACCATATTTTATACTTTTTTAAATAGTAAATAATATGATACAATCAAAACAATGTCATCTAAAGAAAGCCCTTCTTGTCCTGAAAAAAACAATATCTAATGTGTGTGGGTTTAGTAAACGGGAAAGAAGAAAATTACAGCTAAACACAAGCAGCGCAGAAATGTTAAAACGGCCATTGTCACGAAGGGTACAAAAAGTAAAATCAGCCTTTGTCACGAAGGGGTTAACATCACAGCCTTACTACAAGTAAATTAATTCATGAAAAATATGAATCTATTGCTTGTTCTGTTTGTACGTCTGAACATTTCAAGTGTAGACAGACCCCTTGGTGACATTGTGACCACTGCATTGTCCCTGCTTTGGCTATTCATTAAAGAGGCACTCTAGCCATCATACTTTTAAGGTATATGATCGGCCCCTTTAAATTGTCATGTGGCCCCCTATAAATGCATTTGGGGATTCTGCACAATCTCACCATACACATCTTCTCGCTCCTACTCTTGCAGGAGATATGTTTAGCCAAACACACTTTCTTCTGCCTGAACCTACGGTGTATTCGCCGCTGGTGAGCTCCAGGGCTGGCTTGGCAAGGGTTCTGGGAGGTCTAACCCTCACATGTGCATGTACATAAAGTGTTCCATTGGTTTTAATGGAACCATTTGCCTGCTGCTGATTGGATACTTTAAGCAGCCAATCAGTTGTGTGAAAATGGGACAATGTTGCGGGTTCTGAGCTTCTCCAGAAGGTGACTTTATTTTAGTGAATACAAAAAAAGGTAGGGTAAATTACCACTAAATAATCAGTGATGGGTTATTGGGCAAAACAAGGTAGATGTTGCTTTGACCCTAAAAAGTTAAATGCTCTATTACTCTATTTTCTTGTTGATTTCTCACCTAGTAAGAAGGTTGTAAATATTATGAGCCTCTCTTCCTTTCTTTCCCCGCTCACTTCGTAGAGTTTACTGTCTTACTGTCTGTAGCCAAGCTGGTTCCCCTTTCCGACTTGTCAGTTTATAAGTTCTCTGAAAATCCACAACTGGTTTCATTTCTGGGTCTAGATTGCATTTTCCCCATCTCCTGAACCTCAGATGAGTCAGAATTAAACAAAAAAAGAGACAAACCAAAAAAAATGCAGTGAAAAAAGATGCCAAGACGTGCCAGTAAGGTAGACCCCATCGTTAATTCTCACTGTCCTCTATTGTAATAGCGCCACAAAATCTGCTCTATAAACAAAATGTGATGGGATAAATTTATTTTGAATCAATGCACCTGTATTCAAGCAGGAGTTTCAGTTGTGGTGTTGGGATGCTTGGACAACACTAAATCATAGTAGAATATGAAGGAGTCAGCTCCAGACTGAGTGTACGTTTGCCCTGAGACCCAGAGATTAGGGGACAAACCCTGAGATTCAGGGGCAAACATTGACAATGCCCAGGTTTGTGGAAATTTCCCTAAGCAGGCCCATAGAAGGACTTGGGGTAATTCTTCGGTATAGCCCGTTCCTGCATATTGGTGTTATCTGATATGAGAAAAAAGAATTCCCAACGTGTAATAAAATCACGGTACACTTGAAAGGTGTTTCCATAAACAAATATGATTTATGTGACAGAGATATCATATGTGATTCTGAGAAGCAAATTGCATGTAAATCACTTCTTTCAACTCTTTCTGTTGTTCGTGATGTAAATTTAGTCACGGTACAAGAGGATTATCTCAAGGAGCATACTGCATGCTGTGTTAATAATATCTATTATTAGTTCTTCACAGAATTCCACGCGCAGTTTGTTGTATCAATATTTAAATATTATCATAAGGGATCAGTTTTAAATCAGGAGCAGCCTCAGGCCCCGATGTGGGGAAGCAGAGCGACTGAGGACAGTAAGAGGGAAAGTATGGGGGTCAAGTCCAGTTAGAAAAATTAGGCAGAATATGGCTGAAAATCTGCAAATATTCTGAACTCCTAGATAAAAGGGAGTAAAAAAGGGATTCATGCCCTAAAGAGGCATTTCGGAGGTATGCAACTTGACCTTTAAAGCAGGGAAACCTCACCAGGGCTGACTATTCATAATGCTAAGTGAAGTCCATAAGATATTTTATCTCTAATCATCATACCTGGGAGCTCTTAGGGCTTGACCCATAGTCCCGGGGATTTTGCAACAATCTCAGGGTGATGGGGCAGATTCTCATGGGCTCAGGGTGATGGGGCAGATTCTCATGGTCTCAAGGTGATGGGGCAGATTCTCATAGTCTCAGGGTGATGGGGCAGATTCTCATGGTCTCAGGGTGATGGGGCAGATTCTCAGGGGGATGGGGCAGATTCTCAGGGGGATGGGGCAGATTCTCAGGGGGATTCTTAGGGCCACACAGTCTGGAACTGATTCCTTCTTGTTCTCCTCTTCTGAGCTTCTACCAAGTTGCGACAGTTGAGATCCAACTAGTACAATGTGAGATCCTCTGAGAATACAGAAGTAGCCAGTCGCTCCAACTCACTTTGCCAGCACAATACCCCAGATATTAGGTTGCCAAAGTAGATCCAAAGTGGTTCAAAGGATTTATTAGGTTTGCTAAAGAGATTACAGGACCAAAAAAATATATTGTTTTTTCCCCAATGGAAGGAATATATACAGGCGATGACGAGTAGGCTCTGGAACTTTAAGGCCAGCGGCCACTGATGACATAAGTAAGGCCAAGTATATCCAGCCTGGGTCGGATACTGCAGCACCTGACCCGGTGAGAGTGTGGTGCTGTTGGCCAGTGGCATTTGCCCGGTGTGCCAGATGGCCAGTCCAGACCTGAATATATAAAAGAATGCGATACAAGTATCTGAGTATCTGACAAATGATCCTTGCAGGGTCTGCCGTGGGGTATTAGTTCTGTCTCTTGAGTAAAACACTTGCCCATTTATTGGTTTGGAGCAAATTAAACAAAGCTACTTGTTTCTTAGTGGGGGCTGATGGGGAACAAGCAATAATGGAATAGTCTGTGACTCAATTTGGACATCTGAATTCAGTTTGTAGCGTATCGCAAACAGCTGGGTGATTAGTCAGAGCTAAAACAAATGTAACCCATTAACCAGATTATCATGGATATCGCACAGTCAAATTAATCACATTTATTGTGTAAAAATGTAGCTGATGTCTTGTGATTAATTTCATTGAGTGGTGAGGAGAGGCTTTCAAAATTAAAGTGTTATTGATGTTCTGGAATTACCAAAATGCAACATTTAATACAATTCTTTAATACATGTGGCTGCCATTTAAATTATTATTTACTTACGATTCAAGTCGTTCTCATTTGCTGTCTTTCCCTTAGTTAGTGTAAGAAAAATAGATAAAACCTTATTATCCCAAGAGAAAATGGAGCCTTTAGATAACGTTTGTGGTTTTAACTTTCACACTTCACTATCCATTATGAAGGGCCAACACTAGCAAGTTTACCAGCATGTAGGGCTGATCTGGCCCTGTATAATGTGTAATACAATGTATAATGAGACTTTTAAACTAAATCTCATTGTTACAACTATACAGTATACAGGGCCAGCCAAGCTCTTTCTACAGCAGCAGCTCATTGAGATTGGCTCTTCATAATGTATAGTGAAGTCAAAGACAACTCTCCTGCCAACTCTCCCTTTAGTGAATAAACCCAGAAGGGCTTCCACTTGACAAAATGAAGTCAAGGAGACGTGTTGCATCCACGAAGTGCTTCTCTACTGCCAAACGACCAACTTATCAAATGTTGGATGCATCTTCATAACACAACCTGACAGCAATTCAATGGCAAATTCACTGCTCCACTGGGAACTCAAAATATCAACTCAGCTCAAAACATATCCAAACACAGCGTGAAATATCAAAACATTTTTATTTTTTTTCTTCTTTTTTTTTTAAATGATACACAGTAATCAGGGTTATCATTTAATAGAAAAAGAGATGTAATGTAAAGAAGGTTAAACACCAAGAGGGTGGTAGGTAAGTGGATCAGTCCCCCAGCAGAAGTGGCAAAGGCTAATACAGAGGGGAATTTAAACATGCATGGGATAGGCGTATGGCTCCTAAATCTAAGACGAGACCAACGACTGATTAAGGTTTGAGTCTTTACAGCAGGAAAAACAGGCGACTAGACGGGGGCCAAATGGGGCCGATCTGCCGGCATATTCTATGTTTGTATGAATACATGCTTTATGGAAGCAGTGATTTTAATCCAACACTAGAGGTAAGACATTTGTAAGGCACCGATTGTACCCCTGGCACTAAAGACATTAAAATCTCATATAAAAAAAAAAACCATATAAAAATGATTATATCTTATTATCTTGCTGTGCTGTCAAATTGGCAAAGTTCTCCCTGAAATAACATGTCAAATAAACAGTACGATTATAAATATTCATCTGGCAAAATCATATAAATATGGAATACAAGGAATATAGTATTCAGTTTATTTTAGAAAATGAACTGTATGACTCCGAACCAATTCCACATTTATAATGAGTATTTCAATATTGATACATGTTGGGTGGCAGAGCATATTTTAAAATGTAATTTGGGATATTTTTGTAAAATGTATTTTTCTGTAGATTCCTGTCTCTGCTTTATTTTTAGAACAGGCAAAGCAGAATTAGTATGTATGTCATTGATGTGCTGACTGTGAAGTGTGTTATATGTTTTAATCCATTTGTATTAAATTGTACAGTATCAAAGACGATTAATATGTTATATTCTGGTTAATATATTTTATAAATTAGTTATTGATCTGGAATCTGTGTTTGTAGGAAACAGCTCATTCAGAAGAATTTTTTTGGGCTAATTTAGTGAAAAAGTTTGCTAGGTCCTTCATTTCTTTTAACTAAAGGACCTTAAATGTAAATACATTAACCCGCCACCACCATCTTTTTCATCTCACTGATAGGGGAGAAATATCGGGGCTTTGCTTTGCCTATATTGATCCAAAGGACTCTAGAATGGCTACCAAAGTAGGACCTCTCATCCTTGCATTCTTAGGCTTAACACACAGAATAGAAACCGTGTTTTCCTAACACACAGACATATTAAAAGAACAAATGATCCTGATGTCCCTTTAAGTGTGTCGAGCTGCTTGGCCTCTACACTTGCCACTTGCCAGCATGTTTGCCTGTCTAACAGACTTGTTTGCCAATGGCATGGACAGGTCACACCTGAGTTCCAACAAAAACAAGGTAGCTCGGGAACCTGCAAGGTTCCAATATCTGTGCTGTGTGGACTGCGCAGAAGATAGAATGGACATGGCTACCCTTTTAATCCCATTTTATTAGGTTGATAAGAATTGCAGGTTTACAAAGTAAAGAACATCACAGAACATGCTCGATAAGTAACCTAAGCCTTAAGCATTCTGGCTAAGGGGGATGTGACTCAAAGGACTTATAGAGAATTAAGGACATCATGGTAGGTGTGAATGGCTGGCTGAATGTTTTGGGAAATTGGAGATCACCTATATAACTGGTCCATCGACACTATGAAGGTGTGTAGTTCAGGTGGCACAGACCTCCATAGTACCTTGATGTGGAAGTAGAAAGACACAAGTTCCTAATAAAGCTACAACTGCAACAAATTAAAACTAAAATCCTAGAGTAGACCATGAACAGGAAAGACATTTTTACTAAAAATAAGTGTTCCAAACCCCCCACCTCTCAGTCCTGCAAACAGTTAATGCCCAGACTTCGTGCGACAATGTTTTGGGAAGTAAAATTTCTGTTTTTTCCTGTTTTGTGAATCAAAAGGTGTTAGATCCATTCATGTGTTTTTAAGGGAATGGAATACAGATGGGTCCGTCCACACGCCAGACCAAAATATCTGTGATTGCCTCGGAAACAACATTCCGTGTTTTTAGTGCAGAAAGCAATTATCCATCTGGAAGTAAATTACTGTACATCTCTTTCATTCATTCACCTCTGCCTAAGTCTACTCTTTCAGCGGACAGTTGGACCTTGTGTTACCCAGCAGCTTCTCTGTGGTCCACAGAGCTGTGTGAGGTCTTCCTTACTTTGTGTTAGGAAAGATACTGTAAAATGCCTAAGCGGTCTATATTCCTCCCCAAAACACCCCCCCCCTATTTGATCCTAAACATATTATTTGATTGGAAATGAATGTTAACTGCATCCTGATCAAAGCTATTTTCCCAAAGGCATGTTGTGATATTTTCATTCTCTTAATTTTGTTTAAATGCCTCTGAATGATTTCATTTGTAGGACAGTTCAGCATTTTCCTCCCCTTTTTTTTGCATTTTCAGAAAGCTCTCTGTTATGCAACACAGCTCAATGGATGCTTCAGACTACCAGTCTGCTTCCAACAAGTTTAATTTGTCTGGGATGAAATAACTTAAAGATGTTTTGACTTGGTCTTGATTAGAGAGGGAAATATATTGGTTAATTAAAGTCTCCTATAGTTGGAGGTTACTGTTTTTCAGGTTAGAAGTTACTGAGTTTTGCCAGGTGTGTCCGTAGAACAACCGAGAACAAATTCCTGCGAATACATGATTTGAAATAACCTTATTGAATAAATTGGAAAAAGTTACATGACATTCCAGCATTCTTATACACAATTATATAGCATACATGTTTGCATTCTTGCACGTATACACGAGCAGAAGTTTAATAAATGGAATATTGTTGTTTTTTTAAGTTTTTGGCCTTAAGCTATATTTACATATTGGGAAACTTTTCAAAAGCACTAGGTTTTATAAGTCACACCAATTGCAAATGTTTAGCAGAAAATGTCTATTTCATAAATTTTGACAGTTAAATATATATTTGAAAATATTTTTTTTTAAATTAATTGTTTTAATCTCCTTTCAGAGTAAATAATTTACAAAAGTAAAAAAAAAAATACACAAAGAACTAAATTTGTAGTCCCCAATAGCTTCCGATTTAAGTCATTGTTAGCCATTTGAGAGCCCCATGGCATCCTCACACCAAACTGTCTTCATCTTTTCATGTTAAAACGTAATTACTGTCCAGTTCGTCAGCAATATAAGTGAAAAGAAGTCCAGGGCTCCGGATTTCTTTTCCTGAATATGCGCTCACAAATGCCATTGGAGCCCCGTCATCTAGTCCAGTACGAGGTCTTTGTTTTCAGGGGACTGTCCCCTGATTGAGACTTTTGTCCCCGGTCACTATTTGCTCCCTGATGTGTCCAGTGACATCATAATAAAGGTGTTGTTTATTATAAAGCTTAGCAAATCTACAATAAGCTTACATAACATGTACCCACCAAAAAACAATAACTACGCAAAATCAATATATTTAGATTAAATATCACCCTTAACAAATTTCTATGATATGAAAGTTTAGAAAAATTATACATTGAAGCACAATTATCTAGGTTAGATTAGTAAATGGGGTGCCACAAAATTACATATTTTTGTACGAGGATAGAATGCTGACAAATATGTTAATTTTCCGTTACTTAATTTTCCTTTATAAGCATGTCAGGTCTATTCTGGTCTAGTGCAAAACATTATAATAAAAAAAGCAAAAAAGGCATTTTTTAATAGAAAATACCACTTTTTTGAAATAGAAATATAGAACCCTATCTGTTTATGATCAAAAAAGTTGTTTTGATGGTACTTTCCTTTGTAAGTAAAGGATATATTTTTACCGAATTGGCCAAGGAGGCAGGCATATGATAGTGGCCATCTGGCCCACCTAGGCTGCCCAATTTACACTAAAAACCATTGGTGCTGCCAGGCTTAAAGCTTTAATTTCATACTTCACAAGGTTTTCTTGTGGACTTAACAAGCAAACTTACATTCTTTAACGGTATTTACTGTCCACAGTCTGCTGTAGAGCACAATTCTCTTTGTGGAAAATATTTCTGCCCATTAAATGTAAAATCAAATTGGGCTGAGTTAGTACTTGGTTTTTAAGAGGTTATTCTTTTATCTGAGCTCCGTCCAAGATCTCTTAAAGGAGGTGCCAAATTAATTACAGAAAATAAAAATCACATGACTGTTCCTTTAAACGGGATTTTTTTCAACTAGTATCAGATTAAAAATATGTTTTCTAAAATATTTTAGTTTTCTTTAAAAAAAACAGTTGTAGTTTTTATAATATAATGTTTCCAGGCAGCTGCATACCAGCCATTTGTATGAGTTTTCGCTCTGTTATCTGAGCCTACTAGACAAACACCCCCAAATCCTTATCATACTGCCTGTGGGAAACCATAGAATGGCTCAGTCACAATCACACAGCCTGACACTCCGACTAATGCAAGTCTATAGAGGAACTAACCTCATTAGCATTACCATAAAGTATCAGCTCAGTGTGGTGAAGAATCCTTCCCTTTCCCCACACTCTGCTATTAAAACACAGGTTTTGGGACTTTTTTACCACGGTGTATCAAAAAGGTAGTGAAAATAAACATGTGAAATCTTACTTCTTTACATACGAGTAATAAAATATACATCCTATGTGTTACTCCTTTGGAGGGACAGCCCTTCATTAGAAATCCCTGTGTTTCACTCTTTTTCAAAGGGACTTTTACATTTTTGTGCATTATTACCTTAAAGGTATAAGATTTCCATGTTTAGTATTTAGTGTTTTACATTTTTAATTTAGTTAAAAAGATGAGCTAGAACCAAGATCCAGGTCCACCTAAAACGAAGGAGGACTGTTATATCTCAGTCATAATTATTTATTATATTATTTTAACATTTATTTTTTAAGGTGTATGTCTTCTGGCTCCGATTAATTTCATATTATTGCAGACTGCGTCGGAATCTTATTGTCGGGCCGGTCAGAAAGTTGTAAACCACTTCCTGGACCCTACATTGCGCATGAGCCTCGAGCCCTAGATATACAGCCTCTCTGTAAAGCTGTTATCAGAAATAAAATTAGGTCAGTTTAAAGTGCGATGCACATAGTTCCCGTATAAAGGCCAACAGAAAGCAATACGAGAAACTTTATATTATTAAAACAAAAAAAGAAAGGCACATAGGTGTAAGAATTACAATCACTTATATTTGGGATGTAAAAGTTCCCCTTAAAAAGAGGCGCTCCCGTCGGAATATGCACTTTAATACATGTGATAGCTGAAAGGTCACTTTACATTTACATGGTGCCCCTCTTCCGAATGCATAGGGGGTTCTGCAGGATGCCAACATGTGCTTTTGCCCTTTCCTCACCCCCTTCAGCTATTTATCATCCAAGAGATGTGTTGGGCACCAGTACTGACTCACAGAATTCAAAAGAGTCCTGTCCTGCCACTGATTGGCTACTTCAAGCAGCCAATCAGTGGCAAGAATCGTCAGACCATGAAGGAGACAAGGAGCTGTTGGTTTTTTTTGTTACTATTAAAGGATGCGTTTTAATGTAGTCATTAAGTATTTTACTATGCAATATTCTTTGGACTGTCTGGGACAGTAAAATGCCCCTTTAATTGACATTAAAAAATATATGAAAAAAATCAAATCAGATTTTATAGACAGGTCCTTTGGAGGTAAAATGGTTAGTTTAATTATACCAGAAATCCCTACATAATTAATGTTACGCATAAACATGTAGCGCTAAATCACTCACATTTCCTTAACAATATAAATATAAAATATCGAATTATAAGCGTACAGACACGTACAAGTAGCCTTCAGAGCAGAATTGCGCATTTTATGTACTTTGGCCCACGCACGACACTATACTAAAGAGGAGGAAGTTCAAGGGTCGGTCCCGCTTGTAACTGGCTCGTGATTGGCTGTTAGCGGCCATGGTAAGTAAGGCTGTGAAGGCAGGCGGCCATGATGGATAAGGGCACTCATGTGCGTTCTTATTAGCAAGCTGATGAGGTTTGCTTTCACTCGAGCAGGTCGGCTTGAGCTTTGCAGAGGTAGTGGTTGCTGATCTGCCTCAGTGGGTAGGAGGTAAGTAATTGTGAAGGGGTGTTTTGTTTACATACACTCCAAGCGTACTGCAGGATTGCAAAGTACTTTTTTTGTTTGACGCAAAACATAACTTGTGTCACTGTTTGCAAATAGGAGGCTGTGTTCCTGAATGCATTCTCAAATATTTTCACCAAGGCAGGTATGAAGGAAGAAAACGTCAAAAAACTTGGGAAAAAAACCCTGCTAAATCATAAATGCCTCAATCCCTTGAGTGATGGGGGGGGATTCTGCTGTGCTAACCTGTGAGCCAAAGGGTTAAACTAGGAAGGAAACAATGTACTAAGAAATCCATATCAGTATCAGGAATTTGTAGTTGTAATTTAAAAAAAGAAAAAAAAATTAAAATCCTATTTGTTGCTTCAAAATGCTAAATGTGAAGCTGTCACCATGGAAACCATTTTGCCACCAATTTACACCAAACTTGCTCTTGGCTTAAAAGCGAGAGAATAATTTAGAAATTGGATTCTTAATTAAAAATACTTTTAAATAACATTTCTTTAAGATGTGCCTGTGATAAAATATTTAACTCCCTTGATGTTTCTGGGGGAAAAAATAAACTTATGTTTTCATGGGTCTTCTGCCTACCTGGCATAAGTAATTATTTATTATATAAACTTTATTTTACCCCCCCGGTATGAATTTAGATTAATTGTGCAGTATCCTGGGTGTATTTACAGGGGTATATAGTTTAATATCAATCCCTGGACAACTCTTCACAACTGTAAAAATAAACAAATATGTAAGGCCCACACTAAATTTGATTGGCAACCATGTAATATATTCTGCTAGGGCCACTAAAAAAATTATATAAAAAAAGGTAAATAATAATAATAATAATAAAAAATCTAGGTATATTTTTTGTGGCTGTTGTATTTATAAACTAGAAGAAACGCAAGAATTTTAGGGATATTTAGCAAAAGTGTTTTTTTTTTTTTTTTTTACTTGCGTCGGAATGTGAGTGATTTGTTCAGGCTGTGAAAATGAAAGGGGTCTGCTATGAATTCTATAGAACAAATAACAAGGCCCCGTTTTAGGATTATTAACAAAGTTCGCACACAATCATTTTAAATTAACCATTTAAAATTTTTTCGTACGTAGTGGAAGACATTATTTTGGCAGGCGAGGCTCTTTCTCCCATACCTGAGAGTACATTTTCTCGTACATATTTCCAATTGTATGTCCGATGTGACAGACTTTGGGGTCTATTCACTAAAGCAAGAAGAAGCTTGGCCGGCCCTGTATAATGTATGGTTAAATCTGAGATTACTTCAGTCTCATTATACATTGTACAGGGCCTTGCTTGCTGGGGAAACCTGCCCTTCATAACGAATATTGAAGTGAGAATTGAAAGCCACAGTTTAGGGAATAAACCCCTTTGTGGTGGAGATTTCAGTAACTGCCCCACTTGGTCACAGCCATTAAGCAAATCTGTCCCTGACAGACTGACCCGCGCGGCCTGGATAAATGCTCAATCCTACATGTTGCCGTGCAGTGTGTAATGTGAGCAGCCAATGGGGGGAGAAAACAGTTTTCCCGCCTTTTTGATTGCTCTGTGCAATGCCAGTTCAGTCAGGCAGTGGCTATTGCAGCTTCTAGCGGACATTACTGCTAATTTTTGAGTGTTTGTGCCTCATGGGATATAATAATTAAGTAATAATGATATTTGCTCGTTATATATGGTGAAGAAGATAGTAAATAGTATCCCAGGCTTCGGTTTTCATACAAGCTGTGTGTATTTTTCAGGTACCTGCCCGTTCCGTTTAGGCAGATGAGCCATAGTCTTGCGGCGAGCAACACAATGGCTTCTGCTGCGGCCTCATCGTCGGGGAGGGTGTCGGGGAAGACTACCAGTTTTGCGCCGGAGCTCCAAAGCATGATGTAAGTACCAAACCCAACAACCTCTATAAAGATGCTGCTCCATCTACTCGGCTTAACGCGTTATCCCTACTGCTGCTGAACGGCCCCTCGCCTAGGTTGAAAAAAGACCTAAGTCCATCAAGTTCAACCCTTCTACTGATCCTTCCTGCTATTGATCCAAAAAGAAGGCAAAAAAACCCAATTAATCTGTATTTCAATTATTGCCACTCAAGAGGATCTTCCTTCCTGGACCATCCTCTAAAATATTAATGTTTATTCTGTCATTTATTGTCCTGGATGAACCTTGTTTTTGAAGGCATCCGTTGTATTGGATGGAACCACCTCTCTTGGCAGTGAATTCCATGCCTTTTTTTTCCCCAAACGAGAGCAATTATTTTTTTTTGTCATTTCATTCTAAATGTTTAATCGCAACAAACGCAGAAATGTGTAAGAAGCTTTTTCTCTTGCAAAAACCTATGCCTGCTTTTGTGTCACGTGACAATTAAATGTTATAATCTGACTTGAATCAAATATATATATATTTTTTTTCTGGTAAGGCTTAGGCCTTCAACCATATCAGTAATGATGTTTCTGATGCTGCATTTAGTTAGGAGAGAGTTACATTTCGCACAGTAGGTAGATCAGCACCTTTTTAATTTTGTTACCAGTTTTACAATGAAGATTCCTTAATGTCCTCACTGGTCCTTGGTATGATTTCTACTGGGTAAGCAGCACCGTTTCTGCCACATTGAGAAAAGGGGTAACCACCCAAAACTTTGTGGGTCCCCCTTTTCTCTTGTTTTCTTTTCATTGTCCTGGCTCGTTCCTGTGTGTCGGATGTGAGGAGGTATTGTAGGCTACAAAAAAAAGGCAGGGGAAGTCCAGAATGGATTCCACCTCCCCTTGCCTCAAGTGTTTTCTTCCATAATACTGAGACAATAAATTCCACCCCTCCTCCTCAAGTGGTTTGTTCCGTGTATGCTTCCTTTTTGAAGTCTGAGCAGGGAGTGCTTCCTGCGACATCGTTTATGTCCATTTCATAACACAGGGAGAGCGGCCTGCTTTTGGAGATACCCCTTTTTGACTGGCCAGATGCAGGTGAGTGAGGGCCATATACTTATCTTAATTCAGCTGTTGCAGGAATGGTTTGGGTATTATCTCTTACACCTGCTGATTTTCTATCTCTCCGTTAAAATATTAAATTCCGTATTGTCGGTAATGAAAATGTCTAACCTCCCTTGGGTCGTCGCAGGAAACAGAAGGACTTAATTGCATTGACATGTAAGTAAATGGAGTTAAACCTAGTCCGTGGCCATTCATATGTTTTATATTATATTATTTTACAAGGCTGGCTCAGATTAATACAGACAACTTCAAAATAGCTCTTGTGGGTGTTAGTAGTCTGATATGCCGATGGAGAGATTTCTTCTTTAACCCCTTAAGGACCGGGCTCATTTTTCGTTTTGTACCCTGTGGGACCGAGGCTGTTTTGACACTTTTGTGGTGCTTGTGTTCAGCTGTAATTTTCTCCTCACCCATTTAGTGTACCCACATAAGTTATATATTGTTTTTTTCAGGACAAGATGGGCTTTCTTCAGATACCATTATTTTGATCGTATCATCTTATTTACTATAAAAAAATTTAAAAAACATGGTGAAAAATTTAGAAAAAAACACATTTTATGACTTTTATTTGAAAAATCTTTTACTCACCTAAAAAAGCAAGTAAAAAAACTAGCTAAATAGATTCTACTACTTGTCCTGAGTTTAGAAATACCCAATGTTTTTATGTTTTTTTGCTGTTTTTTGTAAGTTATAGGGCAATAAGTACAAGCAGCGTTTTTATGATTTCCAAGTCTTTTTTAACAAATCTGGTCAGTCTGCCTCCATCTCCTCTTTGGAACATCTTTGAAGCAGGTTAACTCAATTTAACCCATTCAAACCATATATTTTTGAAAACTAGACACCCCAGGGTATTCCAAATGCTGTTATTTTAACCCTTTCCATGCACCAATTATAGAACTACACTTTGTCAAACTTTGTAATAGTAATTTTTTTTATTTTTTTTTTCACACAAATTGTACTTTAGTTATAGATATACAGGTTCTGGTATATGTCACTGTCAAACAACACGCCAATGTGTGTTCAGGAACATCTCCTGAGTGCAGTGATACCCGACATGCATGGGTTTGTCGGGTTGTTTCAGATTTAAAATGCCACATTTGGGAAGTGCGCTTTTTTTCTCCATTTTGGTCAGTCTGTACCTATGCCCTATCTATGAGCTAGGCCACTCCAATTTACCCCATCAGCCATTTTTTTATATATTAGACACCAGTTGGGTATTTGAAGTGCTTTTATTTTAACTCTTTGTTGAGATTTTTGAGAAATTTTAGCACTTGCTCAAAATAATAAACTTTATTTTTTAATTTTATTTTATTTTTTTAATACTTTTTTTATATTTTTTTTACACATTTTGCTGGTACTGGATGGTTCATCTAGTGACATCACTGCATAATTATTTTTAAATGTTAGCACATTTTTTTTTCCATTTTTTATTTATTTTTATTTTTTTTGAATATTTTACTAATCACATAGTGATTAGAAAGCTGGGCTCCATTGACTTGCATGGTTGAATGCAGTACCTGTATTCAACCGGCAAGTGGAGCCAGTTTAAGCAAGGCCGTTTAAGCGAAGAAAGTGATCCTTGATCACTTTCTAAGCTTATTTAATTTTTTGACGGTTCAGGACCGTCAAAGGTCATTTAGTGACCTTCTTGTTATGACGGTCCTGAACCGGCAAAGGTCGCGAAGGGGTTAATCGCGCAAGTGTGAAGCTCTCCCAAGTGGAGACTCATTAGAAGCCAAAAGGTCAATCTGCTTTCACCTTGTCTTTAAATTCACTTAATCCTGTTTGTTTTCTATATTTGATTCTTTGGAAAGCCCTGAGGGCTCGACCCTATGGAGAGTCTAGAGTTACGCCTCCTTTCTCATGGTGCCAAGAGAAATGCCATCTACAGCTCGCCCATGAAACTCCAAATACAGTGTCCGTGGGCCCTGAAACTGCTTATCTGCTGTTTGTGTGTGATTACGTTGCTTCTTTGAACTGTTTTGTGTTGATGTATGTTTGGTGCTCTGCTGCTTAAAAGTACGCTTACAAATGTTACGTAGTACATAAAGTTGAAAAAAGACCTAAGTCCATCAAGTTCAACCCTTTTACCTAACCTTCCTATTCTTGATCCAAAAGAAGGCAAAAACCCCTAATTAAGCTACTTCGAATTCTCCCATCAGGGGGAAAAAAATTCCTTCTCGACTCCAAAAGGCAATCGGATTTCTCCTTGGATCAAATGCTAATGTATTACTGACACACGCTATGCCTGTATATACCTGATCATGCAGTTGATTGTTTGTGTTCTGTGCTGTCTTGCGGTATGCCTTGTATATGATCTAGCAATATAGTAATTTAGATTGAAACAATACCTAAGTCCATCAAGTTCAACCCTGCTTCTGATCCAAAAGAAGGCAAACAAAGATTATTTGATCAGTTTCTATATTTTTATCATGCAGAGAAATTACATTTTGGTTCTTTACTGCCTTTGTGGTTGGGATTAGTCTGATATGCTGATGGCGATTTTTCCTCTGTAATGGCATGTGAGCTAAAATCTCACACTCTCCTAAGTGGTCCCTTACCAGAGGGCAAGCTATTTAGCACTGTGTGTTCTCAACTGAGCTAGCCTTGTAAGATTTTTGTGTTGGGAGTATTCATTTAGGATTTTTTTAAGCCCTCGGCTCTGGACTGGGACTCTGTATACAAATTGCCACCATGATAGACTGTGTGACTATAGTAGCCTTCTTACATGTGCATTGCCTTTGTATTTGTATATAGACTGTTTAAAGGTTTGGGGTCACGAGGAGATTACTAGCTGTAACATTTTTGCAAAAGGGGTTTTCTAACAAGCAATTAGCCTTTTATAATTAAACATGGATCAGTGAACGCAATGTGCTTTGCAACACAGGAGTGATGGGAGGGATAAAGGAGTAATGGGAGTGATAATGGGCCACTGTACGCCTATGAAGATATTCCATTAAAATCAGCAATTTCCGGCTACAGTAGTCATTTACAACACTAACCCCGTCTGCGCTGGATTTCTCATCCATTTCATGCTATTTTAATAGACAAAAGGAGGCATTACGGTATTGATACCAAATCATTTAAACTTCTTTATTTTTTTATGTGTCTTACAAATAGCGATTAAAATGTCGTAATCATGATTAGATTCAAACTCTTGAGTTTATTTGTGGTTCTAAAGTATATAAGACATTGAATAATCAAAGTTGTATGCTTAAATAATTGTCATATTTTCAGAAGAGTGCAATTACAATGTCACAGATATTTGGGATGGAAAAATATAAGATAATGCGACTGTAAGGAAAAGCCGTATACATAACCCATACCCGTGTATCCTGTATAATTTGACAATGTAGGCAGGACTTATTTTACATCGACTCAACTTGGTAGACATTCATGCTTAGCATTCTGTTCCCATTATGACATACTACTCTGCCGTTTTTAATTAGTGCTCCATTATGTCTAACAGCCTCTTTGAAATATACTTTTGTTTTGGTACACAAGTAAATCTAGATAACTCTATACTGTACTGGACAGTCTTATAAGCAAATTAGGTTACCAGAATCTTGGTTTGGAACACAACCTTGTTTACATCATGTGATCCAGTGTAAATGTGTTTTGTTTGTTTTTTGTCCCCCACCTCACACACATTATCTTTTCCCAAAACCTCTGATTTGATTGACAATGCATAAAGTCGGCAAATGTACCTAAAGCAATGGCTTACGCTAACATGTGAAAAGGAGAGTTCTGCCTGTTTATAAATCAACCTGAACTCGTCCTACTGAATGCACTCTGGAGTTTCATCCGCTAATCCATAAAAATAATTATGGAGCTACAAATATTTCTGACATATGCTACTCTTCAAAAGTTTGGGGTCACTTAGAAATTTCCTTGTTTTTTCCCATTAAAATAACATGAAATGGAACAGAAATCCAGGCGCACAGAGGCCTTTTATCACTCCCATCACTCCTGTGTTCCGATGGCACGTTGTGTTCGCTGATCCAAGTTTAAGTTTAAAAGGCTAATTGATGGTTAAAAAAACCCTTTTGCAATTGTTACAGCCAGACATTTCCTTGTTTTCCATTAAAAACAGACAAGTGACCCCAAACTATTGAATGAAAGTGAATATGCTGTTGATAAATCAGAAAAGTCATATCTACTCTCTGATGGTCGGTAAAAGAAATGTCGATGGGGCTGTTATTTTATATGATCATTCAGTCTGTAAGGTTAGTGGAATCCATGAGAGAGCCCCTCACCTGAATTACGAAATCTAGGCTTTAGAAAAGGGACAGATGAATGTATAGAAGCAAAAGGCAAGGAGGGATCCAACCACATCGAGTTAAAATGTCATCTGTCCTGAAAACTCTCAGGACAGTAAAAGTCGGCGTGGAGGCAGCCCTGCTGCTGTATTTCGGTATGTAATTGCACTCTTGAACTTAAGTTCACTTTTTACAGAAGTCGTCATTGTTATTCCTATGCGGTCGTGAAGGAGCTGACTGTCCACGTTTGGCCAGACAGGTGCTCAGCATTTCCCTTCCTACCGTCTGATAACATTCAAAATATTCTCAGTGTGAATCGCGTAAGCTCAGGGCTCGCGCTGTCCTTGGTCCCTGGGATTTCTCTCCTTAGTGTTTGTACACGCCGTCTCTTACCGCCTGGTTGTCTGCTTGCATTTTTTTTTTTTTCCTCCCTCCCTATCGGGAAGACAGAAGCCATCTCGGGCCACGGTAATGAAGAGGAGGCTCATCAACACTTTCTGGTTAACCGAGCTGTAATTTAGAGCTTTGGCGAGTTTCTCAATTCTCTCCCGAAGGCTCTAAAATCACAGCCTTGTGTTTTGTAACCCAACGTCTCTTCTGTGTTTTTATGTGATTGAGGTTTTCAGGGCGCAATCAGTATACCACTTCGACAAGAACAAACCTTTCATTAAAGGGAATTCTCATTATCTGTTTGAATTAAGTTTGAGAGGCTAATGCTCTTTACTCGAAGAGAGCAATTAAGCACCTTTTTTACAATTACTTACAGCTTTTAGGAACCCATTTCATAACTGGTTTTTAGCATTGTAGTCAGTTTGCCTGTATGTAAATACATGTTTAGTGCTGTTAATGGTATAATTGATCTGTTATTTTTTAGCATGGACAAGTTTTAACAAAGAAGCACATCTTCAACATCTATTTTTGATAAAGTTATTTTCTTAGAGTAGTTAGATCAAAATACTTTATTATAGAAATCTTATAAAATAAAAAGAGTAACTTATATCCAGCATGTAGCTGCCTTTTACATTTGGTTTAAATGTACAGCACCGTTTTACCCCATTAAACCTGAGTGGCAAGATCTGGCAAAAATGGTGAAACAAAATACTTATATCAAGTCCTTCCTCGTGTGTGTCTCTGCGCATGCCCGCAGTCCCCTATGTTCTATCACACAATTAGCTATGTACAATTGCCTGCCCACATTATCTGTTTTAGTTTTTATTGTACGTTGGCTTAAATCCTCGCGCCGTCTAACTTTTCACCTATATATTTGCTAAGCGATCCTCTAGCACATTGTTTTTCATAGGCAGCGCGGCTTTTAATGTTTTAATGAAAGGTGCCGTATATATCGCTGCTCCTTCCTGCGCTCAAACCAGGTCTGTTTCTAACTTGCGTATATTGTGTGTGTTTTAATGCCCAAACTCCTTAAATAATAATCGTAGGATTTATGAAAGCGCCACATCTGCTGAAAGTCTATGCCAGACGTTTCACAATCTTAAAATCTCGCAATGGGTTTACGACGTTGGTTCATGCTGAACAAAACCTTTGTTTATCTTGGATTATGAATAACATTTTAATAGTGCGATCAGCAGAAATAACTGGCAAACAACTTGGAAAAAAAACGCAAAAGTTTTTATTTGTGCAGCAAAAGGACACAACTATAGCCGGAAAATGATTTCACAGGCTTCTGTAATTACACACTTGAGCCGAGACATGATAATAGATTGTAACTCTGAAATGTTGCGATGTGTCTGTCTCTCGGCAAGCAGAATCCTGGCATCCGGCGTAATTATCTCTGTGGCCGTGAGTGCTGCTCACGAAGCCGTATGGCGTGAGCGTAGACATCATCGCTCTTATCTCACGCAAGCGCAGGTCATGTCTAGAGACAAATAACTTGTTCTGTTCTAGTATCCGTGGTGCTTAGCTGCCTAACATAATTAGCTTTTCCATACACACGGTATCTTCTCATTGATATGATAGGAAAACACAGAGAACATAACCTCCCTTTACATGTCAAGTAGCTTACATCTAAAGCAATGGTGCAGTTCCAGAATTTAGGTGATCTTGTGGAACGCGTGAATGTCAAGGCTGTGCTTGCGCCTCGTACAATCCGAGGGCTTTTAGCGGTTAAAATTATGGGAACAAATATAACCATAAAGCCCAAAGTTGGAAGAGATATAATGCTTTCTACGGCACCTGAGATCGTTAGTAAATGTATTTTGAGATGTTTGGATTTATAGGACATTCTTTTGCCGCAGCAAAGCTGAACGTGTGTGTTTTATTCGCTCTGTTCAGCCATTCATGGCTTTTCAAAGTCCTTCTAAGTTTTGAATCTTAGTGTCTGCTTTGCAATCGCCAATCTTCTGTACCCCAGCAACCAACATTAAAGAGATCTCCAATTGTAATTAAGAACATGGCAAGCTTACAATGCAGAGACGTTCCTTAATAGAAGTCCAGTTAACTAGCAAGGGACGTTGGTATTCGGCAATTAACTGCCCTGTTTCCCACGTGTACCCTGCGAACGTGACAATTGTTTTCACAGTATTAGCATGACTGCCTGCGGTTTGTGAGTAAAGTCTATTTTGAGATTGGAACTTTCTGTGGGGATGGCTGACTTTTTATATGCTACGCTCGTCATCGGCTGACTACAAAAGAGACTCACAGGACCCCTCACAGAGCAAATGGTGTCTGTGGACAGGACAATGTGTAATAATGATTCCCTTTATTGGATGGTTTTTAATGCCAGGAACATAAGGTCCTTCATTGGATCTGTCCATGACTCAGAGCAATTTGCTTAGATATCTTTTGTCAGCTTGAAGTCAACACAGTTGGACCCCTGTAACAAAAGCTTATTTCTTTCACCAAAATCCTAATACCAACAGTGAATCAGCATTTTGAAGTCATATTGCTTTAATTACGGTTCTGAATTATGTTGGCTTGTATGCGAACAATGCTACTTTATAGATCTATGGTTGTATCATACAATCTTTCCTTTGGCTGCATCAAGGAGGAATACACTACGATGTAATCGGGGTATCCATTATTTGGGATATTAGTATTGGGGGGTAGTGTGTGGGCAGGCCTTCAAGCCGGCAATATCAGCATCTGGGAAATACTTGTTATATACCCACAACACAGTGAGTGCTTATTGGAGCGAGTGGTCGATTTAGGTGTCTCTGCACCCTCAGAGTCATCCAACGTGCTGTATGGACCTTAAATGTTCTCATTTTAATGCCCTTCCGTACTACGATTTATGACTTTGATATCCCGTGTTCGCATAACACATAGAAGTTAAGCTGCAGCAGTAGATTTATAGTACTCACTAAGACTGGCCCAATGTTTCCATTAGGGCTGCAACAAACTATTTTCATAATTGATTAGTTGGCAGACTATTTTTTCGATCGGTTAATCGGATAAAAAAAAAAAGGTTTATGTAATGCATTTCTTGTTTTTATTTCCCCACCTTCGTCCCCCAGATATGCCTTATACCCCCCTATTTGCAAAAGTGCCCTCTGAAATGCCTTATACCACAGATACGCCCCCCCCCCCCAAGCTCCAGATTCCTTGGTGTCTAGTAGGGGTGGCCAGTGAACGTCTGCGCATTCTGCACAGACAAATCTCTGCTGCTGGCTGGCACTTTAGCTGGAGCTTCTATGACTGAGCACCGGAAGGTCACGTCACGCTGAAGCTCCATCATAGAAGCCCCAGCAGAAGTGGAGGACAGTAGTGGGGGATGTCTGCGTGCATCGCACAGACCCCCCCCCCCCCCCCACTGGCTGTCAGGAGAATCCGGGAGTGCTGCGGGGGATTTGGATCTTAGTGTTATTATAAATTGAAGGGTATCTTTCAGAGCATTGGCAACGATTTTCATTATCAATTTTATTGACTCGTTGTTGCAGCCCTAGTTTCCGTTATTAACCTTCATGTTCTGTATGAATACCACCTCGTTGCCAGCACATTCATAGAGTAATGTGTGAGTTGAAGACCTGTGTACAATCAAGTGGTTACAAAAGGTCTCAAATGTAAGGCGTATCTCTTTTTGTGCATAAGACAAAGGTTTGCAACAATGTAGATATTCAGGTACAATAGGCCAAATGGCTAATGGTTTTAAGTAAATTAGAAGAACGGTCGACAGCGTGGTAGCTGCAGTTTAATGTTGATAAATATAAAATAATGCAGTTGGTACGTGTAAAAATCCCAATGTAAAATATAGCATTGGCGGCACTGTGCTGTCGGCACCAACAGATGAGAAGGACTTGGGAACAAGTATTTCTAAGTAGGCAATGCAACAAACTTTGGAGAAAGGAGGCCGGTGGTGTAGTGAGAGGCATTAGGAAGAGAGGAGGTTCGGGAATCTCACAGATATCTGGTTAGACCTCATCTAGAGTGTTGGGGACAGTTCTCTAGAAAGATATATATATATTTTATATACGCACACACTACCTATGTGAATATAACCAAGGTTAGTACCTACAAACATGCTGAGCTTCACAGGATTCATAATTATTTAATATAGGAAATGTCCTTTACATTAGACTATGTGAGAGCTGGAGCCATCGTATAAAAAGCGATTTTATTGCTGCGTTATCGCTGTAGCAACCGACAAAACGGAGCTGCGGATAGAAGTCTCGCCGCGCAGTCCGTTGCTGCCTTTATTCAGTAAAGCTCTGAGCTAAGCATCTACGTTTTCTCTCGTGGGCGCAGATAAATGTTCTGTAACGGCTATCCTGTGCTTAAGGAATAACCCCCTTGGATCTCCTCTTTTTGTTAATGCGAAGAGGAAATTCTATAATACGGAGACTATTAAAGCATGATTCATAACAACAGCAATAGGCCCGCTGGGGTGAAATCACTCACAATGTGTTCCACCTGTTTCCAGCGGATTTCCAAAGAACGGCTGCAGGTGGTTTTCTCCTCGGGATGTTTACGGCCGCAGGGATTTGGGTTTTGGACAGAAGGTGGGTTATAATTCACTCTAAACACGTCGTCAAACCCTACGACTGAGATTTTACCTTTCCGTAAAGACGTCGTCAAAAGAAAAGTGTTCTAGTCAGTAGTGCTCTGTCTTTGCCTGGCCCCAGACAGATGTTTTTGTGTTTAAGCATCGAGCTGCGGTCTCTTCTGATAAGTAACAGGACGACCGATAATGTCATTTCCGTTTTGTTTCAATATTCTCTCTATCAAGTGCTAGCTCACCTGCCAAGATCTAGTTCTGGTTTTGCGTTATAACTCCTATCGTACTCTGACAGTTACAAAGAGTATTGCTAAACTGGCTAGCGCAGTTCCTATCGGGAAATGTTCTGCGTCTTTTAGCTGAAAAATTCTCGTTTTGAGCAATGGAGTGTAAAGGTTCTGCATAGATTAACCCATCGCAATTCAAGTTCCGGAACACCAATCTAATCCAAATATTATACTAAACAAAGCAATAATTCAGCGCATACCCAACAAATGCCGTTCAAAACACCCACCTAAGGCATAAAAAAACCGGTCATTCCGTCACTATATGGCCATATATTGCTTTCTCCGATGCTTTGTAACCTAATCTGGGTGAGTCAATCTAACTTTTCATGGCTATATTGCTTACCAAGGGGATGGATCCGTGGGACTGCATCACCGATTATCATCGTCTAGCCTGGGATTCTGTAGCGGTGTTCCTCACATCTATTTATATTGGTGCCGACGTATTTAGAAGCGCAGTACAATAGCTATGCAGAGTATAACCTACATAAAGCAGTGCGTTACTTAAAAGTTTGGACGTGAAGCATGAAGGTGGCCCTTCTCAAACTAATGTAGATGTTTTTGTCAGGAATTCTGTCATTTAACTACATTGAAACAATTTCTAAGCTTGTTCAGAACTTCATTTGTGGATCTCCTGAAGTAGTCTTAGAAGAGCTTGAAAGAATTGAAAGGTTTTTGTTTCAGTGGCGTCTTGGGTGCCCATCCGTACTACAGTGAACAATATATTTTGTTGCCTATATATGTAATCACATATGCTGTGTATAGTTGTGCTACAGAATTAACTGTCCTTAATGGCGCTGAAAACGCTTCCCTGTATATGCCCACGTGTTTAAAACTATAGTATGCACCTGTTATGAAAACTTGAAAGTTCTCGTAAAAAAAACCCAAAAACTAATATATATATATATATATATATATATATATATATATATATATATATAATTATAAAAAAAATATTGAATATAATCTCCTATAGCATTGTTTTACAGGCCCGGTAAGTAAAATGGCTCATTAATTGTGTAGATTTTTGGCTATTTGTTCCCTCTGATCCTGAAATGGTTAAGTGGGCCAATTTAAATGAAAACCTTAATATCTGAGAGCCAAAAAAACGCAGCGTGTTAACAATTTCCAACAAGTAAGACCGTGTAAAAACACATTAGGTAAGTGATTACTACTAATATACGGATAAATAGTGTGGCTTGTTCATTTTTCATGGAATGCAAACATATGGTACTAAAACACAAGCTTGAATCAGCCTGGTGTGTATTTCTCGAAGGAAGCCGGAACGTGCAAAGGGACCGAGCTGGTCAAGTGTCTGAGGCTTATTGGAAGAAATGTAATAAGCTCTCATCAAACATTTGTTAACAAGTTAGAAAGCCAAGAGCAGCAATCTCCCTTTAGCTGTCACAGCGTGTGCATTCAGTGGGGTTTATGCAGCATTAAAGTGCATTAAGTGAAAGTACAATGCAGAGCAGAAACTGTTGGATTAGGACCCGAGTAGCTGGCTAGACTCATCAGCTTCTATTTTGTTCCTTGTTGAAATCCCTAGCTCATCCGACGTAGAACCCTGCGCCGCGGGCCATGTATTCCAAATTAAAATAACACTCCTGCCCTTGTATTTGGGGATTGGTATTCAAATATCAACGTGTGACTAGTTGCCACCAAGCATAGGCTGGCACCTTCTGGCTCGGCGGTAAAACCATGTGGCCCCATCAAGCCCCTAATCCCCAGGCAACTGGCACACTAGCACACATGTTTACATACACATGCTCGCATTTACACAAGCATTCTCCCACACACACTAACTCTCATGCTATCATGTACACATTTAGAAATACACACTCGCTCCTACGGGACCCACCACATTCCTGCCTGCGCAAGTACATCCAAGTCAGACTGAAGGCTTTTTGACAAGCCCTGGGGAAGCTTAGTTAATAGCTTGGTTATTTTGTGTCACTGGGGAACCCCTACAGTTTTTTCCATGTATGTAAGATATCCATTGCAGGGTGCGTTTGCTTTTCCCAGCCAGGCTGTAAATACTAAGGGATGATGCTATCCTGCGCTGATGTCAGACACGCTGTACATAAAGTCAGAAATAGAGATGCATTTTGCTGTGTGTGCGTGACCTACGCGTGGCATCTGTAAAGACTAATTATTTGGATTTATACATGTCCAATATTTACTGTTACCGTGCCATCTACATCACGGGACGGAATCGCGCACTGCGTTTCATCTCTAGGGGGTCGAAATAGAAAGTTACTTTTTGTGACATGCATATTCTTTATGGACATAGGACTATAACAAAAGCATATGAAAGTATAGCGAGATTTGCGGTTTAAGTTCATAATATCCATAAAAATCCTTGGTATTTGATGAATGACAGACTGTTATAATATTCTATACAATTATGTGTAAAGATGTTTGAAAAGGAAAATGCAGAATTCCAGCATTATAGGAGGTGGCTTGTAACGGGGTCACTCGGGGTAGAAGCGGCACCCAGCCGATGCCTGCAGGGAGGAACGGCCCTTACTGAGCTTTCAAAACCTTGAATAATACAAGAACAGAATGAAGCGTCTCGGTTCACGACCACCACGGAGTTTAAATCGTCTTTTCTTAAAAATTATCACTACAAAGCGCTTCTGACAGATCTATTAAATGTCTCGATTGATAATCGCCACATTCTCATTCAACGGTATGTTCGAAGTGAGTATGGGGATGAAAAAGTTGCCTTGAATATAAGAAAAAAAACTTAGAGTGGGCAGTAATAACATGCATTTATCATGCTTAATAACCACTGCAGCAACATAATGCATGATGGGAATTGCAGTCTCATGACTCTTTTACAGCAACTGTTGTTAGCTTGTGAACCTCGCTAGGTGTAGACGGTGGGAATGGCATATGACAAGTAAAAGCTATTGTGCTATATACAAAGTCCTCTTCTACAGCCAATGAGCTCTCCGGAACTCTTCTAATGAATGCACCCTAATTATCTTGTGTTTTCTTGGCCCGCCTAAACGCGATTAGCCCCGATAGACGGATGCGTACAAATGGAGGGCTTGTGAAGAGTGAATTTGACACTTTAGCTATGCTGGAGTGAAGTGTGGATAAAAGGATTGATTATGTGACATTGTAAACTACAGGATACATTTACTGCCCCTCAGAGCTTTGCTGCTTTCCATTGGAAGTACTGCTTGTTCTAAGCTCTGCAGACTAAATTCCTGCGTTAACCCTTTAGGCATCTGGTTCCGGCAAGCGCACGGTATATTTATATTCTCCTTACGGAATAACGCTGTGGCTTGGTTTCTGGAAGCTGTGAGCCGCAGCCGTTTGGATGGTGCTTCGCGGAGTGCCCGTAGCACACAGGTCTCTGCTAGCGGTATGTCTGACGCAGACCTGCTTTATAACGCGGTGGGTTTGGATTGTGCTGAAAAGTAACGTTAACAGGTGGCCATCTAGTACGAAAAGTGTAAGGGCTGGCGGCCTATTGTGTTCTTTTTCTGTCGTTATTTTGCCTATGCAGACCATTGATGAATAGAATAGAATAGGCATTTACATAATATAATCTTGCTCAACACACCCGCCCCAAATTTCCTATTCTTCCTTAACCGAACGATTCTGCCTGATGGCGCGGTAAAACGTAATGTTTCAGAGGTCATCGCAGGGAGGGTATTTAAACATCTATGGGATAGACATATGGCATCTGACAAGACCAAGGGACCGATCGAGAGTCTTTACAGTGGGACAAGACGGGCAGAATGGGTTTATCTGCCGTTTCCATGTTATTATTTATACAAATTAAGTTATGCTGGGTTTGTTCTAACCAGCAAATAGTTGATTTGTTTTTATGTTCAGGAGCCCAACATACAAAAATAATTGCTGTGGAGCTTTTCAAAGTCTACCCATGGTCTGCCAGATTCTCCAGCCATGTGTTATTAGTAACATGTGTTTAAGCATATCGGATATTTATTACATGTAAGTAGGTAGTTGTGGCTACTTTTCAAACACTTTTGCTTTACTACTTTAAACTAAACTTGTCACCTAAAACATGCTCTTTTAACATTTTCAGTTGCTGCCAGTCTCTTTTGTTGGGGGGTGATGGTTATCTTGGGACAAGATAAAACGTAAGTTTTTGGGACCACAGACTTCTCCGATTTTAATAATAATAAAGGTTTTTCTCTTTGGCTGACACTTTGATCATTTTTGATCCAGCCTAAATGCTCATTTATCGGCATCCCTGATGTTTTTGCCACCGGATCACCGCTACACCCGGGGAACTCCTTCACGCTTTATGATCTATTTGCCCATGAAATACATTTTATGCAGATGATCTTGCTGGGGGTTTTCTCTGTAAATAATTTGTTCGCTTCTCTAGCCAAGGTGTATCGCGTTCTAATTACGTTGAAGGGCAGCTCGCTGAGGATGTGTGGCATTCCTGTAAAGGTTAAATCAATAATAAAAAGAAAAAAAATTGAGTTGGCCGCGTTCCTAAGCATGGCTAGAACAGGTAGGCCGTTGTTTAATTTCCGCATGGATTTCTGCATCAGATCGTTACACAGAAGTAAAAAAGAATTTGCTCGAGTTTCCTTAGCATATTCGAGAACGGTACACATATATATATATATTTATTCTAGGAGATGCTATCAGTTATGATGTGGGGGGGGGGTGTAGGTAAAGGGGTGCGATTGATATATCCTTTAGGACTCTAGAAAAATAACGCTTCCTTGCAAAAAAGCATTAGCTGTTCATAGGCGTCTCACAGGTTGACGTGAAAGGTTTATAATACCTAAAATCTTTTTCATTATTTTTTATTTTTTTCTCCCACCATTTTCAAAAAGGGAATTTTTAATAAGAAGACTCTCTGCTCAGGTATGTAACCTAATAATAATAAAAATAATATATGCCAGAATTAATATGGGAAAATGACTGACTAATGCTGATGGAATGTATGGCTAACACGAAAAACTTATTTCACTTTCTAAGTTCGGTTGGAAATTGATAGAACACAGAGGAGCGATGTCCATCGGGCGATAATAAAAAGCCTCAGAATGTAACGCTGTTCTCCTTCGTATTAATCCAATATGTGCATTGAAGCTAAGATTTCATTGCACTCTTACACCTTGGCGTATAAGATTTACACCCCTAAAGGGTTTTTAATGTGAACGTATTTATGGGATTCCCACCCCCAACTTTTCCTTTTTAATAAGCTTCTCTCGCACAGTAGACGCACATGCTAGAGAGAAAAAAAAAACCCTCAAATGATTTCCAAGTGACACCTCGCATCGAGCATGTTGATTTAATATTTTCAATATCTAGCGTTTCTGTTTCAGTTGACTGAATTACTGCTTTCAATGTTGTTTCTGGCACTTTCAAGGACCGGTTGATACATATATGCATTTTTTTTTTTTTAATGTAACCTAAAATAAACTTCTTTTTATGTTAAAGAAGTTTGTAAAGCATCAGAAAGGTGGCTGCTTCCCCGCTGCCTTCTGTAAATCAGAGCTATGTTTTATGGTTTACAGGTTAACGCCTTCGGGGACGCGTCTGTACCAGGTATTGGATTGTAACTTTTAGTTTTGCAGGTATTATTTTGCCAGTAGGTGATTATCCCCCCCCCCCCCCCCATGTCTTGTTCTTGTAGTTTTTACAATATAGAAGCACATTCAGCTCTTAGTTAGTGGTGAAGATAGGAGTTTTATTGGGGCCACGTTGAGAGCCCCAATGGCACCCACCATTTTTTTCCAGTCTGTATTATCATTCCTAGGAACTTTATGCAAGTTAACTAACTGTATAGAATTCCTTTTTTTGGAACTAAACGTTCTGGCTAATGTAAAATGACAGTGCTTTTTGCAGAAGTAATAGAAAACCCATACTTTTATTTCATTTTTACCAAAGAAACATTTCTTTTCTTTGTTTTCCTCTATATATATAATTCTAACCAAACAATACTAGACAAAAATGACGGTAACTTGTTAACTATAGCTTTGTAAAGTCATTCTTATTCAACATTTTTATGTACATTCTTTTGGAATTAAAATAACACATTATTATTGATTTTATAGCGCCATCATATTCTGTAGTGCTGTACCATGGGTAAACAAGGCCCCCCTCACCTGTTTCTGTATGTCAAATTATGTTTACTTCTTATGTCCTATCTACCCATTGTACAGTGCTACTGAATATGAAGGTGCTATAAAACAATACATAATAAGTAGTTCATCGCATAAACATTTGGAAAGAAACAAAAGGTGAGCCCTGCTTGAACAAGCTTACATGGTATTTTATTTTCACTCCTGTATATCATAAAACTCCAGCAAAGAGTTTGCTTGTAAACGCTGTAGTTGAAGGAAAGCGCAGCCGAAGTTAGATGACCTTTTCTATTGGGGGAAAAGCTCAGAAAACTTTAAATTGTGCATACATTTCAAATTATCAGGGGAAGTATCTTGTGGAAAGCCGTACATGGTCCGTTCTTGTGTCAAAATGTATGCATGCAGTAATTATGCGAGTGTCATCGTGCTTTTTGTTCTACTACGTTCAAGCAAGTGATCGCTCCAAGCAATCGTTTGCAAGTTTTTGTTTTTTTGTTTTTATGATTTCTTTGTGCTGGCGTAAGTGTACACACACACACAATCACACAGTATGTATGTGTGTAATATATATAATATATTTCACACACACAATCACACAGTATGTATGTGTGTAATATATATAATATATATATAATATATTTCACACACAATCACACAGTATGTATGTGTGTAATATATATAATATATTTCACACACAGTATGTATGTGTGTAATATATATAATATATATATAATATATTTCACACACACAATCACACAGCATGTATGTGTGTATATATACACATACATATACACACCATCTGTATATATATATGTGTGTGTGTGTGTGTATATATATATATATTACACAATCACACGTGAAAATAAATTAAAAAAAAAAGCATGCATGCCAGTGTTTTTATTATTTAGTCCAAAAATATTTTGATATTCAGAGTATCAACGCGTTCTTTTTTTTTTCCCATTCATTTGTTCCCAATTACCAGTATTATAGAAAAATAAAGTGAGGTCATTTTAAAGGTTTATGGAATGATTCTTCCAAATAGGGCCTAAACAATAGCTATAATTATTAAACATCTTCGTTTAGACTTAATTTTATGATTATTGTTCTAATACACGAAGTATAAAAACAATGTTTTTCAGTTTTTGAAAAGTTTTGCCAATTCCCCAGTCTGTCTGGTAAATTAAACTCATGTGAGAGTTTTGCGCAAACACCAATAATATGGCTTCCTGAGACTGTTATGATTTGTGTTTGGTTATAAAATACTTTTTATGTACTTATTTTTAGAAAATGAAAACCAAAATGACTGGGAATAGGCTTTTCATCTCTCCCTCCATTTCACAGAATTATTTATATTTTTTCTAGTATTTTGTTTTTTGCTTTTTTATTTTGTTTTGTCTATAATGCTGCAAAAATCAGTTTGCCACGGAAAACGATCTGCATTATTAAAAATCATGTGTGCTGCTTTCTAATGTTCATGCACAGCACATATGTCTCTTCTTTACAGGAAAAGGAAAGCCATATTTTACGCAGTTTCCCAGTGTGGACACGCTACTGTGAAGTATGTATTGCGTACATATTAAATTATCAGATAATTGTTGGATGGATGCTGTCTCCGCTTCTTCTATAGCCAAGTAATATATATATATATATATATATATATATATATATATATATATATATATATATATATATAATATAAGATTTTTTATTAATTTTTTAAAGCACCAAGGAACAAGCACCGTAAGCTATAAAAGACTGTGTTGAAGTTTTGAATCAGGCAATGAATCGGAATTTTTTTTTTTTTTTATTATAAATTGGTTTGTAGCTCATAGTAATGAGTGTTTAAAGAGACAGATATTTTTACTTTTATATCCTTTAAACCTCCTTCCAGCAATATAGCCTTGCTTATTTTTTTATAGCTAATTATACCTTTAGGCTTTAAAATTTTAAATAAACTGGATACATGTATCTTAATCCAAAGAGGTTTTGTATATTAAAACGTGGCAATAATAGTGTGTTGTTTTAGTAACTTGGTAACTTTTAGTAATTCAGATAAAAATCTACATATATGTTGCTTAATCAAGTGAAAAAAAACAAAAACATATTTTGATTTTTTTTATAGTAATTGCATGGGTAACCATTTTAGTCCAATGGTATAAATGCAGAAAATTATTTCAGTGCGATTTAACTTTTTTTGATACTCTAGTATCTAAACCTTTTTTTTTTCTCCTCATGTTTTGTTTTGTTTTTCTTCCTAGCACCGACCTACATTTTTACCAGTATGGGATGTTGGGTAGAAATATATTCCCACATAGTATTGTACAAGTAGAATTTAGAAAAAGATACATTTCTGCAAATAAGCCCTAGATAATGTCTGCGCGCACAAACTCCATCCCAACGGTTTCACATGAACATGCGTTCGTTGTTACCCAATACATCGGAGCGCTAGCAGTTTATACCACGCCGCTTGTCAATCATTAATGTATCATGTTCACAGCGCTCGCTTGCAGTACAAGCAGCGGATGAAAAGCCTAATTTAAAAGATAGACGTCTGAAAATGGACATTTCAACACAAGTCTGTGCCCAGACAAACACTTTTTTTCCCTATTTCTACAGAATCCTGGCAGATTGGTTTTATGACTCTGTCTCGGTTATAAGAATTGTAAAAAAAAAAAAAAGACTTTTGTAAAAAGTTTTCTCAAATTATAATGGAATTATAAATATATGGTACATGCACATTGTACAGTGACTATTAAAAAGCCGAGCAGGGAGCAGAGAGGTTAAAACGGCTGTGAACTTGCGCATGGAGGGCAGGGATAACGGCGTACGTATCGATGAAAAGGAAGCTTTGTGCAATAAAGCATATAGTTGCATTGTGGTCCGTGAAGCAGACCTCCTGCAGTCGCCACCCACGTTGAAATACCCATAACTGGGGTCTTATAAAGCCGGGCACGCTCTCTGAAAATATTTGCAGCCTCACGCCACTTGAATAGAAAGAAAATAACGATGCCGGGAGAAAAGTAGCACACGGGGGCCGCGCTTTTGGCACAGCCTGTACACACACACACACACACACACACACACACACACACACACACCAAACCCCCCCCCCCCCAAGAAGGAGGTCGCACACAGGAGCTTTACCTCCCACCTCTCTCCAAAAAGGGTAGCTATTATTTTTATTGTGCGGGAGGGTTTGGGGAGCTATGAATGCCTACAAATTGCCCGGAGTTTACGTTAACCTCTTCGACACCAATATGGGGGGCAAACAACATTCCGCAAACCCATACATTGCGTGCCCCTTCTGAACCAGAATATTTCCTTTTATACGAATAGTTTAATGTATAACGCATAACGTATCCCCCTCTATTGCTAGGAGAACTAGTATCTGGGTATCCTCCAACGCTATGATCTTATGATAACTTTTTTATACAGAGCTACCGATAATAAATGTGAAATATTATGCAGTGACAAGTTCTTGCGTGTGTTATCAGCTGAGCGTATTTGTTTGTTTTGTGTGCAAAGAATGGGCCTCTTCATTTTTTAGATTAAAATAAGACCTAACCCAAATATTTTGGTGTTCTGCTAATTAACGCTCTTTTTCCTAGTTTTGATCTTAAGAGTACTGCGGCTTCTTCTCACTGTGCATGAGTAGGAAAGAATTATTAGTGAATAAGGCATTGAATTGTAACGGTGAACGTGTAGAATGAAGTAGATGGTGGGTGAAGTGTGAGGAGTCGGATATCCTCCTATTATGTGAGCTGAGCCGATCCACCTAATGTATCTGTCTTAGTATATGTATTGTATTAAGCGCTGCGTAAATTGTTGGCGCTAAATACAAGATAATAATAATAATAATATACAGGGCATATAGGTTTACTAAAGTCAGTCCCTATGAAGGCGAATGCCCTCCTTTGGATGTAGAATGTATATTATATTGTTGGGTTAGTAATGCTTTGGCAGAGGTTCTCCTGGATTTTTGACCGGTATCGGTACATATTACTAAATACGTAATAATAAAATGCATAACCGCCTATCCGGAGCCGCCTCATATATTTACCTTACAAGATAACACGAAGAACCAAAATATATGACAATATCCATTAAATATTTTGGGATGCATAAGGCAGGATTTGAAGCACGAGGACTGAAGGCTGGTGATCAATATGCCGGAAGGACTATGTTACAGGAGTAAAGTAGTTGATAGACGGAGAAGCCTTTCGGCGGCAACAATAGACTTAAAAAGTAATTATAAAAATCTGTTGTTTTGCAAACTTACTAATAATGGGGTTCTGCTTCCACTATTCATACGTGAGACTGGATAAATCATGTAGGAATCAGGATATTGTTCATCAATAGATGTCTGAATAATTAGAAGAAGAAAAAGACCAGCAGGAGCCACTCTGTGTGTGTGTGTATAGTTTGTGTGTAATTGTATGTGTGCATTTTGTGTGGACGGTATGCTGTATAAAAGAGCCATAGTCCAGCATTTTTGTTCGTCGTTCCTTATTTGAAATGTTTTCTGGACACAGTAGCCACCGACTCCCCCCGTCCCCGCTTTCCCCCTGCTTTTCCTTTTCACGGTTTAATGCTGTTCTCCTCAGCTATATAGCTTCCTTTGTTTTGGCACTTTACCCCATTAAATCCTATTACAGTTACCCTCGTTTTAACACCTCTTTATAACAGTTGAAATACTTGGCTTAAAGGATGTTTATACAGCGAACACAGGGTGGAGTGCAGTAAAGTCTCGGCGCTTTAATAGCCGTTCATAATATCGCTCAGACCCAGGTAGGTAGCGATTTAAAAGGTGCCTTTTTTTTTTTTTTTTTTTTTTTTTATTGAACGGCCGCGTTTCCACTCGCAGAAACCCGACGCCCGTCCCGTTATACTAATGACTTTTAAATCACTCCTTATACATGAGTAATATCAGCCATTATCAGGAAGACGTGATAATGACCGGCTGTGTTTTCCGTGGACCTTTTTATCATGCTTCGCTAACTATGTTTTATATATATTTTTGTTCCTATGGATTTGTAAGGGTTTTGCTGGGTATTACACGCATAACAGCTACTTCTACCATAAAGTCATTACAGGCAGCTTTCATATTAGAAGCTGAAATATTATCCGGCCCATGCAAGGGGGGGGGGGACCCCAACTTGTGGCGTCTAAAAATTTTTGATAATAACGAATGTAGTTTGCTGAGATTTTCAGACCTACTTGCTATTTTTGGAGTAGAAAGTGTCTTTTTAATTTAAAATATGATCGTTTATTAGGATTTATTAAAATATCAGTTTGCCTGTATAGGGGTTTGACTATCTCCCTGGGTGGCCCACTTACCCCCCCCCCAGCTGCTAATGATGTGCAACTCCCAATACATGCAGCCAGAGATTTATTTTTTAAATTTGAAGCACACAAAAATATTATATGAGTGATATAGTTCTTGGAATATGTGACAGAGGACCATTTTCTCTCGTACAGTCACAATGATCTCATAAATTGGTTAATATCCATAAAAGAGTAAATAGCCATCTTTTTTTATTTTTCTTACTTTTATTGTTTTCCCAGACTCCTCTTTAATAGTAATGTTGCCTTCAAAACAAGATCATTGTTCTTATTTAATGCTCTATTTAAACAAATAGAACAGTTTTTTATATTTGCCATGTAGAGAGGGCACTGAAAATCTCAGATGTAGTCCTGTTTAAAAGCAGACTGGCTGCGTCCCGGGAATTTTATTCTCCCAATTGTAATACAGTAATTTCTGGAGACCGTGCGCTGCCTGCAGATTATTTCATTTGATTTGGCTAAAGGTTGTTGATTTTATACAGTTATCTATGCGGATGACCTTTAGAATTAGTGTAATAAGCCTTGATGATTGTAACCATTCTTTTTTTTTTTTTTTTTTTTTTTTCTTTCTTTCTTAAATGTAGTCGAACAATGAAAGGCTGTTTCATCGGCAGCCGCCGTGTCTTTCTCCTTTTAAAACCACAAAGTGGATTCAGATATAAGATATCTGACCTAGACGGATAAGTAAACAATGGTTTGGCACAATTATGGCGCAAGTGAAGTCATGGAGGAGAGAAATAAGTTTGCGTTTAACTCCTTGAGTCGTCTAATAGAATCAACAATACTTATCCAATATAGTAAGGATATTTTATTTTCCATGAGTTGTTAATTAAAAAGAAATATATTTTTTATTATTGGTACACTTGCAATTGTTCACCTGTGTGTGTGTGTGTGTGTGTGTGTGTGTGTGTGTGTGTGTGTGTATGTATATATATACACTTTTTTATTTTTTTTCAAATTTGCTTCCAAACACTAGAGTTCTTTCTTCTGTTTCTCTATTCTTTCACAATAAATATCAATTTAGTGGTACTTTGTCTTTGAAAATGACACAAAAGGTCTGTTGACAATACAATTATTACCAAATTGTACCTTCATCTTTGTAGGTAGCCGAGTGACCCATCGAGGTCTACTAACAGTCCAAACTCAGCTTTGATTTCCCCAACGACCTTGCCTTGTTTTTTGTTCACTGACGTCTACCTGGTTGCATCTTTTGGAGGACCTGTTCGTTTACTCCCTCTGTTCCCTTGGTTTGCAGGACTCAATATATATTTTAACAATTTATTATATGTTTAGTGTCTATAATTAAACTGGTTGTTTGGGCATAAAGTCCGGTTCTAACATATGGAGAAGAAAGAAACGGTATAATTATATATAAGGTTTACATATTAAACATTTCATTAAAAATAACAGATCTTTACGGCACTTCTAAGTCTGTTATATACTGAGCATTCCATGATTTATAGTAACATTTAATACGTTCCCAGTTGTATTCTTGCTTGGCCTTTGTGATATTTCACTAAATGCTATACATCTTTTGCTCTCTTCCCAACCCAAAGCAACATAAATATCAAGTAAGAATAAATCTTTCAAAACATCCAATATGGCACATGTTGCACCCCTTAGATTACTTCATACAACTCGACTATCGTGTTGCGTGAAACCCACCGGCTTCAAAAGGGGTTTTATTTTCACATTGTGGTTGGAAGAGGGATTTTGGTGAAGCAGCCCAAGCCGCTACCAAGACACATTGTGGGAAATAAAAGTGTAAACGGAGTGACCGGTCGCTCGCTGCGAAGCCGAATAACACAGCGACCCTGCATGGGGTGTCTGCACGGGTCACCCGCCGCTCGGCGGGGTCATAACACTAATTAATCAGCTTGTGGCTATACACATACACGGCAACACAAAAAGGTGGGGGAAAAAAACAACATTTCAGACACACGTGTTTATATTTTTTGAATTGGTAACCCTTAATAGTACGATGTTCTAATTATGCTCAAGACTCAGAAGCACCAGTTAAATGTATAAAGCGAAGGCGCTTCTATACGTTTATCATCTGTTTATGATCTTTATTTTTTTTTTCATTGTGAAACATTGAGATCCACGTTTAAAGATTTTATTTATTTTTTTAAGGGTTCCCTCAAAAAAAAAAAAAAAAAAAAAAAAAAATGAAATCTGTAACCCTTTGCTGACCTTTCGCTGCACATTTACATCTTTACAATGTAGGGGAAAAAAAATTCTGTGCACGACTGGGTCTGGCTGCAAGGATCTATTACTGTGTTTTATATGCAACGTGAAAGCGAAGTTATGGAAGGAGGGATTTGCGCTGAAAAACCAATAAATTTAAGGATCGTCAATATAGATCAATATGAGACGGAGAACAAGCTACTGCTCGCTATAAAAGCATAGGGCTCGCGGCCACCTGCTTCCCCTGTCCCCTAGACGAATGTACCAACATTCGTACAACATCCCCATTGTCACCCATACCAATTTTGTTGGGTGGACCTCATCTATGCAGAAGCATGCTTGTCTTCAGTCTATTTGGCTGTAATATGTTCAGGACCTGGGGAAGATGAGGGAATCTAAACACGTGGCTACTCTGCATACGACAAGTTCGTTAACTGATCAACAATTAAGAAAAAATGGGCAGACTAAATAGATTGACTGATCCTTATCTGCTGTCAAATTCTCTGTTTATAGTTATTTCTATTGAATTGAATAGTTACTGCGCAGCGTTTAGTCCGCAAAAAAAAACGATCATGGTTAAATCTGCTGCCTAAAATGCCTAAATGCCAGGGGGCTTGTACTAACTCTCGGGGTACACAAATATCTTCTAATGCTGCTCATGATAAATTAAACATATGCTTTACACCTGTCGTTTTGCAGATGTAAGAGAGCCTTTTGTACCTGATGTTACGGCATTACCTGCATTTCACAATCTCTGAATGTCACAATATTACATACATTAAACATACAGCGTTTTTGAATGGTTCCCCCGCCTCTTGTCTGTGAAACAATAGTAATAGCATCCCTAGGCTCATTGACACTCCAATATAATAGCGTAATAACCAGTTATGGCATGATGGCTCCTCGTTCACCCAAAGATAGATAGATATATCATATTTTATATATGTTGTGGTAAAAGTTGTATACACTGGAGACTGTTCTGTAGGTCGCTATCCTACGGTGCGTATGGAATGTACTAGTGAATGTTAAAATGGATATTTAGTTGTATATTAATTCTAGATCCCCCCCCCACCTCCCAAATCTCTGTAATCGCTGAGAAGGTGACAGCAGCTTTGTAGCCCTTCTCTCCTCGTTTACATTATCCTGGGGTGAACTGTTTAGCTTCTTGAGTAGCGAGGCTTCTATTTATTTGTAGAAGAAACCATGTTTTTTTTTAAAGGAAGGTTTACGTTCTCTCTCCCTGACTGCCTAAAAATGGGATCATCTCAGAGCCTGTCGGTAGTCGTCTCGAAGGATTCTGGGAAATAGACGCGTTCTAATAATTTAAATTATTACTAATCTGGCAGTCTGCGCATACACAGGTAAGACGGTTATAACGGTATACTAATGTAATACGTATTATCACCCGAGACACAATATTAAAGAAATTCAAATCATTGCGCTTATCAAAATTAAAAGCACGGGTCACTTCTTAATTATATTCTTCTTTTACAGGAAATAAATTAATGTGATTTTAATGCTGTGTTTTTTGGCCATAACAATATCAACATATACTATTCTGGTAGGCAGGGGGAGTAGATTGTAAATTGAAGGTTTGATAATATGGTCTGGCATAGCAGAGCCCCTTTTGAATGCGCCGTTGACTTAAACTCCGTCAATGTAGATTCGCCATCCGGAGAGTACATGAGGCCACCTGTCCAAATTGTCACACATTTAATGCTAAAGGTAAATATTGTGTTTTTTGTATCAAATATCGTAACTTTTTAAAAAGTCATTTCAAGATAAGCAATTTAAATTGTGAAGAAGAGGGTTTAAGTGTAACAGTGTATTCACCTCGTGTAAATAGGATCAATTCAGATGCCATAAGCTGTACTAGTGAGAGAGGATGATGTTTCACGAGGAAATAGGCGGTCACTTATCAGTGTAAAGTATGTGTTGTCATTCTATATTTTAGTGTGATTATTTGGGACATCACAACGATTAAAGTGGTTAAAGATACATCTGTGTACATCCTTTTTTTTTTTTTTTTTTTTTTTTTTTTTTCCTGCGTGTGTCTTATGTATCAGGTCATGAATTTGTGTAATACGGCTCTTTCTCAGGGTCTTCCTCACCTTTATTTGTACCACTTGTTCCGATTATGTTACAGCTAAGCAGTCATTGATGGCGCTAAATAAATTCTGTGTATTTACAATCACAAAATATCTAAATGGTTTTATCTAATAATGATTTTCCTCATTAATGAGACATACAGTTGAAACACATTTGTCCTGAGCGTTTCCTCAGCATTTTAACAATGTGTAGTAAATTAGCAGGTTTTAACTGTTTTATTACTCAAACAGGCTACACGAATATGATTTGTCAACAGTATTGAAAATGCAACCAGAATTGCAGTTTATTTTCATAGTTAATATGAATGTACGCCTCTCTTCCCCCATATATTCAGAATTGCGTTTGACAGAGGGAGGATTCTGCGTACAAATTCAACTGTTATGCCTTTACGGAGTCTTGGTTGCATTGTAGTTCTCTTAGTTTTGGGGTTATTTATTTTAAGCTATTAGTCTCTGAGTTGATTGGGTCTGAATTTATTCAGTTTTTTTTTTTTTTAATTTAAAACCAAAGTGACTTTTTATTCTCATCTAGATCTTTCAATTGAAAGAAGATACTCCAGCATAATACATATTTTTAAATGTAATGGATTTTGTATTTGTGCGCTTGAAATATTCACTGAAAATGATTATTTTAATCGGTATTACAAATACAATGTGTGTATATGTGTATATGTGTGTGTGTGTGTAAATAAAGTAAAAAAAGAAAAGAAAAATTTGTGCGATTAGAAATATATTTATAGTATTACACGCGCACACACTTGCTGATACAATATTTTAGGACCACCAAGGGCACAAAAATTAAAAACACATGGATTTTGAGACAGCAGAAAATGCTTGTAATTGCATAATGTAACTCAGAGGGTTTTCATTGAGAGGATTGATTTGTGAAAGATTCAATTGAATAAAGTTTAATTTTGCCGGCTCTGTAAAAAATTTTGGTCTTTTTTTGGTTTTTAAGATTGTCGCCGTCTGTCTCCCAGAGTTAAAAAATATCATAATCAACATAAGTGTACTTTGTTCTGAAAGCCGATAGACGACGGACGCAGCGGAACGCAGAGCGATTTGTTTCTCAGTCGGAAAAGTCATTTGTTATCTTGAAATCTGAGTGTTTTATGTGGTAGGTAACACTGAGCAGCCAATTTGCATTAAGTGTTAGTTTTTATATAATATCCTCCTCAGCCGTGCTAAAACAGAGAGATTTGTATGTTTTTAAATGAAAATGTAATTTTAAACCAAGTCTTAAAGGTGGGCATCTAATATTTCTTGGAGTGATTGTTGCTGTGTTTGTAAAGAAACAGGATGTCTTGGGGCTTTAAATATCTTTCTTTTTAGTATATATATATATATTATATTTTATTTTAAATTATGCTGTAATGAAGAATTGCGCTGTATAATTATATTATGTTGTAATTTACTTGTAATGGAGAGGTGTTTTTTTTTTTGTAATAGTGCGAATAATTCGGCTTGCTGATATGTAATTATTTCTTCGGCTCGGACTCCGGCGTTTAGAAGGATACGTGTAGTTTAAATGTGACTTTGACGTTTTCACATTTTTAAAAGCTGGTGATTTCATATTTTGATTTCCTGTTAAAATATACCTAAATGCCACAGAAATAAAAGTGTAGGTTTTTTTTTTTGGGGGGGGGGCGTTCTACACAACTTTTTTTAAAATATGCAATGAATATAAAAGCTTTCATATGTAACGTTTCCTATCTAGTCTCTTTTCTACTGTTAGGGACGTCCTAAACCGTTTTGTTTAATCGTATGTTTTACTCCGTGTCGGGCAGGTGAACGAGCAATGCAAGGGTTAAAGGTGAGGGGGGAAAGAACCCTAAAACTTAAAGCCTGTGTATGCTGTTCGATGTAGTTTATCACCTTAAGTATTTTCCCCGGCATTTGCATAACTTTTAACCCACTCATTGCCAGGAAAGCATAAAGCGGTGATGAATATTTAAATTTTTTGTCGGTCAAGGGCCGTTATATCGTCCTACATTATGTTAAGGTTTACAGTCTATGTATTATTCGAGCCTTTACACAGCGAATGATTACGTCTGTTCTGTATACGGCATGCTGGGTGAAAGCCGTTACGCCAATCTTTTAAGAAGTAGGCCCAACAATTAGCCAATTTGGTGTAACGAAAATAAACGAAGAGGCTGAGACTTAAAAGGCTGACAGACAGGAAAAATATACACCGGTCAGACTGGGACCCGTTAGGGTTCGTTCTTACAAGCGGGCGCATCGTAATCCCAGGGTATGTGAATTCCGCAAGACGGATTGTTACGCTTTACATGCGCCATGAATGTCTCATAACTAACGCTGTGATTACAAATGTCCGCAGGCCTTCTGATTGTGACTAGTTTACTTTTTTAATGTCTATTAGGTTAAGTTTTACCTAAAACACAATTTATGCAGGGACCTTGCATTGCATATCCTCCACTAGAACTCATCCTGTTAATAGAAGCCCCCTATTCTTGTAGCAAACCCCCCGCTCCTTCGGTATCTAAGTGTGCTTCGTACTGACCCTCTAAAAGATGAATTAAATGATCAGCTCGGTAGTGTTATGATAATTCTAGCCAGCTGAATTTGTCCTAATCTCTTCTGGAAGTACGCGTAGAAAAAAAATCCCTATACATGTAAACTGTGTTTCCTCTTGTAAACACAGGGATAATGTGGTCTGGCTACCCTCGATGCTACGATCCGGTAACGCGTTTCTTTTTTTCCCCAGTTACCGAGGGGGTACCTAGACTTCATGGGTCCGTTCTCATGGGGGGCCTACAAGTGACTGACATGTTTTCTTAGAAGCTCTGCTTATAGTATCTGAATGGGACATCAAATCCTACTCCCATCGTAGAAAGTTCGCCTTATTTTATCTTAACTTTATTGAAATCTTTATTTTTATTTTTTTCCATTTTTTTTAAATTTTTTTCTTTTTTTAGGCATGTCCCAATGGAATATATATCAGTTCAGTTTTTTTGCACGACTGTGTAACCCTGACGTTGCTGTGACCGTAGCTGACTGTATTTAAATTTGCTCTAAGCCAGCCAATTGAAACGCAGTAGTAGGAGGGCCCGGAAAGGGTCTTTACCCTCCAGGTATTCGTCTCCAAAGGGATCCGTGTGTTCCCCTCGCTTTTTTTTTGTTTTTTTTTTTTTAAATAAAGTTTATGTAGCATTTTTGTTTGAGAATCCAAGGGGGAAAAATACAAACGCCAATACCAACACGAGTGTCTCGTCATGGAGTGGATTCAGAAAATGCTGTAAGTGCTCTGTAGCAAGTAAGTCTGCCTAGCAGCGTCAAAAGATGATTCAGCCGGAATGAATACAGATCTGTCTCAATAACCCGTCAAAAAAAAATAAGAAGAAAACTCTGTTCAACTTTTTCCAAGCGTACAGAAACGTGGAACAATTCCCTGTTTAGACATTGTCTGTGTGAGTCCCATTAACCCTTCACTGATATCTCAAGGGATCTGGAGCAGAAGCTGTATTCATTTCTGTAATATTTTGGCAGATTTTATGAATGGTACCTATGGGTATTCTAAAATTGCCTTTTTTTATGACTGATTGCACACACATTCCTATTATATATATATTATATATATTTATTAGTAAATGTGTTTTATGTGTATTTCTACTGTTTGTATAGTTTTGTTTTTTTTTGTTTTTTTTTATTATATTTATAGTATTTCCTGCAGACATCTGTGTTTACTGCTTTAGAAAACAACCTCTATTGGCGTAGGTTAGTTGCTGCTAGAGAAATGTCAATCTGATTTTATTTCTCAGTGTGACGGTGCTCTGTAATTTATTGATGGAAACATTTTTGTTACAAGCGAAGTTGCGTTATTGTAACGAGTCTATCGCAGCGTGTCCTCTGCACCTAGGAGCGCTTCACATACGTTACATACGTGCAAATCTTGCCAAGTAACAGCTCACTTCACAGTGCATCAAATAGCGTGATGTGTTTTAGGAGCGCTGCGGTTAAATCCTATTTTTCCTAATTTCCTTGAAACAGTTGGGTGCCTGGAAGTAGGAAGGGAATTTGAGTGAACTCACTGAAATGATTAGGTGAGTTAATAAACTCTGTGCTGTACATAACTCTACCTTCCCGGCCACTTGAATGCCTTTCCAGGTGCTTCACCCGGCACATGTCGATCTCATTGCTATGTTTGGCAGTCAAGCTCCAGAGCATCTATTACAAGAGCGTGTTTATCTAGAGGAGTGGGGCATATGCTTTTATTTATTTTTTTGCATGTGTACAATAGAATTTAATGTTTTACTTCGAACGCCTTCATTTTTTTTATGCAGTTCTGTCCATTTTAGTGCAGGTGGGTGTTTTTGGCCTGTAGTTTGTGGCCGCTGATGTGTGCCGGTCCCGTAAGTAAAGTGTATGTATATTCTAGCTCGTGTCTTATCTGTCACTTGTTCTTTCAAAGCTGTGCAGGTTAAGGCAAACGACCATACTTAATAGGTACTTACCCCAAAAGTAGTTTTGCTGACATGGTGTCACCGAGCTGAAGAGGCTGTTTGACGCCATAGTCCACTGTAGCGTAATCTTGTCCGGTGGCCCCTCGAGTTTTTTTTCTTTTTTTATTTTGTACGTCCCGGCAGAAAATATCCCTGGATGCCTCAGACTGTAAATACAAACCATGGTCATTCAAGGTGCTTACATCTTTGATTCTCAGACTATACACATCGTCACACTGTCATATAAGCAGTCATTGCAAAAGAGAGGACAATGTGGCATCGGAATTTAACCCCAGCCCCCTTCCATGTCAAATAAAGAATAAGGGACCGTTATTACTTCATATAATGTGGTTTAAGAGCACTTACTGACAATGGTGGTCTTGAAGGCTGGTAGTGACCTGCGAAGATTAACCATTTAAAAACCAGAGGCTCCGCACCGTCCTCCCGGAGAAAGTTTGCACCGCACTTGTGGTTCTGTGGTTGTTTGTGAGGCGAATGAAGCATTCACACAATCCAAAAAAGCAAAACCTTTAAAACTACTTTTTTTTTTGCAAGCTACGTTAGTGGAGAGGCAGAATCATGTGGTTGATGACATCAGAGGCTCTCAAATTGGGACAGCCTTCTACTGTGGCTTTTCTCTCCCTCGCTTTTTTTTTTCTTTTTTTTTTTTTTTTTTTTGACAAAAGGATCGTGGTAAGGCCTTTCCTGGCATCCATAAGGATATAGCTTTTTAATTTTTCTGACTCATGAGGAATTGGAGAGAGTACAAATACAGCAAAAATTCTAACTTGTGTTAAAGCATATGGAGCGCAGAAGTCGTACAATACTCTGTTGAAGGCTCTCCATGTCATTCTTCTCATTTCCTCACATCTTTTTCTTAGTTTATTATTGTCTCTATGAAAGTCAGCGGAACTGGCACGCCGTCTGCCTAATGTTTCTGAACATTCAGCAATGATTTATAATAAATTCCACTTTTTTTTTAATTTTTTTTTTTTTTGGAGGGTTGCATTCTGGATCTGTCTGCCTTGGATTTGCTAGATTGGACTCCCGGTTATTTCTTCGCTTCTTTTCTTCTTGTATACTGAGAATCTTTATTTATTCTCTACCTTTTTTTAAGGTTTGCTAGCTAACTACTTAGCCGCATTTATTGTATTATTGGCTGTCACCGAAGTGCTTGCTTGAAGATTCCTTTACAGAGTTTAAATCATGTCTGTCTACATGACCTTTCCCACAGCAGACAGAGCTGTGGAATCACCCAAATTACATTTAAAGATGTATCCCATTCACTTGGCACTTTTAGCATATATTTAAGTGTTTATATTATGACTTAGTCACTTACTGTTCTTAAATGGAATAGGCCTAGAGAGGTATTGATCTATGAATTTGACCTGGCTTAGGATAAATTGTTTCTGCCGTTATTTGGATAATTAAGAATTTTCCGAACTAGGTGGCTGTCTTTTTAGAAAAAAAAAATGTAAAAGCAAGATTTTCTAAGTCGAAAATAATTTTGTACCCAGTGCCTAGCACATCAACTGTACCAAAGTAAGCAAATATTCATTGCTTGATCTGTGAATCACTTTTTCGTCTCTGTCGTAAATTAAGATGTGTTTAATATTGGGCCAATTGGAAACCAGAATTTAGTGGAATGGCAAATAGGAAGGAACATGCTGCTGGGTGGGAGGAAAGTGCCAGGAGGTAATAAAGACTGCATGGCAAATTGGATGATGTAGTAAGAATGATGGTTTAATCAGGTAGACTCATCTACAATATTAATAGCCTTTGTAGTACCTAAATAACATTAAAAAGGCGCTTTTCTACTTAGACCAGACATTAATGGTATGGTCCACCTACTGAGTTTAACACTTTTGTGTAAAAATAAACAAAATAAAAAAGCTTGCAATTACATCTTTGGATGATGAGTTGTTTTTTAAAATTAAATATCTGTTGCAGCAACCTATTAGTTCCTGGCCAAAAAAAATGTGAACGAGGCATTTCACATAATTAAAGATTTTTTTTTTTTCTTTTCTGGGAAGAGTTTGGGCATTTAGTAGTACAAGGAATGAGGATCCGAATGCCGCGTTTGTATTCAGCAGAGAAGTTGAAATAGCACTGTTGAAAATGTGTTCTCCTGGAGTTTCTCCAATGCTTCAGTGTTCCTTACCACCATTTTTAAAGCCCTAACATGTATATGTTCATTTAATGAATTACATTGTTTTGTAAATTTTTTTTAAATTTTTTTTTTTAATAGAATTAATTGTATGCAGAACATCAGGGAAAATATCCAACACAGGTCAACTTTTGCCAGCTTTGGTTTTATGCACAATTAGGTCTTTCCTCCTGGTCTGGACATTGGAATAACTAGTCCTGAATGTGTATTTATACAATTATAGAATCTCTTCTACCACATCCTTATACCAATACACATGTACAAATTCGCCCCCACATCTTCACGGTGTCCTGCAATTTTCTCCTTTGTTGATCTGGGCTATTAAATATGTGCAGCCTACTCGGATGTAAAACACCCACCATTAGTGTCTGACCCATGCCTAGATTTTCTCCCAAATCCTCTTGTAAGAGTCGTCCTGCTGAATCCTGTGTATGTTTAAAAACTAGATCCTTGCAGACGCTCTTGTCCTCTACCGTCCCGCTGAGAGGAACCATTGTCATTCTGTGTTTTCCACAGATTTTATCCATCCAGTGTTAATTATGGAATTCAGTCAGCATTGTGTTTGTAGCTTCTTGCATATGATATAGAATGCATCAGATTTTCCCCTCGGTTACGGAGTTTCTTTTCTCTTCCTTGTAAAACATGTCATCTGCACTTAATTATCAAATATGTCAGCTTGTCTTCCGATGCCTTTCTTGAATTTCAGGTTTCCCCTGCCATCATGTCTTCGCTGTTATATTTTTGTTGGTACATCACTTCATTTATTGTGTACTTTGTAGAGCACTGTGTGAGCAGTTGGTATACAGTGGAAATCATTAATCTTAGTATAAAAAACGTGTAACACAGCAGCCACTAGCATGTTTCAGGACATACAAACAATTATCTTGTTCCATTGGTTTCAAGATTAGGTTAACCACAAGGCACTTGTCTTGGGCCCCTTGATGAATGAGTGAGCCGGTCAGGAGCCACGGCTACAAGTAATTCCAAGTGTTTTTGGGAATATATATATCTACTATTGGTGCAATATGTGTTTTATGACCAAAGTGTTTTATGACTCTGGGTATATGTTATCTACTTACACTTATGGTTGTCTCTAGTAATTGCTGTACATCCCTGTAATATGTCTAAGGTCTCAAATTTTGATTATTCTACTTGTTGACCTCAGGGATGTCTCTTTGAAAGGAATGGTACCCCTTATCTCTTGGGGACAAATGTTTAATTATATTTTAATATTTAATTTTTTTGAAGAGAGAAGCAAGAAAGACTGTAATCCACCAGCAGGGCTTATCAGAGGTCTTAGGATGGTCTGGATAGACCCTCTAGGAACCTTTTTCTTTTAATGTTTCAGACATTCTCTGTTATCCTGATGTAATCGGCTCTAGTGCCAAGCTTTCTTACACCGGATTTGTCAGCAGATAGCTTGATGCGTTCCCTCAAGTACATGAACAGATTAATCTAATAAAATACTGAGAATCTTTCTGTTAAATGCTGATCCGCTTTTCTTTTAAATTAAGTAGATGGCCAACTGTTTACCCAGCGCTTCATGCGATACATATATTCAAGGGGTATGACAAGACTAGAATTGGCAGACTAAGACAAACTGATACATTAGGTGAAGAAGCTTGCAATGCAAGCTTGCAAACTAGAGGCAATGGGGTGAGGACAGACATAGGGAACAGAGAAAGGTAAGAGGTAGTGTGGGGTGTATCAGTGACAGGGAAGTTATGGTGCGACTTCTCCAAAGAAGTGGGTTTTTCTTGAATGTTGGGAGGGAGGGTGAAAGCTGGAGGTTCGGTGGAGGTCGGTTCCAGTTATATGGGGGAGGAGAGCCTTAGCCCATGGGTAGAATGTAAAGATCGAATAGGGGAGTACTTGTTTATGAGGGCAGAAATGTAGAAAGGAGTGGTGTTATGGAGGTCCTTATATGTTGCTTATAAGGCAAAAGTAACCCTTTAATTAACCACGTCATGATGGACATACTATTATGTCTTACAAAAATTGGTCTAGATGACCAAGGACATAATAGTACGTCCTATGTTTTTGCACCGGCTAGGGACATTTCCCTGCCAGTACGCGGATAATCAAGCTGTCAGACTCCCATGGGCTAATACTCTCCACCTCACTTATCACCGCCTCCTTTTCACATCTACAAGATTTCACTTGGGCTGCCCGATATGTCTTTGAACCGACCTCCACCAAACCTTCAGCTTTTACCCTCCCTCCCAACATGTCTCCAAACCCACTTCTTCTGAGAAGCCGCACCATAACTTCCCTTTCACTAATACAACCTCCACACTACTCCTTACCTTTCTCTGTTCCCTATGTCTGTCCTCACCCCATTCCCTCTAGATTGTAAGCTTGCATTCCGAGCCTCTCCACCTAATGTATCGGTTTGTCTTAGTCTGTCAATTCTAGTCTTGTCATACCCCTTGAATATATGTATCGCATGAAGTGCTGCGTAAATTGTCTAGATGCTGGCTGAGCAAAGTTATGTGCCTCCAGAAACCTTGAGATCGGAAAGCGGAACATGGTTTCTCGACTAACATTGCCTGCTCATGGCACTGGGGCTGAAGTAACCTACAGTAAGTGTTACACTATTTCCAGCTTCCAGTGCTTCAATCATCTGGTCCTTACCTGGAGACTTAAGTAGACATAACCGTACCAGCCTGCATACAGAATCAGAAGAGCAATAATGAAAATTTTCCATAGAGTTCAGTATTACATCTTTGTAGAATTTATTTGCAGTCATAAGAGTAAATATGATGGAGTTGATTGACTCTTTTATGGAGGAGACGGAGGAAATTTAAGGTTAAGCAGAGAAGGGAAAAAGGGAGCTCAGGACTTGTTTTACCCCCTTTTCTTAGCAATTACTTTGTCATCTTTATAGGATGCGTCTTTTTTTGTAGCAATGACTCTTATGGTGTGAGGGGGCTAAAATGTTTTTACTCGTGTTACTATAGCTTTATCAGTAGGCTTGTTGCTCATTCACTACTGTTTATGCTCCCTGGTCTGTACATAGTATGTGTATCTAACACATGTGATATATGTACATGCGTCTCAAGGATATAGTTGTACAGTAAGATGATTTTACTTTAGTCAAAACAGTGTTCTAAATTGCTATGTAAGTGTACGCTAGACTTTAATAATAGTTCATTAGTGTCTGGGTTGAAGTCTCATGTGTTAAAAGTTTGACATATCCTTGAAAATAAAGCCTTGAAACTAATAGCGATGAATACGTTCATGTAAGTTTATAAGGATCTGAGAGATTCAGTAGAACCGCAAAGTGACTTTAATGCCCGGTGACGTAGGCAACGATTCGGTCCAAAGGCTTCGGTTATCAAAACAATCTCTGCTTTGGGAGCCATTTTTCTTCTCAAGGAAATTCTCTCTGCTGCGATGGATGGCGTCTAAGAAAGCATTGTTTCAGTGTGTCTTTGCTACATATGCATGCATACATACATACCTACATGCATGCATACATACATACCTGCATACACACACACACACGTCTATATATCCGTACTGTCTTCTGTGGTTATGTTTCTCTTATTTATGTAAATGCATTTTCAGCACATCATTCATTTACTCTGCAGGCATTTTTAAGGACATGCTGAAATTCCAAGCTCTCCCACATAGCACTTTGTCTTAATTGCATGGTTTCTCTGTGTCTTTAAATTGTTCGCTTTGTAGTGTAGAAACGTCTGTCTTCATACTGAAGTCAGAACAATTGTTAAAATAAAAATAGTCATAAACATATGAAATGTTTATTTAATGGATTCAGACTTAAAAGTATATTTAGTGAATCTGAAAGGGCTCTTCTTTGAAGGTAAGTTCTCTTTCACGTAAGTTCTCTGCTATATGATCTTGGCCTGTCGGCAAACTATTAAGAATGGTTTTGCTTTAAAATTGTTGGTTCTTAGATCTGATTCTTCATTTGATGCTCCCATGTCATGTGTCCTCCCCTAAGAATTATGACAACTTTTCCTTGTTGCGTTAATAAGCAATATTTCCCAATAAAGAGTAATTCTAGTTATTTAAAAGTAATTTAAAAGACACTTGCAATCAACCCGTTTTTAGGGTTACCTTAACACCCCCGGAATTAGATTTTAATGAGCTTAATTTTTTATTTTTTTTATCCATTCAGTCTTCTTCCCATCTCAGATTCCTAAATTGGAAAGTTTTTTTAATTTTAAATTTACAAATATATTTTCAGAGTACTGTACGATCGACTCGACATCTGATAATAAGATCACTTTAATCCGGGAAAGACCATCTCCTTCTCAAGGTCGCTGAATTTTCAAGCTGCGTTTGCGGTTAATGGGCTTGCTGGATTTGTAATTTTATGCACCCAATCCAATAATATTTTGGCATTGCTTGTAGCCATTTAATTTTTATTAGAATTATTGCTTTTTTTTTATTATTTGTCTCTATCTCTGTTATTGCCCCACAGCTTGAATTTGAAACCCATCCCTTAACATTTTGTGCTGAACAAAAACATTGATATATGGTGAACAGATATGTTTATTACCCTACGGGCACGTGTACGTTCAAAATTAAAAATGTAATCCTTGTTAGGAAACTTAATATACCCTTTTCCAGCCCCATGTGGAGCTGCTGGCCAGTTTCTGTTTAATATTTGATGAGTGCGGAGAAATAGCCATTCTTAATGTCCTTGAAGAGTTTTTAAGTGTAAATATTAAGAACAGGGGCTTTGCGATTTAAAAAAATAAAAATAAATAAATTCAATGTGAATGTGACAGTTTTCACACATTTCACATAAATTTCACACTTCTTTTTTAGCAGACTGGATATTAAGATAATAGCTGCCCAAATCTAATTGTGATATATTTTTCAAGGTCTTTGAGTTGGTTTCTGGTTCGCTTAGATAAATGGAAACATACGCATCTGGGCTGCATGTCCTTAACTACTTCAAGTGCAAGATTCAGAATATCAGGTTTGTGGTCCCCCCCCCCTCCCCCGATTCATCTATCTATCCATCAAAATCCTAGCCTTATCTCAGCAGGACAGCGATAGACCACAAGACATTACATGAATGGGAACAAATAGGTTAAGGTCACAGATGAGTAGATGTTTAAAGAGCCGCATATTGAAGGATAATTGGATTGTTTGTCTATTTAAAAAAATATATATCGGGAGGCTTCTTAATTGACATAAATTGTTATATGCGTGCAGATCTATATACATAAAAAATAGGTGCTTGAAATCTGTCCTTACAGATCTGTGTTATACACTACAAAATGTTGCCTGTGATAAGAAAGCCTTTTTTAATTTTATTTTTTTTTTCCTTCTTTAAAGAGATAAATTTGCATGAAAAACAATTATGTGCAGCCCATGTAAATCTGTGTAAATCTGCACCCTGGATACTTACATTTGTCCCCATATACTATTCAACATTAATGTGCATTAATAAAAAAAATATTAAACATTAAAATACTAAAATGGCGTCAAAAGCAAATGTATACGTAAACATGCTTTAGATTTCAGTCTGTATCGTGCATTATTTTATTTTTATAGTCTATTTTCGGAGTAAAAATATCATGAAATAACTCAATTTTAACCTTTTTTTTGCCTGTTTCAGCACAATGTATATGTGTGAAAAGTTACAGAATAGAGGCCTTTATTTTTGAGCTGCTGATATGATTTATATTGGCCCCTAGTGATTTTAGCAGGGAAATTAGTAATTGCTCAAAATACTATTTCTGCTTTCTGTGCGTAACATAAAAAGCAGACTGTAGTTATTAGAAGCATTTTACATTTTTTTTTCTTTGCTTTCTGAAGACAGCCTCACATATACGGCAAGATCAAGGCCGCTCTCAACATTGTTATATTATATTTTGTAGAACTGCGCTCCGTTGGTTTGAGGTTGCAACGCAATATAGGTCACGAAGTTTATCCACAGCTTACAGAAAAAACAATGTTTTAGTAAATATTTTATAATTGGGAAATGTGTTCTGTAAATTGTGTGCATGTGATTACATGGGCAAAAAAAAATATATAACCGATTATAGCTTTGTAGCTTAAAATGTAAAGAACAAATAATGCTGCCGTTTGTAAAATAGAAAATATGTCTCGCTACAAAGGAGATTTTCATACATTATGGATTTTAGGAAGAAAAGCTAGTGTATTAAACATTGGTTTTATCAGTGATAATAGTTTATCAAAAGTTTTTTATTAAAATTAGAAATATAATAGCATATTTATAATTATATAATATAATTCAGTCTGTATAAGGAATCTCGCTGTATTAACTTTGTAGCTTCGCTTTCATTAAAGAGGCCCAAAGAAAGTTTAGCAGTTTGCAAAAAAAAATGCAGAAATTGGTTCAAATGTGCATGTTTACATAAAAAAAAGAAATAAAAATAAAAAAATGTTTATATATATATATATGTGTACAGCATATTCATTATTCGCCTGTTTAGTTACCCACTGTTCCGTCACTTGGCTTATGTTTCATGATCATTATCAATCAATAGTATTAACCATTATTAAATTGCTACATACCGTATTTAAACAGTTTAATTATTTGTTTAAATATTTTTCTCATCGCCTCCCAACAATTAACGATTAGAGTGAATCATTTATCAAACAAATAGACATATTGTACAAATGAAAAGTTTAGAGCCAAAACCTCGCTTTTTAAAGTATAGTTGTTGAAAGAGAAACACATTTTCTAAATATCCATCTGCATGGCACTTTGTAGAAGAATATAACCCATCAGCTAAAATGATATCTGTTTTACAGCCTTGAAAATGTACATTAATTTCTAGTGCTAAAATAATTAAAAATGTTCCAAGACGTAAACTCAAGTAGTCAATAGCAAGTGCCACTTATTTATTTTTTAAATACATCATATTTGCTATTATCATATTCAATCTTATATTTATTGTGATTGTGTACATCATTTATAAACATTGCCATCAATATATATATATAAAAATCAAATCTTGAGTATTTTGAAGGTATGTTTGTGTATCTCTATATATAATGTATGTGTGTATATGCATATATACATATATATAGTGTGTTTGAGTGATATTGGAAAGACACAGCGGAACAGCACCAGTTTCCCTGTGTAATTTCCTGTTTATTTAATAAAATTTAAGTGTGTACTCTGTCTTCATCAAATTATTCTCACTTTTTTTTACTAGCCGTATAAACGGTGATCCGAACTACATATTTTTCCCTGCTCTGTTTAAATTAATATTGGTTCTATCATTGGTATCGGGCAACTGTTTGGCGTAATCCTTTTAATTTCACCACGCCACAAAGTGTTTGACAACTTCAGTTCATTGCTGACAAAAAATGATTAATACTTGTTTCTGCTATTCCAATTTAATGTGTTTTAAGCTTTATTACATGTTATTAGTTTAAATTACGCGTTCATATCTCGGCATCGCAACTTTTTAATGTACTTCATGAAGTCTTTGAATTTAACTACCGTGTAATTAATGCTGTCTGTTTGCGGTCCCTTTAAACAGACGTGACAGCGAGTGTCGGCTAAAACACAGCATAGTTTTACTTGATAGTCGTCCAGCCCGCCGGTCACCTCGCTGTTCCATGTTTTGTGGCAAGGTGACCAAGTGTGGGAATTTTCTGCTAGCGTTTTCCGTTTTATTTTATTATTATTGAGAAGTTATCGGGTACTAGCCGCGGTAGAATTGTGGATCCAATCCATGGACTCTTGGTGGTCTTTTTGAACAACGCTCCTCAGCTTTGACAGGTGAGACAGAGACTCTCCAGTGCCACTGCTCTTGGATGAATATAGCTGTGGTCGAAAAAAAAGAGCATCTTGCCAAAAATATATGGGTAAGGCCACACACAGCCTTTAAAATAGTCATTGTAGACTTATTTTTAGTCGGTGTGTGTCTTAACATTTTATGGCTCCTGATACAACAAGGGAGTTATGTCAGGGGTCAGGGAAAATTATGAGGCGACTAATCAAAGAGGAAGCGTCGTATTTAATGACTTTACTTGCGAATTTGGTTAAAAATGTTTGGGAATGATGCTGGAGAAATCCGTCCTTTTTTATTGAGACATGGGCCTTGCTCAGGGGGTGGTTTATGGTGAGAGGTTAATGTGGGATTAAAGTGGTGATTTATTGCTGAGGTCTTCAAACATTTGTAATCAATTAGACATGGTGTGATAACTGCCCTGCCAGGCATTTTTGGAAAAAAAATGTCTTGTACTTTCAAAGACTGCTTATACATCTTGCACATATTTTTAGATTCGTAATTGCATATTCAAAGGTGTTTTTCCCCCCATATTTTCTAGTACCTTAAGTGAACTTTTCTCCTCTACAAACTAACCCTTCGATTCCAAGAAATTGTAGCCCTTTTATTAACTATATATTCTTTTCAAAAGTAAAGATGTATGATAACCTTCATCAATCAGATACGGTACAGAAATTCTATTCATCTTAGCTGATTTACCTTAATGTGTCAACTTCGCATAATTGTTTCCCTCTCAAAGGCTTTTCACCCCCCCCCCAAAAAAACAATTAATAACCCCCCCCCCCCCCCGAAACCTTTAGTAAGCAAAGCTCTTGAAATCCTTGCAGAACAGCATGGATTGATTTAATAACATTTTAAACTTTGTTAAATTTTAAACATTTTGTTTGGGGAAAAAAAGTATTACTGGTAATGTGTGTGTGTGTGTGTGTGTAATATAGATAGATATATAGTGTGTGTATGTATATATATATATATGTATGTATGTATTTTACATTTTTAGTTTTCATTTTATTAATGGTATGTGTTGGACTTTGCTGTACATTTTATGTATTAAGACAGAATACTTCAATATAAGATCAAAGGTTAGTTATTATTTTCCAGCTGCAAATATTAGTTAAATTTTTAGCATGGCTGTGTATTTTGAATCCTTGTTCAAAATAACATTGGGGATGCTTTAAGGAGACTTTTGGATACAAGAAAGCAAATACTATTACATCTTATTTTTTTTTTGTATTTTAACCTCGCATATATGGTTTTGGAAAATTCTAAAGATGAGAAGCATTAGTAAGCTCAATATTTAAAGAGTGTTTTTACAATGTGAACCGTATTTTTACCTGAGTTTTCATGTGTGATTTTACAAAAGATAATATGCATAATTAAACCATCAACTGATAAAATAAACAAAAAAAATACTAAAACACTGTAACAAAAAAGGCATAATTTAATAGTTTTGAATGTGCCTGAATATCCTTTAAAGAAAAACTGGTAAAATAACTTTTATCACCAGTAAACCTTTTATCTTTAACACTCGATGATGTGTTTTATCTACCTGTAGAGGAAGCTGTAAAATGTTCTTTTACAAAAACAATTTGGCAGTCCGCATAATCATATTTTGTGGATATCAATTGTAAATATTTGCATTTTAAATGAAATTATTGCTCGTTAAACTATACGGTTTATACATTAACTGAGATTGGTTAATGCTGAACATTAAAGTGATGTCAGTCTTATCAACGATCGAATCAATGTCTTTTTCTGAGGCACTTATGTGGTCAGCAGTTCGGCTGCAAAGCTTACTTGGAACAGGTCCTGAAAATCATCAGATACATTTGAACATACTTCATATCAGGCAAACTCCGCATCAGTCATGCATTCAGTCTATTTGAGCTTGGTACAGTTTAAGATCGTGGTATAATTTAGTAAACTTTGCTGGAAGTAGAACTCTTTTAAGGCCTGCCAATTTTAAATATGACATGATTAGAGGGAACCTTTTTTTTTTTTTTTTTCTTTTTTCTCCAAGTGATCTTGAAAACTCACATCAAATATTTTAGATACCCCATAATCTTTTGATTTTGTGTTGCTTCACATGAGCATTGTAATCTGCAGTTTATTTGGGATAGTGTTTATATTAAATGACATATGATGGCTTGAGTTGGCCTTTTTGAGATACCATAATAAAATGGTTCACAAGAAGAGTATGCAAACATTCTTTTATCAAATGTTGATTAAAAAGCCATATTATATTATTGTATTTTATTTTGCTAATAAAAAAGGACAATTGGAATCGATCAGGAAATATATATATATTTTTTGGTGTGTGTGTGGGGGTGTTGTTTTAAGCAGCAACCGTGTTCTAAAACTACTGATTTCTTTGGTTTCTCTTGGCCGTTCTCGTAAAGGGATATTTTTATCTTAGTCATTTTAGCGACACAATTTAAATTTGCGCTGCTTATATCAGGGCTGAGTTCAGTTCTCGGTAACACCACTAGGGTCTTAGAGCTTGAAAAACGTATCACAACCAACGATTTGTTGCATTCTATGTGCATGTTTGGATGAAGAACGGAAAAACAAAGTCCAGTACAGCCACAGACGCCAACTAAAGCAGAACGTTTATTGTGCAGTTAATACTTGCGACATGTCGATGCAGGAGGTACCTTTACTGATTAAAATCAGACAATGATTGGCATTTTTCTAAACCAATGGCATTAAAGAAAAGGAAATGTTAACCACATATAGCATGCTGATTCTTTGTACATAGCAGGGTCCACGATGAAGGTTAGCATACCAAGCTAGACTTATGTAATGAGAGTGAGAAACAGTTAACTAACTGAGCCTTCATGTTAATAAAAATTGCTCTGCTGTTAAGTATTGACATTTTTTTATGTATACATTTCTATTTTCAAATGAGGTTTAATGTCTAAACACAATGAAATGTAATTTGTTTTAAATGAAATATATTTAGTGTGTTTTAATGCCTTCCTGCTATCATCAGAGGTTTATATAATCAGATTTTCATTTAAACATTCTTAATTACTCTCAGTGTAAATATCTGTTGCTTACATGTTACCATTTGCTGAATATTCCTATATATTTTTTCCCCCCTTTATAATAGTTTTCTTTGTAGTTAAATCAGTCAGTCTTCTATATCAAGTATTTTTCCTATTTAATAATCTGTCTAGTGTAGCTTTGCTGTATTGTAAAACCTAGATAGCTGTGATGTCAAAATTAAAATTAAATGCATTTCTGATAACCTTTTTTTTTTTTTTTCTTTTTTTTTTTTTGTTCATAAGAGGCCAAGTTGACACAAAAATAGCGGAAATCCTCGTAAGGTTGCCTATTATTTTGTGGCTTCTAGCTTTTTCTTTACGTTATTTTCATGCACATTTTTCTGAATTTTAAACTGATAGCCTTCATTCTTCTTGGTGATTTACTTCTGTATTTTACAACTTATATTTTTGTCATCTGTCAAACAGTTTGATTTGACAGTTTGTTTCTTAGAAAAAGTGATACCAGTCTTCAAAAAGTTAGGATGTTTTCAATAGCCGGTGGCATCATTTCAAGCTAAATATTCAGATCAGACAGTTGAAAAATAAAAATAACGAGTTACTATCCGTCATGGTTGGTTTCCTGGGCAAGAATACAATAATATCTGAATTAAATTTTTGCTTTGTATCAACTTATTCGTGGTGTTATTTTTGGCATGGCTGTGACTGTCAACCCAAGAGCAAAAACTGTATATTCTATTTATAGTTTCTTCATATATGCAAATCTTGTAATTATGTGGGTTTAGCCTTAAAAGGACACTCCAGTCATCATACACACATTAATGTATATGATTGCTGAGAGGCACCTTTTAAGAGGGCAGTCTATTGTCCCTGACATGAAGCATGCATGTTAGAGAATTTTAACCCCATCATACCCATATGGGTGGTCCAGTACGTCCAAAAAAAAAAACCAGCTTAAAAGCCCATTGGGACTTACTAGTACGTCATGACTTTCCTGCACTGGAGATCAAGCTGTCGGCCTCCTGCTGTCTGATTTCTTGTTTTAAGTAACATAATCATGTTCCTTTAAGTACAGATCCGTTTTTTTGTGTAAGCTTTTACTCGGTAAAAATATCTTTCTTTCACATGTAGGAAAGGTGGATGTTTTGTCCCAGCTGGCACGTGAGCAGCTTTGTCATCAAATTCAACAAATAATTTGGTCACAAAGTATGTGAACTGGATTCCACTCACTAGCTTGGTTATAAAAGTGGAATATTAAGCCCAAAAAGATTGTGATTCTGTTGTCCGATATTTTAGAAATGTTAAGTTGTGATCTTAAGCCTTTAAAAAATAAGGCTTACAGTATGCTAGAGTAGATTTTTTTAATAAAAACAATGTTCTTATAACAATGTTGCTACAAAAGCGATCTTAACAAGCCTTGGTTCTACTACCTCAACATCTATCCCAAAGTGCTGGAACTTCATCTGCCTATACTGCATATATCTCACGCTATTGGGTAAGGGTCAGCGAATGTTGACGCAGCGGCACAAATCTACAACATTGATTGCTGTTTCAGACAAAAACTATTACAATCTCCCCAGGTGACGCTGCTACTTCCTGGGTTAAAAACATCTGTTTCTACAAACTTGTTTTTAACTTTGTTTTTAACTATATATTTTTGTTCAAAAGATTAATGCTCATCCGCTCTTCTTGCTGGATGTGTAACATTTTTGTTTTAAAAAACAGTGACAGATTTGTTGTAAGTGATTTTATAGAACAGTAAATAAAAAAAAATTTCAGGATCTTTTATTGCCCTTAATTCCATTACAAGAAAAATAAAATTTTCTGCACCCAACCCACTAGTTGGAATGCCTTTTTTGACAGTGGTGCTTATTTCAAATGACCTTGTCTACCTAAAGCCCCCCTCCCCAAAAAAGAAAAAGCTTACTAGAGTGTAAAGTCCACCTATATGTTGCTGACCGACGTCTGCCTAAACGGTGTGAACTCGGCAGCAAACTTGGTAAAAACTCTTCTCCAGGCTGTTATTCTTTCCGTGACTAACGTGGTACAATGCTGCCGACTGTCAACTAGAGGTCGAATTTACAGTATTTCTGTGTTCTGTGAATAGGCACTTATAACAGTTTTTTTCTTCTTCTAACTAACCTTAAAGAATGATTATGTTTAAGAAAATGTGAAACACTAGCAGAGTGTAAATTTTAACAGTTTCCACGGGAAGTGGAAGGGTCAACTAAAGCAACTGTATAACAAACCAATTCTTTTCCGTTACCCAAATTTGCTTAGTATGGCAAATTTATTAGACTGAAATGGGAAATGCTAACCCAATATGAAATTCTTTGTTATGCGCGTGGAGAACATTATGAATGTTTAGCTTAGTCCTGGTGTGCCAGACTTCTCCATGGTGGTCTAGCGTGGGCGGCCATGGCTAGCTTGCCCTGGATGGCTGTGACAGACCATTTCTCCTACTGAGCCAGGAAGGAGGCCGCCGGTATCTGGCTTTGGGGATCTTGTATGTTTGATTGCTTTCCCTATATAGAAAGTTTGACCCCGCCACTAACTCGCTTCCTATCGTCTTTGATTTGTTGAAATGTTTTGGAGAGAGAGTGCATTTTATAGAGTCTGTTACACATTATATAAAGCATTTGTTATTAAAATAATGTCTAAAAAGTAAAAAATGAAAAAACGAGCCAACACACGGATGTATGTGTGTATGTATGTATGTGTGTGTGTAATATATATATATATATATATATATATATATATATATATATATATATATATACTCTATTTAATTAACCCATTTTGGACCAAATTAAAAATAGTTTCACATTTTTTTTCTGATAAGAAAAGCAGAATGGATTGTCATGTTTTTCCCATGTTGGTTGTTAATTAACATTATGATTTTTATTCCAACATTCTTCTCATAATAATTAGCGGAGACGGGTTCACTCGGTATCCCAGGGTATTTGGGCTGTATTGGGCAAACTTGCTGGAGCCCCCGTTTTCTCTTACCTTGTTGCTCCTTTATGCTCTCTGATCTCATTGTCTATTCTTTACATTTGTGGGCACCTTGAAGGCACTTTTCAATTAGACTCGATTCTGGTTATACGGACACTTTTATGTCTGAGACAGTGAGTCAAAAATGGGGGATTAAGATATTATATAGTATGTTCCAAGGAACGGTGTATTAGGATACCTTTGGCTCTGAATTACACATGGCTGTACACATGCTCTAAACCTTGAGAATAACAAACAAATGGACACCCATACTGAACTCTTATCAAGACTAGAACAAAAAAAATGCACAAAATTCAGGAAAGCCATTCATAGAAGGAGACATATGACCCCATTTTCGGAGTGCGATCAAATGTATAACCACACGCATACATAAGTAAATGTAACCTATGTGTGAATATTTCTGAAGGGAATGCAAATATTTTGTGGGAGGAAAAGAAAAAAAAATGTTGTGTGTCAGAATTAATTCTTCCTAATGTAAGCTCTGTATGTTTAACCCTTTTAGGTCAAGAGGTGAGGAGTGCATAATATCAAGTCAGCATATGAAATAAGGCTTCTATACTTTTTGCCTCTGTCAAAATCTCCATGAAACAAGCAAATAGATTTCAGAATTTTTCCTCTGGACTGTAAAAAGTGAAGAAAAAATTTAGCAGTATTTGAATTTAGTGGCCTTACAATATTTTTGTTTTAATGGAGATTTTTTTGTTTTGACTTTTTTTCTGTCGGCTGTCTAGAAAATTCTCATTTCCCCTATAGATTCAAAAAGAGTTCTAGCAGCTAGGACATAAACCAAGTTGTCTCCATTGTCTTGCCAGGTTAAGGACAGGTGGCAGCTATGACTTTTGGTGAACATAGTGGGAATAGGACTCTTGGTTTCTTCTTCTTTTTTCAGGTTTCATTATATCACTTCTGCTATGGCTTTTCATCTTGTTGATGGTCAGCGTGTGGTTTGATCCAAGAGACACTCTGTGATGACGAGGAAGCTGTGTTAACCTAATAATAGTAACTTAGAAATATTGAGTATGAGGTGTTTCCTGATGTAAAGACTCTGACCTTAATCAGTCCTTAGCCTTGTAGATTAATCTTAGTTTATGTCTATCCCGTGCATGTTTAAATTCCCTCACTGTAACCTCTACCACTTCTGATGTGATGCTCTTCCATTTATCCACCGCTCTATCTGAAACTTAAACTTCCTTACATTATATCTAAACCTCTGACCCTCCAGTTTTATTCTGTGTCCATTTTTATCCTGGGACCCATTTATGATTTTAGCCGCCCTAGTCTCCAGTATATCAATATCCTTCGGGAGATGGGGGTCTCCAGAACTGTACGCCATACTCTAGGTGAGGTCTGACCAGAGACCTGTGAAGTGGGAGAGCCACCTCCGCCTCGCTTCTGCTAATGCGTCCGAATATATAACCCAGCACCCGGCGACATTTATTCTGACACATTGAGTTTTATCAAGCATTGATTATACCTAATTCCGGGAGAGAGCCACCCAATTGGTAATTCTATTTGATCTCACCGTCTGTCTGTAAAATTATTAAACGCTGACGCCTTTTTTTATTTCTCCAAATATCGATATTTTTCCAAAATTTATTTCTTGCTTGATGCCAATCTTATGGGGGTTTAGCGAGGCAAGATAATGCCTTAAATCAGAGAAGATAAGAAGAAAAGGTTTCTGTTTCTGAAGCTTATCCATATTTATCAGAAATAAAAACAAGCAGTAAAAAAAAACTCCAAAGAGAGGAATCCGTCTGCGGCAAACTAAACATGTCGACAAGTTGGGTGGTATGCACAGTGCTGTTTGCTTAATAAGAAAGAGATATTACCACAGAAGCTGCCACATCATATGGTCGTCTTGTTACCTCCCCTTCAGATCTAGCCAAACTTTCTCTTTATTGCCCAGCCAATGTCAACTGGACTGACAAATGGGACAGAATGCCTGGTATCTGGGATAGGCATAGACTGGGTAATAATTTTATGAATAAATCATTCTAGACGTGTAAGACCTGTAGAAGTCAGCTTGCAGGGAATAGGTTGGTAATAAATGGAATTACATATAAATAAGATACAGCGTATGCACCCCGCAGCAGACAGAATAGAGAATTTTGTATTGATTTAAGCAGCCAACCAGCGGCATTTAATTCAACTGGAAGGCTTTTTACAAGCGGACTGGCGATTATTACATTACGTGGATGGAGTCGTGTTTGTCCGAAATTATGTCTGTGGAAGAACGTACTTTGTCGGTATTGCTGTAAAAATTGAGCTGAGAAATCCACCTAAAAATACCACAGGACTCACCAAAAATGGCCAGCCTCTAGATCAGAGGATAAAGGATGTTTATTGGAACACGATTAGATAAAATAAAGTGTTTGTCGATACTAACCAACAATACTGTCTTAAAGCATGAATGTCCTTTTCCTCTTTTTAAAATATTAAAGTGAATCTTCAGCCATCATATTCACTTCAAGGCATATGGTAGCTGAGAGGTCCCTTTTCATTATCATGATGCCCCCTGTAAATGATGGAGAGGGTTCTGTAGAGATACATTTGCCCCACACCCGCTGTTTTAGGTTCAGGAATGAATAAATGCTGAACAGAAACCTCTGCACGTGATATGCTTACGGCCAGTCGGCTCCAGCGCTGGCTTGGCAAACTCTGCTGGCGTGAGTCTATTGAATCATCTGACCACTGAGGAGGAGGACATATGCAGAGCTGCAGCTTCCACCAAAGACAAGTGGTTATTTTTTTTCTTCACTTTTATGCAGATGTAGCGAAAATCCACACAGTAGCAGTGAAATTGGATTGTGAGGCACATGCTGGCTGTCCCGGTTTGGGATGACGTTTGCTCTCACTGGCTGTTGATTTGTGGAAGTTTCTAATGCGCTTTGACAAGATTCAGCATTCATTCTGCTTCTGAAATGGGACAACATGCCAACACGGGAGGATCAGTCCCAGCTTTTTCCTGGAGAAAAAAAAAAATGTTTTCTCACATTGCTGCATCAAAATATTGCTTGCTTGTTTGTTTCTATGGGAAAATGTGTAGTCCTTTAGGGGGTGGACATGTAAAAGGGCATTATAGTAGTAATTTGCCTATCAGTGAATTTAATACTATAAAGCGAAGTTCACCCAATGTAATGTTTTGTATTGAAAGTTACTCTTACAAAATTGTTTGTAGATTTTATACTTAATTCTTATGGTGTAAGAAAATGAATGATGACTTTTCGTTAAAGAACAAGAGCATGAAAGGAGATGTATTTGGAAATATGTGTTTGAAAAATAAGCACTTATAAATTATATAAATTAGAAAGAAAAATGCTTTCTAAGATGAGTTCATCTCTTGCAACAATTAGCCATGCGAGTGTAATATGAGTAAACGAGATGTGACTTACTATTTTTGTGATGGGTGCTTAATAAATTCCAAACCCTGCTAAACAATGAGCGTCACGGTTGTGTGTGTTGGTCGCTTACTGAGTTTTGATAACAAAAGGCCAGATCATCATCCTGACGTTCTTTTTATTTCACAGAAGCTGATTTTTTGCTATTCTAATTTTAGAATGTTCATATATATCAGAAAAAAAGGTTCCATCATCCTAAAAAAAACATAGCTGCTGTCCCGATTGTTTGGAGCCATGAGTAAAGCTTGGTTCATTTACCCCAAATAATCCATGTTTGGATGATGTAATGTCCTTTGATGACAGTGTTAGGAACTTACTGTAAGTGAGCTTGTTATTAAAGTGAGATGAATAAAAGATCATTTTTATAATATGTATATTCATCTGTTCCTCAGCACTACTCATTGCCCCTTACCTCTGGAGTTATTAATACATTTTCTCTCCTGTCCCTGGGAATCAAACTGAAGGTAGACAAAGTTCCAATACAGAGGCTGATTCCAAATATTCCCTCCACTGATTGATGCCTTAAAGGGAAAGAATGGCGGCCGTGCGTTTGGTGACTTTTTATACATTAAGTTAAAACATGCACCGATTTTTGCAGGGTCGGTTCATCGTTGTAGTAGAGTACCTTGATTACTTTTCTACAGTTCTCGTTTATATTTGTGGTTTTTCTCATAGAAGCCAATGTTATCTTTCATCGCATTGGAATTTTCAGAAATGTATAGCTACTGAGATGTTCCACGTTTTCTGTAGTTGTCCGTCTGACAGCTGAAGATGTCAACAACCATGTCAGCCTGTCATCTGTCACAGGGTGCTGACAGGCTGAGTGTTCTGGCAGAGAAAGTCACTTATGTTGGCTTATAAATGGTAGAGATGATCTAGTTAGTTAAAATCCCCTCGGCCGATCCCTGTTGCATGCAGGCAGTGCTGAATTGCACGAGACAACAGCCTGTGCCTTCTAAAGAACAAGCTACCTTCTCAGAATTTTGGGATCATTTTGGCATCAATATTAAAATGCCAGTTTTTCGGAGTGTTTAGTGCCACTTTTAGTTGGTGCAATGTTTGGTTCCAAACAGAGCTCGTTATAGATGTATGGCCGTACACGGTTGCAGTAAAGATTAAAATGTATTGTGTTTTATATAATACAGCACTACGGGACTATGAAAGCAGCTGAATCGAAAGATATATTGTGAAAGTCCCCGTGCTTCTTATTGAACTTATCCAAAAGATGTAGCACACAACATATTAAATTCTAGAATCATTCTAGAAACAAAGTATAGGTAGACATTATACACCCACATGTATGCCAACATTTTTGCACCAATGAGGCTAATTCATTTGTGGGCTACCTCTGACCTTTTGGCTGAGGGTGTTTGTAGTCCACAAATGCTGTTTTTTAAATTTTTAAATTTTTTTTGAAAGTTTTTTTTTTTTTTACTGAAGGAATGCGTTTTGCAGTGGGCTACACAAAGATCCCTCCATGTTTGCTGGGATCCAGCCTTTTGTTTTAACCAGCATTCCTGCTCACTTATGTCACAATAGCTGCTACTTCTATTTTTTATTTGTTTTTAACGCTGGACTGCTGTGGTAGCAAACAAAGATGTAACATTACATTTTTTTTTAATTATGTTTCTACTTTAAATATACATTTTTAATATATACTTATTATATGATGCATGAACCGCTGGTGATTCTCTGGCCAATCCTCAGCATCTTTTTCTCTTTAATGGAAAACTGTTGTAAGTAGGAGATATGTCCTTCGCAGGTGGGGGACACTACAGTGCCACAGCATGCGAGACACATGGTTTGCAATCTATGGACTCTTTGCCAACCACGGATCCCATACATGGTTGGCACTGAAGTGGGTAATGTTATAACTGGATCTCTGACAATCCGTAAACAAGTGGACTGAAAGCTCTGCCTGTTAAAGGGACCCTCAGGACCAAGCTCGGGGTAACTGGTCCTACCCGATTTTATTTTCTCCCCTCTGCTAATTTGTTACATTGGTGTTAAGGGACATGCATTTAAATAGTTACAACATAATGGTACCTCTGTTTGCAAATTAAAATGTCTTTAATTCAGCCTCTGTAGCGCTCCTTCCCTGTCCTCCGAGTGCCCTCTGAGTGCTAAGCCCTCTCGTTTGCATTTCTGTGGGCTTTAGGTGCGAGCATGTGATGTTTCATCGAGCCGCGGCAGACTGATTCTGCGATTCCAGAGTTAGTGAAAATATGTTTCAAACTGGTGACATTTAGACTACACCCTGTGAGATTTATTTATTTTTTTGTGTGAAAAACGGCATTAACGGCAAAGAGATTGTTCTCCCTTTCAGACCATTCAGTTAACTGATTTTAAACTTGAATTCAATCAATTATTGCATTATGTCACATATTGCATGTATTATGTTGCATAATATGTATGGAATATGATCCATTTCACATTCATAAAACTAAAATCAATATAATTGAACTATTCTATTTAATCTGATAACTTTTTGTCATAGTGTGTGATCAAAATTAATAGAATTAGGGAGATGATTTTTCTAATGTATTGAAAGGGGATTATATTATGTTGATTGCATTTAATAAAAAAAATAGAAAGTGGGTTAATATATTTTGGATAAGGTTGCAGAACTGAAAAACTAAGATGGCACAGTCCTTAAACTGACGAACAGGAGTAATATTTTCCCGATCTCCATAACGATTACTAAATATTTATGCTGCGCATGTATAATGGCATTTGTACATAGTGGAGAATTGTGTTTCCCCAATCTGTCCCGGAACGTCGTCCGAAAAACTTTGGAAAACGGCAAGACCAGATGGGCCGTGATTCTTATCTTCTGTCTGTTTTAACATTCCCATTTATTTATTTTTATTAACTCCATTTTTATTTTCTGTAGGGTAGGAAAAGGTTGCTGATTTTTTAATAGACTCCAAGAAAAAGCCCTCTTTTCATCTTCTGCGTGAGTGACTTCTTACCAGTTGGATTCATATACAGAAGCTCTCCAACACAGTTTATTCAACAGAATTACTGTAGGAATAATATTGTTTTTTTTCCCCCTCTCTGCCCACATCTGAGGTTGACCTACTGTGGACCAGCCCTAAAAAGTGGCTTATCCGTCCCCTCCAGAAGTGACTGCGTGTGTGCGTTTTACTGAGCCCTGCTTGTAAATTTCCTTCTCGTCCAGTCAGAACAAGAAGGATAACATCTTCATACATTATGGTATATGAATCATAAATGGTAGCCTTTCAATCAGATCACAAGAAGTTTCTACAGGTAGTTGTGCACATGCTGTGATAGCATACGGAAAGACCAGTAACGTATATATGTTTTACAGTTTAATTTTCCATAAAGAAATTAGAAGATTTCCATATTTTCTGTCTGATTAAGTCAGCATAATTTTTTTTTAATGTGCAGATATAACAGCACTTTGCTGCTGCGTGTTATGGCGGATTTTTAATGTATGGGTTTAAACTAAAACCCTTAAAATCTGCATTTTTATTTTATTTTGTAAAGCAATTTTATTGAGTGTTTCCTGTATCTATTAGTAACAAATATGACCATCAACAAACCAGCGAAATTAAGGGAAATGGAGGGATATCATATAGTATGGCTTATACCCTGGGCAATTGTTAGGCGCTCCTAGAGCTCTAATACTAAGGAGGCAGATTAAACCTTATCTGATATCTATCTAGTATCCTTCTGAAATCCTCTCACACTCTTTAACATATCCCTCTACCGTTTACATACCCCCAAAATTCCAATGAGGGACACAGTTTTGTTTGTCTGCTTTTGTTTTTAGAAATAGGCAGCTCCGCGGTGCGTCATTGCCTCAATTATCCCGTGGAAAACTACTTTTAGAGGCTATAAAATCAGGGAAATAGATAAAGTTTGATACTTGCAGTTTGACTACCTAAACTTATACTTTTTTTTTTTTTTTTTTTTTTCTTTTCTTGAAACACGCCGTAAAAGTATAAAAACCAAACACACATTACAGCTTCCCTTTAAATTCAAATAAATTAAAACGTTTAATAAGTCTCTGGATGGGCATTACAAACATGTGGAAGGAAAACTGATCCATGAAACTTGGCTAGTTCTCACTTCTAGGTTCCGTTATTCCTTCATCGTATGGCAGTTACACAACTTACAAATTCACCAAATGATGACAAACGGGGGAAACGAGCTCTGGTGTTGTTCAATGGAGTGTGTGTGTATGTATGTGTACATACACACATACACACATACATACACACACACTCCATTGCACACCACCAGATCTCGTTTTCCCTGTTTGTCATCATTTGGTGAATTTTGTGTGTACGCTTGCCATGCAACAAAGGAATAAAGCCTCAGTATATACATACCTATGTGTGTCTGTGTGTGTATGTGTGTGTGTGACTGTGTATATACATACACCCTTCAGTGAGTGATAGTATGATGGGGATCATCCTCCATATTCTTAATGTTTATCCTGATCCTTCTGAGTTACTAAATCCCAACTCCGTTTAAGTTGTATTTCTGAGTGCCTGTACACCATAGTGTAAAGAGTTCCTTTTATTTTCCCTTCCCACCTACAGCATGGGTGTGATTGCCAGAAGAAACACCGTCCCCCTCCTCTCCCCTGTATTAATCTGCAGTAGGACTTACATTTTGCTCTTCTGACCACATTATTGCTGCTTTCTGGAGGGACAAAAATAGATAACATAAACTAAGTCAATTGCAGGGTTATATAGCAATGTACTGTGAAAACGCGGTTATGTTTGCACTACACAGAATGTTCTTTCTTAAACACATAAACAAAAAAAGAGAGGACATGTTGCACTTAGGAAATCACTTTGCTGTCTAAAATTGTTCAAGAAAAGGTGACGGGTTTTGCATGTGATATGGAAGCTGCCTTAACCGCTGTTGACGTAGAGTAAAGCAAGAATCGCTGCACTGTCCCAAGATACTATGTGTATATCTTTTTTTTTTTTTTTTTTTGTAGCATGGAATATGTTTCTTTGAGTTCCAGTTTTAAATTAAATTAGTTTTAAAATCACAACAAGTCAAAACTTTGAAATTTAGATACATCTGATATTTCAATGTACTTATTTTGTTTGGTCTTGCTACTCAGAAGCTAGTGCTGCTCAGAACAAAAGAAGTGTAATACGATCTAACATATCACAATTTAGCACAGTATGATATTATTAACCGGGAGCTACGGCATTTCAAATCATGTGCGTGGCCATTTAACGCTATATAAGTTTCCTAAAAGGAATAATCTCTCAATTAACTTGTCATTTCTTTGGTTGGCATTTAGAAATAAACAGTTCCAGCAAACAGTGCTGCTTCTATCAACGATGCCTATAAACTTCTTCAGAACTCTAGGTTTATGGACTAGATTTAAGGCCAGAGGACCTACAGCAGCCAGCAAGAGCTACTTACACATACATACGTACGTGTGTGTGTGCTTATATATATATGTAATATATTATGAGTGGAAGCTATAGGAAAATTGAAGAAACCTTTTCATCCTTAAGTGTAAAAGACCCTTGGTTCTTAAAAGGGTAAATTGATTTCCCCAAGCATCAGAATATGTCTTTAGGTCTATTTAATTCTGTAATCATGCTTAGTGATGTCAACTCCATTTAGATAATTTTGTTCTAAAAGATAAAAAAAAAATAGTCTTATTACACACAGACTGCCTAACCATAGTTTTAGTTAATAGCGGTTTGCTAGGAGAGGAGGCGAGTTGATATTGGAGGTTGTAGGATGTTAATAAAGCCACACATGCAGCACATTTACTGTTGCAGGTAACCCTTGTTGCACTTTGCCCTCTGAGTGTTTCTGGTCCTGAACATGTTTACGGTATTGACTTTCCCAATCGCCTGCAGAAACTTCAGTCTGTAAAATGGCATTGTTGAGGCTTGCAAAGAAACAAAACAAAACCGTAAACAACCACAGACTTCTGGTGAGACGAGGCAGTTCGGTTTCTGTGGCTGAACAGACATCTCTTTAATCTGCCATTGTTGGGAGTTTGCCAGAAAAGCCGATTGAAAACTAGATTTTCTTTTCAGTTCAGTTAAGGAGACATGAAACATTTTATAAGCTAAATAACGTTTAATTAGTCCTCTTCTATGTTAAAAAGTATCATTTTTGAAATTACTACCTCAGTGAATTTAATTTTAAAAATAAATACTGGCTGTTAGCCAGCGATACGTGTGCCAACAGTGTCCATAATGGGCTGTCAGACCCTCACTGATGTCTACCCATTTATTTGGTGTTGTCTAACCTATATCAAGTGTTCCATTCCCTTTGATAACAAAGGACAGCTTGGAAGTGTATTATGAAGGATGAGAAATGCTAGCAGAGGATGTTATAATAGAGATGTAATATGAACCGATATTGTATGTCATATGTAATGATGGGTACAGGAAATTGCCTTCTAGCAGAAGAGGCAGAGGTTAGTCTCATGAGGGATTTTTAGTATGAATAAGATAGGCATAAGGTCATCCTAAATATAAGCATAACACCCCATAGGTTCATCTCTGCTGAGTACAGTCTCAAATTTGCCACTACTACAGATAAAAAAAAATCAGCATGTCGGACTAAACCCACCAACAGGAGTTTCCTATAACTAAAATGCATAAGGGAACAAACAACCCCATACATAGATTTTTGCCTTTCTGGTGCTTCGTCTGTTTGGTGCGGTTGGTATCTCTCTAGGCACGTGAGCGAGAGCATCAGTCTCTGGTCTCGTCTTTACACTTGTGCACAACCCCAATATGTTCCCAATAATGATGATAATAAAATAAGCATAAACAAAAGACTGAGCTAAAATGAGAGACTCTCCTTATCAGGGATTTGAGGACAGGCCACATAAGTGCTTGATTGAGTTACTATCGCATTCTTGTTCATGTTTAATCTGGATATAAGACGAGATAGGGGAACATATAGGGTTTGATTTCTCACAGTTGCTTGTAAATAGACACGACTATATATTAGATGCAAATTGACAGGTGTTGGTATAGATACATAATATTTTCTGTTATGCTAGGCATCACAAAGTGGCAATTTCTGTGTACTGAGTATTGAGACTCCTGTTTTATTGAATTAAGGGGATTCAATCAGATCCATTTGTGTATAAAATCAAGTACCCAGCCAGACAGTCTGCATTTACAAACATTTGTGGGAAAAATGGGTCATTCTGAGGAGTTCAGTGAATTCAAGCACGATACTGTGATAGGATGTAATAAATCAGTTTATCGCTGCTAGATATTCCATGGTTAACTATAAGTGGTATTATTGGAAAGTGGAAGCGTTTAGTCTGGCCTCTGAAGAGGGTGCAGAAACCATGAAACCAGAGCAGAAAAAAAAGGTTACCAACCTGCATTATGGCAAGATCTGCAAGACTTTGTTCCTGTCTAGGATATAAATTTAGTTCTGTCCCGTCTCCTGGAAGCTCCATTTGAGCCTCTAGGAGATACTTCCATGAAACTGCTTACCTTAAGACAGTCCTGCTGGTCGCCCTAACATTGGTTAGGAGGACGACTCAGATTCATACACTATTTTGAAGTCTTACCTTCAATTATTTGAAGATAAAGTAGTCATATTAAATTAAAAAAACAAGTATAGTAGCGCTGGCCGGCTGCATCAGCACCCAGGGGCCGCTTAGATTAGATTTCGGGCAGCCTGGGGGGCAATTGTCCCCCTGCCCAGCCCGCCCCTAGTGCCGGAGGCGGCTTCCAATCCCGCTCCGCCGGCCGAATCTGCGGACCCACCGGGAAATTTCCCAGTATCCCGGTGGGCCAGTCCGGCCCTGCTTGGGCCCCATTGAGTGGCAGAACTCCAGGGCCCGGTCGCAGTCCCGACCCCTGCGAGCCCGGCAGTTCCGCCACTGCAGTTCCGCCACTGCACTGGGATTAGACCTCAGCCAGTAATAGTAGTAAAAGGTAGACATTTGGGAGGAGGTATTGTAGTGGTGATATTTTGTCGTCCTCCCCCCCCCCCCCCGAAAAACAATCCTGCGGATGCCCCATGCCTTTAACAAAAATAACTTGTTTGAGTTGGATCAGCGTTTAGCAGTTCTTGTTGTACAATCTTGGAGAAACCCAACTGCACGTGAATGGGTTAGAAAGAGCAGTCTGGTGACAGCTGCCAGTGGAAGAACAGCTGATGTACCAGAGTGACTGTTTCTTTAAAGACCTGCCTGGATGCAAATGGTGGTTATGCAGAAAAAAAGAGCACATTTTGGATACTGTTCCAAGGAAGAGGAAAACCAAAAAGTTCCACCTCTTAGTAAAAGATATTTTATAAACGTAGCCGGTGCTTTTGCAGCAAGGAGACCACCCAGCCTTTTGAAACTATGGCAAGTCAGTATAGCTTGAGAGGGGTGGTCTCCCTTGGTGACTACTACTTGGGATTTAATTTTGTATGGGGATGTCGCCAGTGCCTCCCCAGTTATAGGTAAAGGGCAATGGTGGTGGTGTTATATATATTATGTTATCGGCATTTTACCAACGATCATAGGATTGGTTTCTTCTCATCAACAAACATATGCCTGGCTCAGTTCTAGCTTCCAAGGTGGTTTCTATCAGCTTTTTAACTTTTTTTTAATCTGCTTTGTAATATAAATAATTCCGTTCACCACTGTTTCCTCCTCGTAAATTATTGGGGAGGGGGAAAGCAAGGTAATGCCTGGCTGTATCTTTATAAAACGGCAGTTTCAGCAAGTTAATTTACCCGAGAGGAGGAAAGGTCGCTATTCCATACAATATAACATAAAAAAACCAAAAAATAAACTGTTGGAGTTGTTAATTTTTGTATTCATTTTCAACGGTATGTGTGCCATTCAAATATACACCCTGAACATGTGTGTGTATACTCAGGAATCAGTGCAGTAATCTAGACTCTTTTTATGTTTAAACAGCTTGTAACCCAGTTCAACTTCAAGACAAATAACTAAATAAAAGTTTGCCTAAGGACTGAGGAAACCGAAAAGAAAAAAAAAATATAATGTAGCAATTTTACATTTTCTTCTTTCAGAGAAACACAATCATGTGATTATCGTGGGCGACTTGTTCACTTAGCATTTGTTTACATTCTGCGCCGCTGATCATGTTGGTCTATAGTGCTCTGCTACAAAAAGTCACTTGTGCCAGGTTACTTGTGTTACAGGCTTTAATTTGCGACAACTTTCCCAGCTAAATCAACATGGAGCTAAGATTTCAAAAGAATGGATTACATGTGTAATGGATGTGTTTATTGGGACTCGGAGCAAAGCCTTTGTTAGCTGTCATTTTCAATATCACAACAACGTGTAGAAGAGCAATTTGCAGAGAGAGCCCTTTGCTGGCGTGCCTTTTCACGTCTTACTGAGTCAGAACACGGGATGTATCTCCAGATTCCATTGGGATCCTTGGTGTAGAGCCCTGCGCCGGACTGCTTTTTTAATCCCGCTCCCGCAGTGTGGGTGTTCTGCCGGCTCCCGCCACATTTGTGGCCAATCCCGCCCGCTCCCACCACATTTGTGGCCAATCACGCCCACCTCCTTACCTGATTTCCTGCGCAGTCCCGCAAGTTGTTCCCTCACAGCGTCTCTTCTCTTGCTCCGCCCAGGAACAAGGCGGAGTCACAGGAAGTGTCGTCACATCACGTGACTCCGCCTTGTTCCTGGGTGGAGCAAGATAGGAGACACTGTTATGGAGCAGCGAGAAGACAGCCTTGCGGGACTGCGCGGGATTACCGGGACCCGCAGGTACAGTGCCTGACCGCCCGCAGCCCCAGCAAGACCGCCTGCGCCCGCAAGTTTTTTGGCGGGTCCCGCCTCCCAATGCAGTCCTTTACCTTGGTGTCCTCTCACCCTCATTTTAAAGGGGCACCCCAGCCATCACATGCTGCTAAGACCCCCAGTCACTTGCTTAGAAAAGGTTTCCGTTAACTTCAGTGGGAGTGTTTTCTGCTCATGGTCAAGGAGGGCAGTTGCAGCAATTTTTTTTTTTTTTAAGGATACTTTATAGAAGCTACTCTGTAGTAATTAATCTGTTTAACCTATTCAGTCCCAGGGGTTTTTGGTACCTCAAGTCCCGGGGCAATTTTGCAATATGTCGGTTCAGCGATTATCTTGCTTTTTCTGCGAATAGTGTATCCATGTAAACTATATATTGTTTTTATCAAGGAGAGATAGAGCTTTCTTTTGATACCATAGTTGGTATATAATTAGCTGAAAATTTAGAATGAGATATTTAGTGAAAAAATACTTTATATTTTCCTCGCAAAATTAGGTAAAGTTATGGAAAATCCCCTCCAATTTTATCAATTCAGGTGTCCTGATTTTAGAAATACCTAATTTATATAAAATTTCCATACTTTCCAAGCACTATAATACTATAAGGTGTACGTTATTCATAGAATTTTTACATTAGGTATGATTTTATTTATTTATAGCGCTCGGAAGCAGGTAGCCCACGGTATTAATGTATGTTTGGACACCTTTTTTGTTGCCGTTGTGTTCCAGGATTTGAACGTTTGCAGGGAAATACACCGTGTATTCTATACCGCCGAGCATGTAAAAAAGTCAGAGAATGCGCCTTTAGGCTTTGCTAGTGGATAGAGTGATTACTATATATAGATGAATATGTAATTAAGGAAGACATTTACAAGAGTTTTTTTTTTTTTTTATTTGTTTTTTTACAGTTTCATTAAAAACAAACACATTTCTGCTGTAGAACATTACATTACATTTATTTATAAAGCGCAAACGGATTCCGCAGCGCTGTTACATTCATTAGAACATTTTATAAACACATAACACATACAATAACGAACTGGTGCAAGGGAGAAGAGGACCCTGCTCTTGCGAGCTTACAATCTAGTCGGTGGTTGAGGGGGGTGAGACAATAGGAGAGGAACCCTATGATACCCTCATATCCAACAACGTTCTGCGCTCCTAGGAGAAAGGGACATTAGGAAAAGAAAGGTGCACTAAGAGTTTGTCTACCTCTGGAGAGATTTATAAATTTCCACTTAGTGCTTTCCAAAATATACATTTGCATTAATGAATTAATGTATATGTTTGTTTTGCTTAGTATCTGCCTTATTTGCAGCGGATTAATGTGCTGTTGACGTAAATAAGGGCATTCTTGGGAGATGTCTGCAGAAACCTAAACTGCTTTTTGGGCGTGGGGGGGGGGGTCAATTTTCATATCCACTTGTTTCAGGAAAAAAAGGATAAACTAGTGACCGTAGGCATGCCTATATGCCTACAATGTGCTTAATATGACCGCGATCTTCCGCCTGTCTTATCACACGGTGTAACTTAAAACAATACAGTTTGGAATGTACACTGAAAAGAGGAGAAAGAAATAAACAGAGTATTTCATAGATCACTTAAGTGGTTGTTTTTTTTATGAGGGGAAGTTCCTTTACCTAAAAGAGGATTTTTTTCCCTCTTTAGTAAAATCTTGTTACACAAGGTAATGTTGCTTTTGGTTTCTTTTTTTTTTTTTTTTTTCACCGCAACGAATGTAAAGAAATCTTCAGCTGTAACCACACGGCAAACCCTTTTGCCCAAAGGGCTGGAAAGCTTTCACACTAAAAACCCCACACTATGTCTTATCACAGGTCGGGTTTTTTGAGGTCTGATAATCCTCTTCGTAGTTGTAAAGGATTCTTAGATTGTGGTTAGTTGTGTGTGACATTGATGCTGCCTTCGCAGTGTAATTCCGCACATTGCGTGGAATACATTTATAGATTATAGCTACACAAGCAAGAATCAAAATAATTTCTTTAAATACTAAATGGTTCTTTGATATGAGAAGAAAATCTTTTATTTCTCTATTTCTACAATGTCTTGTCTATGGCAGACCTTTTCACGTGGCTAATTGTGGATAGATTTGAAAGCTTATCTGGTAGTTCCATTAGTTGTGGGCCATCTTGGAAATACATTCTATAGTCCAGGATTTCCAGCCATTCTTTTAATGAGAGCTACTTAAAATTGAATTGGCATGTTTTTTTGTTTTGTTTTTTTTTTAGTATTTTCTATACAGTATACCTTTTCTATTGCAGACATTTAGCCGACAATATAGGGTGATGCTTATCAGTAGGTGGACTTTTGGAGCTCCTGACATAGACATTTAATGTTTCTTGAGGTTTAATTAAAGAAAATTTTTATGCAGACCTTATTTATAGTAAAAGTCAATCTTGCACAATAAAACGGTCAGTAACTTTCCTTCTGATGATCGCTTCCTGCCTTATCTTTTTCCTAATGGCTGGAATTAGTCACCAATAGTATAGGCGGCAGATGCGTTCCGTAACGCTTGGTGTGCAGCAGTTTTATTTTAGTAACAAGTAATTTTGTGTACTAAATAAGGTTTGCTTAATTGTATTTTAATTTATAAAATGTCCAATTCCAGCTCTTGTAAAAAAAAATAAATATATAAAATTCTGATTCCTATACACATCAAAGTTATTAAAACTAGTCAACAGTGTATAGGTTAAAAACAATTATAAAAAGTGATTTCCAAATGTGCTTGAAAAAGGTGAAAGATCCTTCTTGACTCAAAAATCTGGGTCAACAAACCATAACTAATACTGTGCTTTATAACCAATTATATGCTGGCATATTCTTCTTTGCTAAAAAGTCACTAAGCCTGTATTTAACCCCTTGATGACAATTGCCGGTCCGGGCACGTCACGAAAAAACATGTCGTTAACGACAAATGACGTGCCAGGACCGTCATTTGTTAAAACGGGTAAAAAAAAATCGATCCGTGATCGATTTTTTTTTTTTTTTTTTTTTTTTTTTTTTTTTTTTTACCCAAACGGCGTTGCTGTAATGCCTCGACCTCGAGGCATTCAGCAACGCCATGATCAGAATCAGGGGCCATGTCTGGCCCCTCCCCGGGGCGTCAACATCCGCCATACAATGTATGGCGGCGGACGGCCGTTTTAAAAGCGTTTAAGAGGCGATCAACGATCACCTCCTAAACTTAAATGGTGTCGCTGGAATGCCTCGATCAGGAGGCATCCAGCGACATCAAACACTTGAGAGCGGTCACAGCCGCAGCTGCCGGTGATCTTCGCCATCAGCAAGATGGCGGCGGCCCAGGAAAAAAAATAATAAAGATGAAAAGGTTCGCTAGACGGTCTCCAGACCCTCTAGAGAACTCTGGCTCCACTTGCAGGTTGAATACAGGTACTGCATTCAACCATGCAAGTCAATGGAGCCCAGCTTTCTAATCACAGTGTGATTAGAAAAAATAAATTAAAAATAAAATTAATAATAATTAGAAAAAAAACAGTAAAATGTAAAAATAATTTCCCTCTGATGTCACTATCAGGGGAACCTTCAAGTTGAAAAAATTAAAATATATATATAAAAAATATATTTTTGTGAGCAAGTCCTAAAATTAGCACATTAGCTTAAAACAATTCTTGCATGGAAAGAGTTAAAATACTGGCATATTAAATGCCCATGGGGTGTCTACTTTTAAAAAATGTATGATTTGATGGGGTAAATTGAATTGGCCGGATTCAACAATGTCCCAATTAACACGGGGGGGAAGGATGGCCACACATCTAATTTCCAATTAGAAAAATGCACACGTACCAAATGTGGCCTTTTAGTTCCCCCCAAAAATGACAAACCCATGCATGTGGGGTATCACTGTACTCAGGAGATGTTGCTGAACACATATTGGGGTGTCGTGTGACAGCGGCATATACCAGGAGCTGAAATTCATACATAAAGTAGGTGTGTGTGGGAAAAATACACACACAAAAATACTACTGCAAACTTTGAAAAAATGCTGGTGGTAAAATGTGTGCATGCAAAGAGTTAAAATACCAGCATTTAAAATACCCTGGGGTGTCTAGTTTTCAAAAATATATGGTTTTGTTGGACACACTGAAATGGCCCGGCTCAAAGATGTACCAAATAGGGCATGGGCAGTGGATCCCCAAATGCCAAAGTTCAACATTGAAAATGCGCATGCCCCAAATGTGGCCCTTTTGCCCCCAAACAGCCAGGCAATATCATTCATGTGAGGTATCACCGTGCTCAGGAGATGTTGCTAAACACATATTGGGGTGTTTTGTGATAGTGACATATAGCAGAACCTGTTTATTTATACCTAAAGTAAAATGTGTGTGAAAAAACAAATGCAAAAAAACTGATATGACTACCATAAAGTTTGACAAAGGCTGATGGTAGAATAAGTGCTTGGAAAGGGTTAAAATACTAGCATTTGGAATACCCTGGGCTGTCTAGTTTTCAAAAATATATGACTTGATGGGGTAAATTGCATTGGCCGGCTTCAAAGATACCCGAAATGGCACATGGGGGGAAGAATTACCAGATTTGGAAAAAATGGCTTTGAAATAGCAAAACGCTACCTGTACTTTTTGCCCCATAATGTGTAGAAAAAAGCAAAAAAACATAAAAACATTGGGTATTTCTAAACTCAGGACAAATAGTAGAATCTATTTAGTAGGTTTTTTCATTACCTTTTATAGATGAGTAAAAGATTTTTCAACTAAAAGTTAGAAACAGTCATTTTTTTCAAAATTTTTCGTCATATTTTATACTTTTTTTTAATAGTAAATAATACGATACAATCAAAACAATGTCATCTAAAGAAAGCCCTTCTTGTCCTGAAAAAAACAATATCTAATGTGTCTGGGTTCAGTAAACGGGAAAGAAGAAAATTACAACTAAACACGAGCAGCGCAGAGATGTTAAAACGGCCATTGTCACGAAGGGTACAAAAAGTAAAATCAGACTTTGTCACGAAGGGGTTAAAGGTTGTGGATAGTGAGTTCGACATCCTTACTGCTCAGGTTATCAGGCAGCGGTTGGTATTGTCTCCGTATGTATTTGTGTGATGGTGTATCCCATTTAAGATGCCTTTTTGTAATAGAAAAAATGTATAGCCTTTCTTCATAACAAAAGTGTTTCATTCCTCTAATCAACTTCGCAGAAGACATTATGGCATTGAAGGAGGTGAGGGTCCTGCGCTTAACAGAAGCCATTCACCCACGTGAAATATATTGTGTGTGTGTATGTATATATAAATATAATAACAAAGAAAGGATGGCTGATGTGCACGTAGAAGAGTATTGGCCTTTAAGTCCTTAACGGCACCAAATTGAAAATGTTTTTTCCCTCCTGTTGTTGGAATGGGTTGTAATTTCACGTCTGTTAATGTGAGAAATGCCTGGATCCTTCCTGTACCGGTATTTTCTCACTACTTCTCATTATTTTCATGTTAGTGTTTCTTTGTAGACTGTGCTGTTTGACTTAATGGAAACAACATGATTCATTGGGAAGATTTTCATTAAGGCAATGTTCTCTTGCCAAACAGAGAAACGGCACCTCGTATACTAAATGGAGACACTGTGCAGCCAAGCGTGTCTCCTTCATCACCACTTGCCAGGCTTGGACCCACCAGCTTCTCAAACAACTGCCAATCATGATACCTCACCGATTGTACGCGTACAAATCATTTTTCCAAGGTCATAATTATCTTACGCCAAATATATAACATGCTGGAGAAAATGTTGTTAGAGCGATATAAATAAAACAACAATAATAATCATGTCAGACGCTATATCGTTGGTTTGAGACACCTTCTATCTGTGCTTATTAAGGAATGTGACGAAATCGTGAGGATAATACTATAAGCCATTTCTGTTTTTGGGGGGTTATTTATATTTTATGGTGTGTGGTGCATCAGGTACAATTTTTGCTTTTTTTTTGCCACATGAAAATAATTAAACTGTAGAAATTATGTAAAGTCCTGTACATTTTAAACACTGCATGAGACTATTTGAGTGAAAAGGTGGGAAATAGGCCTCCGTGGGTCATTATGGGTTAACCAGTTATACCATTTATGTACCCTCTGCCCACAGTTTGGTGGTTCATAAAAATAAAAAAAAAATAGTTGGTGTTTTAAAGATGTCGGCTACAAATCATGGGTTAACCAATTTAATTCAGTCCCAGATTTGCATACATTAAAATTGCAGGGCTTGGTACAACACATGGGTTTGAAAGTAACAGTAAAAATCTAATAAAATAATGTGTGTGAAAAAATCATTTTTACGGTTAATTTGGAAATTTGTGTTGAAGAAAAATGTTGATCTTTTTAAAGCATCTTTTATTTGGGTACTTTTCTCCCAAATTACCTGGAAGAACACTTATATAAAGAACAATTATATAAAACAAAAATACATGCACATTTGGACTGCATATTTTGGAATTTAATTATCTTCACACAATTTTAATGTACATATTTCACTTAACTTTTTTTTTAATCAAAATCACTTGTGTATACTCATTTTTTTGTTTAACCTCCTGTAATTTAAGTTTAACCCTTTTGTGTGAAAATAAAATAAAAAAGGCATGTTAGGTGCAGGTAAATCATTCTTCTAAACCTTCTGTTCCAGGATAATCTGAAATCTGTTCCCACAAGTAACAAACGGGAAGAAGAAAATCTCCTTTTCATGGGATTGTCATTTTTCGGCTGTTGGCTCGTTCTGCCGTGATTTTATAGTTTAAACCTTCCTGAAAGCTATCAGTCAGGAAATGGCACACGTTCAAAACGTTCTCATTTATATACTTGCCCTTATATTGTTGTACAATTTCCCTTAATATGCATATATATTTGCAACGAGCCTGTGTGTGGTCAGGTTATATTAGATTGTTGTAGGGAGCAATCATTTCTTTTTCTACATCTTTACTGTACTTGGGTGGCCGTGGAAAAATTTGATGCTGTAGCTTTAAGCTATGTTTTCTCATTTATACATTTATTGTTCAAAGTCTCTTCCTGGACTTGGGGGGGAAAAAGATTGCCAATTTAACAAGATCCATTAAATTTAAAAAAAGTCCTTTAATCACAAACAATTAGGTAACCAACCAAGATTTTTATTATGCATGTGGAAAATGATATAAATGTGTATAGGTTTTCAAATTGAAATGTTTCCCGTTTCAAGATAGTAAGATTACCAGCACCGATCTCGCTGGGCAATTATATGCAAGCTACTGGCTATGGGTGCCGGGGGAGTGGGACAAAACTATTGTGCTTTCACAAGCCGCTGAGTTTTAAAGGATTAATTAAAAAACACAAATGCAAATTTAATTGCATACGTTGTTACACAAACATATACACAATAATATACCATTAGAAGTTAATTGATATGCACAAACAATTTACAACCAAAGTTGCAGGAAAAAAAACTTACAAATGAGTAACTACTCTGTAAGTGTCCTGAACCATAGGAAAATTGAATGGATTGCGTGACATTAATGATCTTTCTGCCTGCATTTCTTACATGGCCTCGCTCATAAAACTATTGGGAATTATGTACATACATCTTAACATTTCAGATCTTAAAGCAGATTCTTCTTTCTACAACGGAATGTCAGTATAATACGAACACGCATAATAACAGTGTAGTTCAATTGCAGACATGTTTCTGTATTATCTCTATAATAAGACAGACTTGGGTAACTGAGTAACACGGTGTGTCTTCTCGTTGTTTTCAAATAAAACGCTTAATGAGCTCTTCTAACAGCTTTTTTTTTTTTATTTAAAGCAAAAGTTATAGAAACATGACAACCGAGTTTCAACTGTTGAAAACCGCTTGAAATGCCAGTAAAGCTTAGAGGTGCTTCCAACAAATAACATTAACTGAACATGAGAACTGATGCAGACAAAAATGCTTTTGCAGCTAGGCTATTAAAGCTCGGTAATGGGGAACTTTTTGGTGACAGACTTACAGCAGGGACTATTCCCGCAGAATTTCATTTGTAATGTTTTGGTAGAGGAATTATTTGGCACCTCCTTTAGGCCTGAAGATGTGCTAATATTCTCCGAATGTCCAATAAATATTTTGCCCCAAAACGATGATTTGCTAAATATAAACGAAGATGTACGTAATAGAATAGAAGGCAAAACACAAAACATCTATTGTTTCTGAATCATGCTAAGGTATTGACAAATTATATACAGCAGAACATTTTCCTTGCATTGATTTGGATTCTGAAAACCATCATGGAGACTTCAAGCAGATTAAATAAATTCGATTTGTTTACAAGCGAACCTTTAGCCTCAGACTCTTAACATAAACAACTTTAATTCTATTTCTGATGTCTCTATTTTTTGTAATATGATATTTCCTGTTGCGCTACTGGAGCTTGGATGGGTGACTTTAGTGCATCACTCAAGACATAGTTCCCAGGTTTGTATCTTTGGAACAGAAGCAATTCTTGACCATTCCAGGACTGTGTGGTTATAGTGACGTCACTTAACTGGCCACATCAATTTCTCATCTCACTTTGGCCTCAGCCTTTTTTTTACTTTAAAAAAAAAAAAAGTTTTCTCCTGGGGAGAATTGCAGAACAATTAAGTGGACCCGCAGACTGTAAAGAAATTAGAAGGTCACTTCATCTTGACACAAAAGTGCTTCTAGATTTTGCATTGTACTATGTTGTGCTGTGTGTCTTTATGAAGAGGGGTTCCTTCGCTAAAGGCCAGGACCCAAATGTCCAAGAACATGAGTAAATGTTCTGATTCCGTTGGAAGATGGATATTATTATTACTTATTGTTTTATATAGCGCCATCATATTCTGCAGTGCTGTAACATCATTCTTCTAGCAAGTATTCTGAAATATTCTGAATTCCAAAAAACACAAAATAAAATTTGTCCATAAATTGACTTTTTTCTTTCATTCCTTTTTTAAACCATAACTTTTAAAAGTTGTGTAAGTTCTTATTAAGAAATAAGGAATTCAGTCATTTTTATTCATATTTTATTCCATAATAATTATGGTGTAGGATTGCTCACTGTTTTGGCAATTTTTTTTTTATTTTTTATTTTTTTTTCTGTCAGACGCATTGGCTGCAAAAACATATTTGGTATTTAACTATATAAGGTCTTGATGTAAATAGGAATTTAGAAAGAAAACTTTTTTTTTTTATAATAGAAGTATACATACTTCAGTTTGAATATGTTACTGATAATTTAGATCCATGCATGTAACAAAATTTTTAATATATGTAACATCAAAATTAGGGGGACTTTGTTTACCTTGTGGATATGGCAAAGCTAGAAATACTGTGACAGTCTTTGGACAGACGAGGTTAGGTAGCAGACAAGAACTTCTGCTGTTTGCTTGTCTTGGAAAAATAGTCATGAATTTTCATTCATAGTTTATCTAGTACTTTACTATGCAAACCTTTTCTGCTCCAAGTTGATGTAGGTTGAACTACCTGTCTTAAATGATAGGCTTGATGTTGGGCTGCATCTGGTGTGCTGTCACAATGTCCTCTTTCAGCGTAGCAAGGTCGTTGTGCTTTTGAAATGAGTGCAGACTGAAGAATTTCCAGTCATGGTGCGCGGGTGTGATGGTGTGCGGGTGTGATGGTACTGGCTGTCCGGCTGTAAAACTACATAATTTCTGCGACAGGATTGAATACAAATTGTATGAGTTATATGGCCAACATTTCTAGTGACTACCACCATTTCATGCCTGTTGTGAATTAAAATGTATAGACCAGGGGTTCTCAAACTGCGGCCCTCCAGCTGCTGCAGGACTACATCTCCCATAATGCTCCTTCAGCTAAGGGGCTGGCTGAGGAGTATGGGAGATGTAGTCCTGCAGCAGCTGGAGGGCCGCAGTTTGAGAACCCCTGGTATAGACTGTGCAGCTTGCAGTCTTCAAGTTGTATTTACTTGCATAATTCTCAAGATTTAAGAGGTTAAAATACTAGTCTATTGATTTTAACGGGATAGTATCTGATTAGAAAACCATTAGACTATGATATATAAAACAGTAGTATTTGTATAGAGAGATGATTGATGAAGAAAAAAAAAAAAAGGTTTTTGTCCCCTTTCCCCTGATGTTGGTATTCATTCAAGAAAAAAGTTTTTTTTTTGGAAGTACTGAAAACAACTTTACATGTTCAAAGCTGTGAGCAGTACACGTCTATAAAGTGAACTCTGGCAAATTCAACCAAAAGCCTGCGTAATCTTTTGGAAATTCAGCTCAAGGCAGTTTTGCTGTAAGTTAATGTTTTACTTGGAACTGTTTTGGAAGAGCTATTATTTGAAAGGAAAATGAAAGTCTATAGTTATCTGGTCGGGAATGTCTCTCAATTACAGTGGCGTCCATGGATCCTGGATATGAAGGAAGATTTGGCTCATTCCACATCCTATTCTGCGCTTCCTACTGAATGAGAAACAGCATGTGAGAATTACTCTACCCAAATGCAGTCCATATAGAGTCATAAAAGGGCATCAAGGAATGATTAAACATGGTATGAAACTGTATCTGCTGTGTGCAGCTTTTTATCTCCTTGGTAGTTAAGGCAGCATTGTCGTAGGGAGACCTCCCACAGGCCAGAATAGAAAACATGCTGTGATGTAGAGGATCATCGAGTATGACTTGTGGAAGTCAATGCTAGTTATTAGCACATAGCAAAAAAATTAACCAACAGGATAATAGGTTCTGGCTGTAGTTCACGCAACATGAGCTAGATAAGCAAAAAGGTCTTCTCAAATCGTTTTGCAGCCAAGATTTCATGCGTTTAAGATTTTTACTAAGCAGAAACCCATATATTCTGCAAAGGATTTATACTTCGGTTACACTTAAGTCCCAAGGTTGCCAGCTTGTTTCTTCTGGTTCCACTCTACAAGTGCAATAAAGAGAATGGAATTTAGAGTCATTTTTAATTATGGGAGAATGTAGTTTAGAATTTCAAAAGTATATATAGTATTTCATAGTATATGTGTGTGTGTGTATATATATATATATAATATATGTGTGTGTGTGTATATATATATATATATACATACACACACACATACACAAAATATATATATATAATTTACAGCAGTAGCACCTATCTTGCAGCTGAGCTAAATTGTGAAAATTGTCTATCGCTACTTTTTTTTTAATATATTAGCAGTAATAACTATTGTTACATGTATGAATAAAGTTTCAAGGAAAATTCATGCATATATATAATATAATGTTACACAATGCCGACATATAGGAAGTTTAACTAAAGTTTACCAAAAAATAGGTTTCAGGTGAGACATACACAGAAAGATTAGTTACGTTAAGCATGTATAGCTTGCATTAAGGAAAGTTAATGGCGTTATTAGAATGCCCCAGAGGATAAAACACAACATTATCCAATCAGGCCAAAGTCTGCTGGGATATAGGTTGTTAAGCAATGTCTAGTCTTGTGCAGCGGATCATGTAACATCTCTAAGTATACGTCCTTATGGAGAGATAAACATTTGGGGAGGGGGGGGGGTCGCCATCAGAGTTAATCCATCCTGCCACTGGATTGTTACAGATGAACATGTGTTCTGTCATTTGTACAGTAGACTTAATTACTCGCTGTTCTTACATGATTCTCTTCCGCGCTGGAGGGCCCTCCACAGCACAGAAAGACAGAGAAGGGCTGCTTGTAATTTCTGCGTCTAAGAGGTTGAACCCTCGGGTTACACTTGCCAAACATTCCATAGTAATTAATGTTAAGTAGCGGAATTCTTTGCCGACAAACTTCAAGATACAGACCAGAGTGTTGTAGCCATATGTGTTGCTCAGGCAGTTTATGTGAGATGAACTACTTTGTAGGCTACGGTAGTAACGCAGCATAACGTTATGTTCGTGTGTTGACTCATGTGTTTTATGGCGGTTAAAGGATGTCGGTGGCAATTCTTTGTAACTACCGTTACTGGTCCTGGGCATACTTCTAGGAAACACTGTTTGTTTTGTTTCCATTATAGCATGGCACATTATACCTGAATGTTGAAGGCACTGTACACAGAGGGGAGAGTTTACAAAGTGCCAGGTTGATACGTTTTAATAGATTGCACTGGACAAGGACTGCCATTAATTTGGATTCTGTCAAGGGAGTTGGATGGAAAGTTTGCAGTAGAGTTATGCTCTACTATCAGCTCCCTGAATTAACTATGCATTATTAAGGGGCCATTCCTGGTAAATTTCACTACAAGAAGTGACCCTCTATAATGCATAGTTCCTTCAGTAAGAAAGCTTTCAAGAAAATCTCACTCGCATGCAAGCCAGTTAAGGTTTTCCTGCAGCAGAAGCTCACTTGAAATGGCAAATCTCCTGCCAACAATTTAGTGAATGAATCCAATTATCTTATTTTTGTTTTATTAGTATTAAAAAAGAGACATCTACAAGTTGGGACTGATTAAAGTAGTGTGTCTTATGTGTTGTAACCTCAGAAATTCCACCTTTTAAAACAAGTATTTAAGAACAGCTGTTGACAGTGATGGGTACTCTCAATACCCCAAAGTTTTTTTTGTTTTTTTTCTGCTTTACTGTCTTAATATAAGCATGACCTTTCACATTTTTGCCTACTTCCATCATAATTCCAAAAGAAGCATTAAAGAAGCTGGAAGCAGCTAATTTCCACTCCACGTTATACACCTTTCTGGATGTCATGGGGCGTATGAATTGGCACAAATTTTGCAAAAAAACTGGTTTCTGTATAAGACTTGCCTTGGAAAATGCTACTTTCAGTGCTTTTTCATGGTAATGGGACCCCCCCCCCCACACACACGTATCTCTAATTGCGAGTAGGCCAGTGTTTCCCTTTTGTTTATTTAGTGTATGTTTCATGGAAAATTAAACCTGTAGAGACTAAAGTATAGATTACCATTCGTGTGTGAAGTGCAAGAGAGCGCTTAACAGAAGTGGGCAAGTCTATTGAAGAGCAACATAAGGTAAGGTAGCCTGTGGCATATCTAGTTAAGGTAGCTTATATATAGAAACAGCTTGCCATTTTGGAGACTCTGGTCTCAACACTCATGACGAAGTACATGGGATTACTCACCAGATGAGTTTAATATAGTTCTGCATTAGGCCTATGTCTACAATCTGAGCTTAGATCAAGCCTACAATAGCTGGCCTATTCATATCACTACGTTCTTTTAAGTTTATCCGGTTTCTCAACTGGTTTCATTTTTTGTCTTACATAGTGAAGAGAGAGAAGAAATATGTGAAGGTATAATATGTGAAAATGCCCTTTTAGCATACAATAGGAACACTTTAGGTATAGTTTAACACTATAAGTATGTTAAAATGCTTAATCGGAAAACCGAGATAGATAATAGTTCTTTGAAACCCACAGAATTCTCACCTCGGCCCTATGGGAAGACCACACATCTTCACTCCACAAATAAATGAAAGAGCCTGTGTGCAGCCGAGAAATAAAGGCTCACTCTTACATGAGATGCTACTGAAAAGAGCCCTTAATATTCCCCACATGGGCAGCTTCTGTCTAATTGCAGAAATCCTGGATTTATCTCATGCCTGTTCTAAATCATATAGTCTATGTGATGCTAGAGGAACACACAGTGGCAGTAGATTTACACTGTGGTAGCCGGCAGGAGACATGTTAAACATATCGGAATGTGTTTACATATAGATTTGTTTTAAATCCTTTGCCTTCTTGTGCAGTAAATTCAGGTTCTTTTTGAAGTGCTCATCATTGGGTCTTTCAGTTCATAGTTCGTATTCCTGCATGACTCGTTTGATCAAAACCATCAAAAAGGAATATCTTGTAATTATGGCTGCGTTTTTTTCTTTTACAGAAACCTAGCGATATTATCACCTAATTTTAAGATTCTTTGGTATGGCTGTAACCCCAAATGCCTGGACGCCTCAGTTGTGCACATTTTAAAGGAAGAAATAAAAATGTATTTATGTTTGGGTTTTGAGATTTAACATATTAAAATACCAAAAAATGTTTATATGATTTATCTACACTTGCTGTAAATATAAAACAAAATCGTATGTAGATATGCATGGAGTGTGTATGTATATATATGTGTATGTGTGTGTATATACCTGTGTGTGTGTATATCTGTGTACGGTAGTGTGCAAATGTTTTTAGTCAGATGTGAAGTAAGAATTTTTAAATACATGTTAATAGGTTTTTTTTTTTCTTGTTACAAAATTAAGAGAATAAGAATCTAAATCAAATCAATGTTTGGTGACCACCCTTTTGCCTTCAAAATGGCATCAATTCTTCCAGGAACACTTGCACACAGTTTTTTTTTTGGTTTTTTTTAGACACTCGGCAGGTTGGTTGTTCCAAATATCTTTGAGAACTAACCTTCTTTGTGGATTTAGGCAAATAAGAACCATTCGATCGATCTAGTCTGCCCTTTCTTGTACAGCTCTCCAGCCCCTCATTAGACCGACTGCCTTCTGCTACAGCCAAGTAATTAAAATATTGATTAAAATTGATTGATTAAAATATTGAGCACCTGCTGCCATTTTTCTGCACCCTAGTTGCCGTGTCCATGAATAGTTGAGTCACTTAGTCTTGTTTCCACGTCTGAAGTATGGCTTTTTGGTCGTAAGTCTTCCATGAAAATCGCTTCTCACCAGACTTCCCTGGAAAGTAGATGGTGTACCTGGGTCCCACTGTTTTTTGTCAAGCCTGAGCTTAAGGCACTGCTGGACATCTTTTAATTGTGAATGGCAGTAAGCATGACATGTCTTTCATCTGCTGCACTCAATTTCCTTGTCCTTAACACTGCCATATTTTGTGCTTCTTAAATAGATCTTGGAAAGAAACCCTTGTCTGCCTTTGAATTTCTACCTGGGAAAGGAGCTGATGCAGTATAACTACCTTGTGTCTTGTTGCCATGGTGTATGATTGTTGACATTAAACTATCTTTAGCAACTTCACTTTCTTAGTGAAATATGGCTGTTCCTCATCCAGTTTTATTACTTCTGTTCAGCTTTTTCTGTTAATTGTTTTTCAACCTACATATTAAGTTGGTGATCATTGGACCCTCCGTTTTGATAACTGGTTAATCATACACCTATCTATATACCTACAAAATACCTGACTTTGTGCAAGTGTACGTAGAAGAATTGATGCAAAGGGTGGTCACACCAGAAGAAAAACACTAAAATATTCACTCATATTGAATTTTATTAAATGATAAAAATAAGCTATTAACAAGTCTATTTTTGACAGCATCTTTTCATACCTGCCTAAAACTTTTGCACAGTACTGTATGTACATGAATACATAGTGTGTGTGTGCATGCTTATGTGTGTTTTACTTAAATATAATTTTATAGACTAATTCAATATTTGTTATTGGCATATCTTTTTTTTTTTTTTTTTTTTTTTTTTTTTTTTTTACAGAGCCTCGTTGTATAATAAACTGTCTTTTCCAAACCATGTTTGCACTTTGTACATTCTTAAAACTTGATTCAATTTCATTGGATGTCAAGTGTTCTGCATTAATGCATTACAGTTGTCCATTATTCATTTTTGTATATAAATATTTTACTTTAAATATGTCTCAATGGTCTAGAATATATAAATGAATAGTTATAATATATAAATCTAATACTAAAATTATTTATTATTATTGTTATTGAGTGTATACAATTTTTACAAAAGGAGATTCAGTGTTGTAGATGGTTCACAAAGTTAGAATTTTGGTACCAAAAATCTTCTTGACAAAAAAATTGGTTGCCGAAGTATTCTGGAATTTCATCGATAGAAGTAGGTATGGAAGCTAAAGTCTGCTATAGAAAACGAAGAGCTTTTTAGCAAGCATTAAATCAAGATGATATGAGTTCAAGCTTGCTGTGTGGTTGGTAAAAGCTGTTGGAGAGAAGTATGGATTTCTGATTAGCTGCAACATATTCCATACTCCTCTTACGACATATTGGGCTTCATCAAAGAGGGGCACTTGTCCTAGGGGTTGTGTTTATAGATGCGACTATGGAGCGCTGCTTTTTATGTTAGTTTGTCTACTACTGATTCATGGCTTATTCAATTTAAGCCATTTTGTAGAAGAATAATGTGTTTTATATAAATATGTATAAATGTATGCTGAGTGACATTTGGGGCTGTAGAACCCCGTTATACTCATCCTCAGAAAACATTCAACAAGCAGCATGTGGGGAAGGAATAGTGAGAGGAATTAGAGGGACATTAACTTCCATTTCCTAAGAATAAGCTTGTTTTAAATGAAGCCCGTCGTATCTATTATTCCAATATATGTCTATAAAAAAAAGATTTTTGTGCTTTATACTGCTGGTATACTTCGTTTTTATTAGACTTTGTTTTCCTTCATTAGCCTCATTGATTACTGGGGAACGTTTATATATACATACATATTTTGTTCTTCAAACACAATTACTGTGTGATATTTATGAATCAATATGGTATTACGTTTGTGAATATTTAAATACCTCTGCTGTGTTACATCTCGTTAGAGAACTAAAAATACCATTTTCATCCCTCGTACATTAGCTCTGAGTTTCTAAGCCAAGAACATACTTCATACTTCATTTTATTTTCTATGCTTTTCTTGATATTCTGTTAATTTTTTCACTAGAATTTGCATAAATCCCCAGCCATAAAATCTAATTTTTATGTAGAAAATCAGTGGCGTTTTTTTTACTGTAAATGTTTCCATGTGGAGGGAAAAGCTACAAAGAATAAGCCCCTTGCCCCCTAACTTTGTCCATCATACCAATGAAACAATACACAATATTTGAATATATCTATTAAAAAATAGAGCTCTCTTTTGTGAATCTAGTCTTATTATTTTTATTCATTGCCTATCTGCCTGAAACTCGTAGAGTTAAGGAGATGAAAGTAGAAGCTAACTGCTAATTTTCCTGCCCGTAAAGCATACAAACACAAATTTAGATATAATAATCAACCGAGGACGTCAGAATCTCAGCGATATAAATAGCGGATCGGCCGCCAACATATTCTGCAACAGAATGAGGAAGCAGAAATGTTATATGCTTTTGGCTAAAAGTATCGGTGTATGCAATGCCCAAAACCCCGCGTATCTGAGTAAACGTGATAGATACCACATTGGGAATACGGGAAGGAATCAGATGCTAAATCTAATTTGTGCAACAAGCCTGTAAGCTTTAAAAAAAAGATTAATTTAGCAAGCATTTGGGTAACGTGCATCGAAAAACGTGAACGGAGGCATTCTGGTTCCAGAGGATATGTAAGGTGAAAGATGTTTGTGTTATGCTAAACACACACACAACAAACCTGTGGTCTAAGCAAAGGTACCAGTGGTCTATTTTATCGAGTGCCAAGAAGTGTATAATGAGACTCTTTCAGTTCGGAAAAATGTAAGTATAAAAACACAAAAATGCCACCCAGCTGGTTAAGATCTTCCTAATTTTTACCTGATTGTATTTCTCTAGAAATATGGCAGGGTCCTCGTAAATTTTCGACATGAACTGCATTTTTGTTGCCAATTTCCATATCCTTTTAAAAGTGCTGAAGCGTACATTTGCTATTTATGTTTGCAATAGACTGAGTACACTTTTACTATTTGTGGTTTTAGAAATTGGAAACAACCAAACACTGTTGCTATGGTCTTAAAAAAAAAAAAACCCTAAATTTTAAACAGCTGTTGGACAGTATTTTTAGAATGGTAGCCGTCCTACGAAGGCCGCGTTTATCTATTCCTGTTTGCGTAACATGCAGGCAAACAATTAGAAGCCCACTCCTATTGTACTTCCGTTGGTAACCTTTGGATGGGATTCTGTTGAGAACATAACATGACTAAAATGGGATAAATAAATATATCCTCTGTTATTCAGCAGGAGTGCTGATCCAAAAGTGTGGGCAACACATTGTCTGCCCCCACCAGCATTAAATAGCTCAGGGGTTTTATGTAACTTGTTTATTGTCATGGGGGCAAACATTACTTGAAAATATTACTGCGCATCAAAAGGCATAAAACCTAAAAGAGAACTGAGATTAAAAATGCATAGAAATGAATACAATGAGAAATTTGTTGGTTTATTTGCTTAAAGTACTAGAGAGGAAAGAGATTGTATTTGTATTGGAGAAGGTAGGTGTGTGTGTGTGTGTGTGTGTGTATGTGTATATATATATATATGTGTATAATCAACTCCAAAGGGAGCAATAATGTTTATATTAGGAAAGCTGCGATTGATGGTGGCCTGTGGAGGGCCTGTGTTATCAAATCCAATGTCCTCTCCTGAGCTTCCCTCCCTTCTCCTCCTCACCTTTCCAAAGACTGCTTGAGTCCATCAGTAACAACCAACAGCCTCACAATACGGAACGGAGAAACAATTCTGCAGTTTCTAAGAACAGGTGGCATACGTAAAGTTAATTTATAATATGTGTAGAGTGTTTATTTCTAATTACTTAACAGCTTTACGTAGGTTTATTTTAGTGTAGATAACTAAAATTTGGGTAAAGTGACAGACCTCCACCCAGCCGGGGACGTTTTACTCCTGGTTATTTAACACTCTGGGTATAATATGTTCCTTCTGAACCTGCAATATTTTCGTATGCGACCAGTTTCTCCTGCATGTGGCCTAGCGGTTAGCAAGCATTTTGCATTAACGTTTCTATCAAGTGCTAAATGTACTGTTTATTTACTACTTTTTTAAATGTCATACTTCTCTCCTGTATACCGTGGCTGTTTTTAATGCAATTTTCAGCATTGTGAATTTCCTTGTCTTAATCAACAAAATAATACAAGTGCATTTGGCTTCCTGCTGTAGGTTATTGATTTATGTGCATGCATTACCCTGTGAGCTTATGGCTTGAGAGACTTTATTTGCAAATCATACTAGATATTTAGCAATAAGTTTCTTTTTCTTTATGGACACGTTTCCCCTGTGAGAGACTGGACCAATTTCTCTAGTCTTACTATAATTCAATTTAGAAGCCTTAGGAACATATACTTTACCCAGGGGAACCCATATATTTTGTACATGTTTTCATAGGTACCTAGGTTAAGGCAAACCATGTTTACTATTATAGATATGGTAAAAATACAAGAAAAAAGACCCACGTTTCTTGGTGAATGTATGCAGTAGATGTGCTTGTACGTACATGTCGATGTCACAGCCCATGTAGTCGACGGTATACAATATAAAATCAGGTTAGACGTATATAAAGTGTTTAAAATCAATAACAGTTGTAGGGAAACAGTCGAAGTAGAAAATTTCCAGATATATTGCACACTTTTTTCACCTGGGTTTGACGTGCTTTGAGGGCACAATAACATTTTGTTAAATGTTTATCAGCTTATTTGTAATAAAATTGTACACTTATTTAGTGTATACTTCTCAATTGAACGGTTTATTTATTATGGGGGAGGCATGTGTGATGTCACAGGTATTGATTCTTGCATGTTAGCAGGGCTTAAACCTTTTTTCTGTCATGCTGGACAGCTGGGCTCACGAGATAAGAGGGCATCATACTGGCACTTTAACAAAGCACCGGCAACCATGGCAGCAAGCGGCAACGTTAGGTTGCCTGCTTCATGGACTGATCACTGCCTATGTAGTAAGTAGCCAGCACTCTAAGGGTTGAAAAGGTTAATACTGTTACAAAAAAAAACTAAAATTGGCATGGCATTTTGTGGTTTGAGACAAAATTTGTATGTAAAACAATTATATTCAATGGAGTCTCATAAAACAAAATTTTATTGCTTCTGGTGCCCTGAGGCAATAAAAGAAATGTGTATGAAAGCGTTACTGTGATAAAGCATATATATGTGTCATATATTTATAAAATAATGACAAAGAAGCCAGTGGGATCGTGGTTGGGTAACACGCAAAATCAATAATGTCTACCGCTGCAGTCCACTGGAATTTTTACACCATCACATCCCTTTCTGCATCTCTGCTGTATTAGTAAATACTTTTTTTGGCATATTAGTAACTGTAAAAAAAAAAAACACAGAACCATAATATTCACTCTATAAGTGTCTCTTCTTGTCACAGGTTTTGATACTAGTATCTGGCAGTATACCTTTCATATGTTTTTTTTTGTTTTTTGTTTTTTTTAACCCCGTAAGGCTGGAGAATATGTAGTATTACGTCCCAGAAAATCTGTACTTTACGACAGAGGATGTAATTTTACGTCCTCTGTGCTTGTGAATGGTCAAGGATCACTGCCTCGCAGTGCAATTTGCCCTTTTATTCTTTATACAGCTTTTGATTTTTTTTTAACCAGAAGAAACATTTTTTTAAAAAAATATACTTAAGGTTGGAAAGTGGGAGGGTTAAATTTTCTTGGTGTAGATCCATAGATTTAGGGAAGAAAGACTATATAATTATTTTTTTAAAACTGGATGTACATGATTAAATGTTAAACTCGTGGTGTACCTAATATATCTATTTTTTTCCCATGCGCTGGCTACGCATACATTTCTTAGGTAAAATTGTGAGGATTTCAAAACGTTTCCCATTTTTATAAATGATAGTTTATGTGGAAGGATTCTAACAAAAAACGAGCCCTGAAAATAAGTATTTATTATTATTATTATTATTATGTTACACTTTATGAGGGAAAATTATGCATGTAAGCTCGTTTGAGCAGAGCCCTCCTCACCTGTTGTCTCAAAGTCAAATTGTTATGTTATATACTACTTGTTATGTCCTGTCCACCCATTGTACAGCGCTACGGAATTTGATGGCGCTATATAAAACAATACATAATAATAATGATGATGATAATAATAATGTAAACATAGCAAAAGTGCTTTTGCTCCTGTGTTAAAAAAAATAAAAATACTGCCTTTAAGGGTTTATGACGTTAAAGATTTTTGGTCTCATGTATATATTATAATGGGTATTTGTTGGATACAGTGTTGAGGTAGTTTGCGTTATGTAAATTGTTACATGGCATCTTGTTTCCCAAATAATTAAAATATTATTCTTCTGTCACAGGGGTTTTCAAATCCAAAGGACCAAAATATTTTTTGTTATTTTTACCATACGTTTGGTGCACATTATAGCAATATCTTAAACAGTCATACTAATACAAATACTAAGACTACATGTAGGCAGTATTTATTCATTGCCCAATGCAAATTCTTTTTTTACCAGAATGTGAATTGAAAAGTAGGATTATACATTGTAGTGTGATGTATAGTTTATATACTTTTTTTTTACCTTTTTATAATTTTTGTTTTCTTATAGCAATATAGGACCAGATTGTAAATCATGTGAACAGTGTACATTCCAAATGCAACTAATCAATTTGTGGGAAAACAAAATATAAGAACAGTAATTCCACTTTATATTTTAATTGCTTGTGGTTTTTTATATTAATTAGTGGTTAATAACCTTGTATACAAAGAAGAGTTTTCGTTTTCTGTATATTTATTAATTTGTTGAGCATATTAGAAGCAGAAAACAATAGGAATGAGCACAGAGAAAATTGGAGAAATAAATGTTGGATATACTTTTTATTCCATGGCTTGTTTTATCCCCGGATCCACTGATTCTATGAAGACCACGGTTTTGTTAACTGATTAAAGCAACAGGCAAACGATCGGCTTAGATGAGCAGTCAGTCTTTAGTTAGTGGTCTTCAGCAGAGCCATTAAAAACAACGTTACACGTTTCTAAGCTCCTGAAAAACCGCGTGCAGAATATTTAATATTTGATGGTCCTGATAAAGTTAGCCTGCATAAACACCCAGATGTCTGCAACCGTCACCTGGATGCGGAATAACAAAGATACATTTTTAGACAACCACCGTGCCTTCCCGAACACAGACGGCTCTTCTTTGCAACTCGGTTTACTTTAGCAAGCCCAGTTTGCTCAGACAACAAGGTATATCTTTAAACAAGAATCCTGGATTCAATTTATCCAATCCATGTTTGGAATTATATTTAGAGGGTCCAAAAGAGACGCAGTCTACAACTTTAGATTAATGTTTCTATTTTTTTGATGTTTATTCAGCTATAGTTTTTTTCCATGATACAAAAGGTATTGCATAATGCCAAATTAAAATATTAAAATCCAATTAAGGGCATACTGCTGAAATAACTGTAGATTTTTGCCCAGTGTGTGTCTTGGAGTTAAAGCCTCCTGAGTGTGATGTTAATACATATCTTTTTGGACAAACATCGGATGATCATACCAAGATTTGATTTAATAGATTATGGCAGATGATTCTAATAAAGGAGCTTCCGTTCTTGGTTTGGGTGGCAAAACTAAAAGAGCCACCGAGTGGAGTTGGGCCCTGGGCAGTTGCCTTGTTTGCCCTGTAAAAAAAAAAAAAAAAAAAGACAGTACTATTCTGGGTATATCAGGTCCAGCTTTCAAATATAAACCCTTTCCGCATTTATATGTATTGTTGGGGATGTTCAGATTAAGTTTTTCAGGAATTTATAGTCCCCAGGACGTACACACAACACGGGTCCTCTCCTGATCCATGCTCTTTAATTCCTATAAATATTCATTCCAGTTGGAGATTGAAAGGGCAACAACGTTAATGGACAGAGACAAAGTTAAACAGAAACAACGGAAGTAACACAGGAAGCTGAGGCCTTTCTACAAAAAATCGAGATTCTGTATTTGTAGAAAGATTAAAAGTTAGCTGTTACGTACGCCATACCCAGCATACTCTAAATACTCCTGAATTAAAGTATATTTAGATTGTGATCCACCTATGTTGCCCTTCTATTAGTGAATATCATTGCATCTTGAATTACTTATGAAATACATTTAATATGAATATTGTTACGCTGTGATAATAATGTAATGTATAATATGATCTGTGCGCATTTTATAGTTGAGAACTGAAGCCGCAGTGTTGGGTTTGTAAAGTACCCTTTCGTCGTATATTTCACCGCCGTGTTTTAAAATTATTGATGTAATTTAAGATTGACATAAATGTTATAATCTGAATTTGTTAGCTACCATAGAATACAGATCTGGGCACTAGAAGAGATACCCACTCACTAATAGTTCTCCCAGATGTTTTACTCCAGCAAACGCTTTGTCTGCACTCATTGTATTCTGTGACAATGCCATTTGTCACCATACGCGGAGTAACAAAGCCTGGGATCCTTTCGATAAGATAGCATCTCATCTGTACCTTTCCTTGTAACAGGGATAGCACAATGTATACGTGATGAGTACTACCCTGGACCGTATCACCTTGCCATGTGTGGTTTGCTTGCATGAAAGCTATCCGGATAACATACAAAGAGGCTGAAAGGGTTTGAAACGGAATATGGAAGACATACTGTATATGTGAACAAAGTACGACCTTGAATAAAATGATATGTAACCAGCTCGGTGATATATGGCTCTTCGTTGTCTTACATATCTACTGTTAGCGTTTGATGTGGTCAATTGTCAGCGGACGCTATTACACAAGACTTTGATTTGAATGTTTATAATTCCCCTCTACTGCTTTGTGTTCTTTCGCATAGGTCGTCTGTGTTGCCAAGTACCTTGAGATTGTTATGTCATTTTAGACTAACCTCTTTATTTGTGGCAAAATTGTACGGCTTGCCAGGGTCAAAGTCAAAACCATATGGAGGCTACGATTGAGCAAGACTGATACGTGGAATTTTAGTTGCTGCACAAAGCTTAGCATAGGATCAGTTTGTGCCACGACTCAATCCAGAAATCCCGGGGATATTTTGTTCTTTTTCTCTTTGTAGTGTAGTTTGCTGTGCGCTGCTTTATGTCACAGCAAATCACGGACACGGGCCAAAATCCATTCATCTTTCTGCAGTTGTACCGTATGAATATATCGGGCACACCGTGTATAAACATACTAGGTGATTTTGAAGGGTCTTAGTCAAGAAAGTTGATCGGGCCAATGCAGTTAGAGGAAAGAAAAGAAAATGGATTGCTTAGTGAGGTCATTTATAAAGACCTGTTTTAAATAGTAATTCTTTATGAAACTTGATGTCTAAATAGTGAAATAATGTTTATCCTACATCACACACATTGGCCAAGACTCACATTGTGGAATCTGTTCCAAGGCACACTTGATTTGTCACAATATTGTTTTTTCTATTTTTATTTTCTTCATATTTCAGGAAGCCTAAACTACATAGAATGCCAGCAAGAAATAGTTGGGCCACTTACTTCACAGGCTCTCCTCTCACACCTCTGGGTCAGTGAGTGAAACTGATCAGTCCCTACCAAGTCTGACCAAGGTGTACTCCTTAGTTTAAAGGGTTGGAGATAGAGCATTAAACAGACTTTGTAATGTCTTTCTCCCCTATTTATAGATATTTATGTAACTAACTAGGAGATCTATATTTACAATAAGGTGTGTTTTTCACATAGTTTGATTTATAAGTAAATTTTATGAATGTTGCATACACAGCTTTCTTTCAGGTTGCAGAACTGCCCAGTACCCAGTAGTCCTTCCCAGGCAAGAGGGACGCAGGGATTTTGGTCCCAAGGAGGTATTTTTCCTCGTAAAGTTGGTCGCTAGGAAAGCATGTAGTACAGGGTGTTGATATTTACTTGTTTAGTTCATCATAATTAAGTCTGATTGCCTCCCTATTTTTTTCTTTTCCTTATATTTTTCTCCCTGCTTTTTTCTCTACAATTGGTTATTATGCTTTTCTTCTTACCCTTCACCTTGCTCTTCTTCTCTTTACTTCCTCTCAGTCTCTGTATCGGTCTCTCTCCTCTCTGTGTCCCAACCCAGCCCCTCCAGCACACCCAATCTCCAGCCTCCAACCTGTCCTCGCAAAGCAATTCAGTCTCTCACCCTTATTGTGCACTTTTGACTGCCCCTCACTGTGCACAACACTGTTAACCTCTTGCCTCTTAACCCACCCTTCACAACATACAGCATACAACAGAATAGCAGTTTACTGTGGAAACTGCTTGGTGCGCTGGGCTTAATGCGAAGGTGACTTAATACTACTTCACGTTCAAGAAAGTATCTTAGTGGCTTATTCTGACACTATGTACTTGCTTGAGTACCTTTTATATCATATATATATAATTGTTCTCTGAAATAACTGAAATAATCCCATTTGTCAATCCAATCTTTCCAATTACCTAGAATCTTGACCATCTTTCCTCTGTCCTTAAATCTTCTCTAATGGGAACCATGAAATAAATTGGCACCTACTGTAAATAAATAAATGTCTTTGTTTTAATATATTGTGGATTGCACAAAATAAATATAAATCTTTAAAAAAAATTATAATCTTAGTCACTGACCATTGTATTGTTTTTAAATCTCATTTTAGCATCTGAAAACTTTGTGGTTCTGGAAATAGAAGGATGTCCGCAATGATGATGTAAAATAAAGCATAAGCTGGTAAAATATACAGCCGGAAGCTGATGGGGCAAATTCTGACTGTTTGCAGTTCTAAAACCGTATTATTTTTGGAGTATTTGGTTTATATAAAAAAAGCAAAGCATTTCCGATGACTGGAACTTAGCCCTACACAGCAAAAAGGCAACTTGGGGTTTTGAGCTAATTTTACTCCCTCAACTGAAAGCCATTTGTCTACCAAAATAAATGTTCACGTAAATGTGCGTTCTAATAAGATTTCTGATTATACTTGAAACTGGCATGCCCTTCAAGTCTTTTTACAGCGCTAATATTTATGACCTAGTTGCAAAACACTACATTAGGTTGTATTAATCTTGCCTCGACTTACATTTAGATAGAATAGAAACTTAACAATATTATAAAATGAATAATATACAAAATGAACAAACATATGACTTACTGGTATCCACACTGCACATTATTCCTATTGTACATCATAAAAATTAATATTAAACATTTATTTTTAGGTAAAAACATGATGCTATTAGCTAAAGCTGGCGCATTTTAATAATCTTTCATAAATTACTTCATTTGGTCCATCCTATTTTGAACCCTTACTTGATTAAATTCCAACAAAAGCTCATATAGATAATTTTTCTAAATGAAGGAACATTCTTTCTTTCCGGTTTCATTTTTTACGCTTTCATAAATTTCTCCCAGGTCAGTGTAAGCAAAAGAGATATGCAGCAGGAAGTGCCCTCCTCTAACTTCCTGCGTATCAGCACCTCCGTTTTTTTTTTTTATTTATGTGGAAAGCTTTACGCTGTATTTGTCCTTGTTACACACTTTTTTTTTTCGTATTAGTAAAGCCTGTGCTAGCTTTAAATTTATTAAGTATAAGATCCAAATGGGATTTACCAAGCAAACATGTTCTAAAATGTAAGCACTGCATTCCTAAAGCAAGTGATTAAATGGGAGCGATGCTCATTAGTCCAAGTGTTGAAAACCTTGGGGTTTGCCGCAGCTGTTGTTGGAAAGCAACTGCTGTTAGTTGGCTGGGGATTCTAGGAGTTGTAGTTTGCCAAAAACTGTTGGAAGGGAGATTGCTCAGTTGCAGGCATGGATACAAGCTATAACGTTGTATCAGACAGGTAGGTTAATTGTTCATTCATATAGAATGTATCTGAATCTCTGCGCTACAAACCTCTCCTCGTTCCGAGAACCACATGGGCGGCTTGAATAAATTTGTCATCGCCCGGTGACAGAAAGTGTAACAACTTGTGACCTATAAAAAGCAAGGAAAACATTAATATTAGGCTAATGCTAGTGTCCAAAACAAGTGTGCTATGTTAGCTTATACGTGTCCATCCCTCCCTCCGTGTATCTTGGCCAAAAACAGACTTCTAAAAATATTTCCTCTGTTGAACATGGATATTGTGCAGCTAAATTGCTATTGACATTGTTGGCTGAACAAGCACTAATAAAGAGATTTTTTTACCCCGTTAGAGACGGGGTGTTTTGGGTAGGGTGGAGGGTGGGATTTAAAGTATTAAAGTTTTAAATTACACTAATAACATTTAGGATCTATGATGCAAGGGAAAATTAGTGGCTGTCAGAGCAGTATGCCCCCTTTTTTTGAGCCATTAGAGTACTTGTCAAAACAAGCTCTGAGTTTGGCTGCAGATATGTTGACTGGTTGATTTCTACTGACTCACCACTTACATCACACCTACCGCTGCCAGCAGAGCCAGCTTCCCGCTACATTGTCGGCCCCTCAGTCAGTGTATGGAGTTTAATTGCAACTGTGTATATTTATACAACTATAACAAATGGACGTGTAGTTGGACTACATTTAATCATTTCTTGCAGCACCAAGGCTTGACAGTGGCCCTGCCTCTGCTGTTGGGCTATAACTCTGTTGATGCAAGAGGCAGATTTCCTATCGCCCAGCTGCTGTTGACTATATTCATTATGGGTTTTTTTAATTCATTTTTTTGAAATTATTTTCTCGGCCGATGGGTTTCATTCCATTTGTTGCTGCATTTTTTTTTTTTTATTATTTTTTTTTTTACACATGAGCTGGTGTTGGGCTTTTATTTTCATTAACCTTTGTATTTATAACCCTTTCAGCAGGACCCTCTTCTTCAGGGTGTTTCGTTAACGCTCGCAGGGCATCATGTTGCTCTTGTTTTGTGCTTGTTGCTGCCCCTTGTCTAGTCTCTCACCTCCCTGAGTGTTCCTCTCTGTGCCTTCTGACATTCTCGCTCAGCATTCCACCTCTTAATTCTTAAGACTAGGTAAGTGCTTTCATCTGTTTTTCTCAACACACTGTCAGGTCAAGGGCTGCTGTATCTCTATTGGTTTCATGGGCAGGAAGGGGGGGGCTTGTTTAGGAGAATCTATCCATGGCTGCTCAGCAGCTCTACTTGATTCAGGCGGTTCTGCTCAGTATCGTTTCATGGGCAGGGAGGGAAATGTATCCATAGCTGCTGCAGCTCTACTCGTTACATGAGCAGAAGGGGAGGCTTACGGCGGATAATATGAAAAAATAAAATTATTCAAATAATTATTTTTTTTTAATTTAAGTGCAACACGCTCCAAAGCCTTGATTCAATAAGTGTCTCACCAAAGTAGAACATAATCTGTGTAACCCTGCCACAACCCCACAGCCCTTTGGGAATTACTAATTCATCTGAAAACGGAATTATTTTCTATAGTTTTGTATAATTATTATTGTAAATTATATTGACTATATCAGATCCTCTGTTTCAGTAGCTGAAGTATTGATGTGACATATTTGAACATTCTGGATATTCTTCATTGTCTTTGTTGTTGGAAAAAAAGTCAAAACCGTTGGATATGTTTTTAGGAGAATTAAAATCATGTTTTAATTAAAATTGTCATTTTCTTCCTCCTTGGAGTTAAAGGAAACGCGCAAATGAATTGCCCTGTCGGTAAACCTACAGCTTAAAAGCCCTGGTAATTCGTTTACAAGTGCAAAACCTGATTGGCGCAGCTAAAATAATATTATGAGGATTTCTTTTTTTTAAAACTCCCTTTTTTGCTAGACTTGCAAAAAAAAAAAAAAAGTCTGAGCTGTATTGTGGTTATTTTATCCTGGGGTGCCAAGTATGTCTATAAGGCTGCGTGTAACTTGTGCAGCACCCAATGGGTTAACGTTTTTGAAACCAAAAGTTGCTTAAATTGTGGGGTTTTTTTTTTTAATAATTTTGTCCTTTTTTGCCAAGTGCAGTATCATTGATTTGTGTGTTTTGCAGCGTGTGTAGATGCTAGTAGTCCTGTGAAGCGATAACACAATTGCGGTTTATATACATCTCGCATTTGTATATTATACCTACGCCTTATGTTTCGGGGAGATTATTATACCGTCTCACAGCATATTATGAAACCTATTTGCGAAAAAAAAGAAAAAAAACATGCGTCCTGAGACTTTCTGGCAAATACGTGGGAACAACATGTTCCTAAAGATCGTTCAGCGACAGTTTAACCGTAGAATAGTATGTTCTTTTGTTTTATTTCCCTTGTTTTCACAAGGATATCGAGAGTAGGTGTGATAAAGCGTACTGCTGTGCTTTTGGTTAAATGAACCTAGACACATAAGTATGAAACTATTAACCCTTGCAGCCCTAGGGCTATTATTTATTTAATTTTGTTTTGTTTTTGACTAATGAGCCTCCATATGAATCCAGTTCTGTGATTTTGGGAACACTAAGGGAGATGTGGGAGATCATCATGTAAAAACGTCATGAAAAGGACATCGTTTTTTCAGGCAACTCCGGGGAAAATTAAATCATCCGGTCAATAATACAATATGCTGCTATACAAGATGCCTTTTATTATAGAAGATTAGATTTTAATAAAAAAAAAAAGTTGAACCATTAAATCATGTTTATATGTGATCTTGCTGGATGAGATTCAACATATAGCGACACTGAGTTATAATCAAAGTAAACATAAAAATGAATAAAACAAAATAGAGAAAACGGTAAAAATGAATAATATTTAAACTTAGTGTTTTTGTTTAATGATGGAGTCTTTTGTGGGGTTCTTATAGTTCACCAACCCGGAGCTTGGATTTTGCATTTATATTCTCGACCAAGCAAAACACAGGAAGGATACAGATTTCTTTTTTGCTGGTAGAAAAAGCTGTATACAAATTGGAAAGGTGCCTCTGGAAAATCCCGAGCTCTTTGTCATCCTGTGTTGGTATTGAGTCCAGGTGGCTGCGTTATGTCACCGGCGATGTGGCTTTGATTGCACTTGATAGATTTAAGTACTGAGATGCTGTCTGCGTATGCAAAACGGGCTGTCGATCGTCGGCCCCTCGCCTGCTGTTCATCCCGTACTCGACTGCTATGCCGGTGACAGGTCAGGATTTGTTTCTCCAAAAATATAAAATAAAAGCAATTTATGCCTTCGCTTGCTCCTAACTATTAACAGGGTAATAAAAGGTGTAGCTAAACCGGCCACTAAACACTTATTTAAGAGTTATCTGCATCTGGTATGCTTTGAAACATGTAGAGAAGTATTTGGTAGGTGATTTACTAAGTGATTTCTCGTTACTGCCTGTGAAATGCAACGTTTTGTTTCCAATTCTTTCAGTTTTCAGCCAATGTAGTTGGTAAAATCCACTTCACGTTTTTGGATGAAGTTAACTATTCGCATTCAATAATTTTGCTAATCTCTAACATTTTACATTATGCATGAGCAGCGACCCCTCTTGATGGAGGGATAACACATTAAGGTCCAGAAAGAGTCTTGTTGATCCAGAGATTCACTAAATAGTTGTCAGAAGAGTTTGCAGAAGAGCTGCGGTTTCAATGCCCCCGCTTTATTATACTTCATGCAGGACTAACAATAGCCATTTTCTCTAGTGTGAAGGGTTCAGTTGACCCTGCACAATGTATAATTCAGAAGGCGGCAGAAGCTCATTGGGATTGGACCTTGACAATATATAGTGAGGTCAAGGAGTTGACACAATTCTTTTGTCTTCATCTTAGAGATATTCAACTAGACTTGGGATCTGAGCCAGACTGAGTGAAGGCATTGAGTCAGGCAAAGTTGGGGCAGATATAAATGTATAGATATGTTGGTATGGTCTACGTCGGCAGATACTACCTGTGTGTGTGTGTGTATATATTTATATATATATTACACACACTGCCTTAGTGTATTAAAAGCAGCGCATGCTTTGTCATCCAGAGCTTTTTGCTGTAATCTTGGAAACATTTTCACTTTTAAATGAGATGGATTTTTGCTTTCTGTGTAATTAGTTCCCTGTTAAGAATTGTTTCTCTTTTCCTTGCTCCCATTTTTTACAAAGAACCAATCATTTCCTATTTTTGGGGACTGTTTACTTCTTATCGGTAAGTAAATTGGGAGGAGTAGCCGTGCAGATCTCGGTAACAGGACGTTAAAATGACTGCTCCTACGGCAATACACGTAAGGCGAGTGTCTAATGCATCTTGAAATCTCTTTGTCACTGATGTATTCATTACACAACACATAGATTTATAATACAGAGTAAAAGAAAAAGTATAGAAATATGATCTAATCTGTGATTTCCATGACTTGTATGAGGCAGATCGTGTTCTGTAATTAGACAATAAATACAATTTGTTGCTCTTATACTAAATGTTACACGATGTGACTGAGCATTATACAGGGCCAGCACAGCCTTTCTTGCAAGAGCAAACGTATTGCAAACTTTCCTGCCAACTCTCCCTTTAGTGAATATACTCAAAAGGTACAATAGATGTTAGTAACTCGCCCTACATCATCAGTTGGTGTGGTGAGCAGTTAAATTACAACTTCCATGCGTCTCGGTCAGCTTTAATCTTATACACACATCACTATCGTGTGAACTACAGCAGGGAAAATACGTTTGGTTTCTCTGTTTGACACTTAATGATAGGGGTCAGTTTACATGTGATCTGTAAGAACTGCAGGTACCTCCTATAAAACAGACATATTATTAAATATTCTTGATCTTTTGTTTAAGGAAGATTTAAATTTTTTTTTAGAGGAAATAATAAAATGGGAGAATGCCTAAGGTTTGGTTGCTTAACATGTCATAGTGGAACAGCACCTTTAGTACCAATTTTGCCCCAGTAGTAGGTTGCGTGGCTGTGCGTTATTTTCCCTGTACTGGTGTTTGCCTGTTCCGTTAGCATTATTGCGATAACCGAGTCAGATAAGCCGTTTTTCCTGCTTTCAGTTGGCCGCACTGCCCTCTCCTGGCTTCACTTTGTCCCTCGCTGCTTTAAAGCTCTTTAGTCTGCAGTTTAATTATTTGCGCGTCCGCGTGCAGACGTCCAGCCACGGCCGTCTTTTCTCTGAGCTCTATGTACCGGCCGACACAATGTTACTTAGTTCACACGGCTCGTTCACAATGATCACAATGCTACGGTTTGGGTATTGGATGCGGGGTTTACAGCGGCACCTGTATGTAATGTCTGACGTGCCGCGAAGATGTATGTTATGTGTCTCCCGTTAGTCCAGAGCACCTGCCAGGCTGGATAGAGCCGTGCAGCAAATCGAACCGTCTGGGTTCAGCAGCGTCTGTCTTAGAATTTTACTGGGACGCTGAATTTGGAGAAAATTCACGTAAGCTGCGGAGATGAATCCCGACGAGACACCCGAGGCCGTATAAATTTACCCTGATTACAGCAATCTCGTTGAAAAACTCATTGACTTCCAATACTGAGCTTTTATACTCAGCTTTTTCTTTCATTTTTTTTTATCCATTGAACTACTTTCCACACAATATGTTTCTGTTTGTTAGAACGGATTGTTCCTATGGTTTAATTTGAGTCCGTGTCTTAAATTAAATAAATGAATATATATATATATATATATATATTAATGATACAAGTTCAGGTCTGGACATTGTGTGCATCTTAGATTGACACAACAGAGCAATAATTATTTTGAGATGTATCTACAGCTATAATAGGAAGCAAGCATTAAAAGATTGCTATGGGTTAAAAATATAAGTGATGATTAAAATAAGCAATAGAAAACTATGTAAACCTCGCTCTATACGTGTACCATGGGAGCAGCCTTAACTTGTTCTCAGGAACTGCATGATTATTCCTCCCCATTAAGTTATATCTTCCCTTTTCTTCCCCATTTGCTGATTGTTCATTGGTTGAGACCTTATGATGGTGGGTGAAGAGAAGGAAACCCACTTTAATTAAGACAACTGATGCTGTTTTTTCAGCTTTTAGGGTTATTGTGGACTTTTTAAACTAAGTATGTCCAAAACAAAATGCACAAGCAGTAGGTCGTATAAATTAATTTACTAATGCCGAAAGCCCATAAAAGTTTTTTTAAAATGTGAAGGTTTCCCAGGTATTCTAGAGCCAGGTATTCTATCAGTTTAAGTAATACCGGGGTCAATGATATTACCGAGTAAATGAATGGCTGTGAATGTTCGCTGAACTATGGCTAATCACCATTTAATAGAGACGGTCAGTGTTTTAATCCCATTAAGCGTGACTGTTTATGAATGGACGCATTTTACAAGCTACCATTTCACGGCTCACATAATATTTATAATGTATTTTCTTATAATGAGATGTCTTTAGGGTTTGCTGAATGGATGTATTTTTCATGCCTCTGAAGTTTACAATATTTCTTTTGTAGTCAAAATACTTCTTGAGTGTGTCCTGAATGCGATCGTTACAGAGGTGACTAAATAAACACGTATACTTGTATTTTTCAAGCGTTTACCTTAAATGTCTATTCCATTCATTGGTTATAAATAGCGCAGAAAGGAAATAGCCAGGCCGGCTACGGAGGAGTTATGGCCGGGCAGTTTTTTTTTATTTTATTATAGCCGTGTACGCTGTAAAGTCGTCTGGAAGGGTACATATCACGTCACTCTTAATGCACGCTCCAAAGGGCTATTATGAGTTCAGCCTCTATCCCAGAATAAAGTCAGAGGGACATCTAAGCGTTACTACTTTTAATTAATTAAAATGTTTAAACTACCCATGGTTTGTGATTTCAGGTTTTTTTTTGATTGTGTTGTGTGGATTGTGGTGCATTTTACATTCCAAATATATATATATTTTTGTAAATGGAAAAATCATTGCTGCCGTAATATTCAATGCCCCAGCCTGGCCCTCCGTCGATCTTCCTCACTGAAGACACAAGGGCAAGGCAACAACGTGAATTCTACGTAGTACCGGACATCGCTGCCATCAACGTGGGAAGAGATTCCTGTCCCGGGCAAATTCTCTGTTGCGTTTCTGGTCTGCAACTTCCAATGTAGCGAGTTTGTAGCTGCTTGGAATATTATAACCAAAATGATAAAAAAAGATGCCGCCTGTAATATATATTCTGTATATATTATGAGTTGGCGGTCACTACTCCCGGGTACACACAGGTGAGCTGGATTTCTGAAACACAAATAGACATTAATTTTATATTTAATCAAAATTACACAGAATGTAGTATATACTGACCATTATATCATAAATCATATTTTGCACCTGTACCTTTTAACTTAAGGACATTATTGGAGAATATGTGTGCCATATGTTGTACTTACGGTTGACCTTTGAAAGAGCTGTCCAACTCCACTCTAAAAATACTACATTATGCAAATACAAAAAAAAATGTTTTTGGTGTCCCGAAGAATCGGTGTCACCGTATGTGGCAGAGTTTTCCTTCCGCCTTTCGTTAAGATTCAAATGATCCCCTGTTTTATTCCAATTCATGAGAAAGGTGACGGCACCCTCTAGCTTATTAGAGATTGATTGCAATCAATAACGGGTGCAGAACCCTTTTTTTCTTGTTTTTTTTTTTTTTTTTTTTTTTCTTCTTCATTGAAAATATAAGTTAAATGCTTTTGTTTTTAGGCGATATAGATTTGTGCATTATAAATAATTCTCACCGTTCTGAATGCAACAAAACTGCACCAAATAGATTTCCCCCCAGATTATCTGATCGTTGGGCGGGGGGCTGGCCACTGAGTTCCTGGGTTTCTATGGCAAAATATATTGTGCTTTATAATATCAAATAGGAGTACTTACGTTTTCATATTCAATTTTAAAGTACGGGGGGTCTTAGTTGACAACAGTCCTGCATTTGCTGGGGCATTCCTGACAAGCGGGTAAATGTTACATTTCTTACATACTTTATCGGAATCGGAGCAGAATATCGGAGGTCGGCTCGTGTTCTTAGATGACAAAAAAGGTAGTTCCTAAGTAGTTTTAATTGTGGCTCCTTCCCTTTGCACAAAAAATGCTTACTCTTATTTTTTTTTTTCTTTTTCGATTTTTAACCCTTTTTTTATTTATTTAAATTTTCTCAGCGGTGGTACTGAACAGAGCAGCCGAGCGCACTTCTTGGTACAAAGTCAGTAACCAGAGTATAATTAATGGAAACGGATGTGGTAATCTGCAGAAATATCTGCCTTTGTTTTTGCTCGCTTGTAGTACAAAACCCAGGGAGCTTTGAAACATTAAACTTTTATTACTTGTTTTCCACTCGTATTCCTTTATTTTATCCAAATTGCTGCCGCTTTTTTTCCTTTTTTGTTAAGAACAAAAAATAGATTAAAGGAGGGCACTTAGCAGGGTTTATTTACACATGTCAAGATTGCACAGTGGTTTGCTAAAAACAAAACCTTTTCTAGATGGCTTTACCTGAGGTGACTTCCTATCATTTGACTCACAAGGTTTTGCTGAAATTGTTTCCAGAACATCTTGACCTCGTCGGCTCTCCTCTGCGGTTTACACACGAAGCGCTATCTGCTTAGGTGCTGCTTACTGATCCCCCACAAATGTATGTAGTGCAAAACCGGTTAGCAGCCTTCACCTTTAGCCCCCATTTATAGAAAGAAGCTTCCAGGGACGTAACTAGAAACCACAGGGCCCTGGTCGAAGATTGCCCCGTGGCCCCCCAACTTGCCCCCAAACAGGTCGTGTCTTCTTTGCCCCTTGCCCCCCTATCCTTCATACAACATATGTAAACACACTTATGCAAATTACACTCTCATACTCGCTAGCACACGCGTCATCTCACCCCTTTTACCCTCCATCCCTCCTGCCCCCGCTTACCTCTCCCCGCTCCTGCGGCTTGCTGTCTGGCTGCTCTTTCACTGCGGGGGTCATGTGACGTCATGTGACTCTGATTCCCGTCTCCCCGTGACGGTTCAAAATAATTGAGAAAAGGCCCTTCCGACCTAGATCTGTGCGGTCCAGGGCCCTTTCTAAAGTATTTTAAACCAGCACGGGGAGACGGGAACAATGGGTCGCCCCCAGGTAGTTACACAAGCGAAGCTTCCATTCAGCAACCGCACCCTATTGCAATGTTAATCCTCAATTATAAGCTGCACCCCCTCTTTATAACTTTAGGGGAAACATTGGGTCATATAATTGGGAAAATAAATATACATTTTAAGTGTAGTAATTTATCAGTCTATTTTCAATTTGTTAAAGTGGGCACACAAAAATGTATAATAAGTAACATATTTGTAACTAATGCTTTGGGGTTTTTTTTTATGAATTTGTGTGTAATGATTGTGTGTAAATGCATTTTCTGTATTTATCTCCTATTTGTGTGGCTTTTTTCAATTTCCAGGCAGACAGTAAATGAATATGCCTTGTTTGCCCCGGGTTCCCAGACTAAATCAAGCGCTTTTTTCAGTGTGTGTGTGTTGAGCCTTGGCTTGTTATCATCAGAAAAGAAATGATTGATGAGTGTCCAGTTTAGATCTTCTGTCAGGATAATTAGTTCATTGGTTTCCTGATCAAGACTCTTCATGGTAACAAATGGAACTTATTATAAGCCTGGAGCAGATTATTCAATGATTGGTAGTAACTTAGATATATATATATATATATATATATATATATAGTTTTTGCATATTTAATATATATATATATATTAATCTCTCTCTCTCTCTCTCTCTCTCGCTCTATATATATATAGATATATATATATAGATATATATAGATATATCTAGAGATATATATATCGAGAGAGAGAGAGCTAACAATGTCAATACATAGACTTAAATGTTTATAATGCTTTTCTAAGTGTACATTTTTAGGACAAATAGTCCAGCTTTTGGCATCCAAATCCACGTGCCCCTCTCTCCTCCCCAGATGCCCCTCTTTCTAGGAGCTCAGAATGTGTGCTGGGTATGAGGGTATTCCAGGGCTCTACAGCCCTAAAAGCCCCCAATAATGTCTCCGTGGACCAGAGACAGATGCTGTGATGGGGAATTGTCTTATAGCATGACTAAAAGTATTTTTAAAAGTTTAGTAAAACCATACGATTCATGGCCGTGTGAATCATGAGAACAAGCTGTAATATTGATCGATTATAGCATTTAAGTCAGAGGGGAATGGAGGTCCGGCTCACGTGATTCAGAAAGTGATTGCTGAACATATTCACCCTACGATATGCCGGCGACCTCTGCATTGTTATAACCCTATGTTCTAGGTGACTCCTATTTCATATAGCAGCTCTTTTACAAATTAGCATTCTTTGGGCTACTACATCTCCATTTATACCTGTACACCCCAGACATACTATAAATGTGACAGTAATTCCTTTTACCAAGTGGCCAATGACTCTTATTTCAATGGATGTGGCTGGGCAGTGTGACTGTATTACCTGTTAAAAGTGATTCAGGCCTCTTGCGCACACCCACTTCCTGTTTCAGGCCTCTTGCGCACACCCACTTCCTGTTTCAGGCCTCTTGCGCACTCCCACTTCCTGTTTCAGGCCTCTTGCGCACTCCCACTTCCTGTTTCAGGCCTCTTGCGCACTCACTCTGTGGCTCACAAAGTTGCAGACAGGAGGTCCCTTTGGATAATTCTATGCAGTGATATGGAGTGAGGATCGGTGTCTGATTTTTTTCTCTTCCTGTGGTTTGAAATAACATTAGACCATCGTAATAACTGACACTTTGTATTAATGTATGCATATGTATTTGCTATGGAGCATAGCCTGCTCAGAAGGGTAAACTTGGAAACAATGCATTTCTTTAGCTGAGTGGCACGGGACCAAAGAAACCGGCCGGCTTCACGTGTCGCGTGTTCAATGCTTTGTGTGAAATATGTTCTAATACAGCACAAGATCTTGTTACGAGAATCATGGATAATGCTGTATATACCTACATAGCATCCAACCCATGTGTGACGGCTCTCCATGCCGCTGCCAGACGGTCTTTAGCTGGAAATGGGTTCAACTTTTGGCTTTCACAAAATTCTTAAGGCAAATTTCAAAATATTTACTAAAAAAATTAAAAAAAAAGTGTTGTGCTTCATATAATTCCTGTAGACGCAAAGGAGACCAAGCTATGCCTTCCCTTCCAGGTCGATCACTGGGAACCCAGTGGAGGCTGAGCTTGGGTCTGCACTCCATGTCTGTTCAGTGAAGGCTGTTAATATATAGGAACAATTTACGGTTACCTACCTGCTATAACAACACCCCGATGAGGGCTTTGGAGTCCCAGGGTTTCCCAACTTTGGATCAGACATCCTATTCCCCATGAACATAATCAGCAGTAGCAAGCACTTGGATTGTTTAACTTCACATCAAATACTTTGTCACTCACACTGTCAAATAAACCAATTGCGAAGCATCTATCTTACACACACACTTTATACTGAGTTCTAGAGAGGCTGGCACAGGAAGGGTTAACATGATTGAGCCAAGTTGTTGGTAAGTTTCATGCTGAACAAATAGTTTTCTCTAAACCTTTTTGTTGTTGCAGGTTTTCCTTGGGTGATGCCCGTCGACCTCTGTATGATACGGCAGTGCTTGTGGAAGACATTGTTCACACTCAGATGATTAATCTGGTAAAGAGATTTTATTATTATTATTATTATTATTATTATATGTTAGCCCTAGTGGATTATTTGACTTATTGACTATGACCCATGACCCTACCAATACATTTGTCACAGTAAAAGAAAAAAAAAAGTTGATTTAAGGATTTCATGCTTACTAATATTTGGGTATCAAAAATGGGACACTGCGAAGGGTGGAAAACTTGCTCCCAGATATTTGGAAATGATATCCATGTTTAATAAATAGAGAATCACTTGGTAAATGGCCTGATTTATCACCCACGAGATAAATGGTTTCCGCTGATGAATAAACCCCTTTGTGCCATTTAGTAAAACTTACGACTGCAGGTGATCAGCACAGCTTTGAGGAAAGAAGACTTCATTGTCTATGGCGCGGGCCGGAACTCTGTGCCTTTTCTGTAGAGACATTTAGCCCTTCCTGTATCTAAGTGTTTATGTTCTATCAGATTGGATAAATAAAATATCAGACGTTTTTATAACCTATAACCCTCTAAGCCTGCACTGGGAAGTAAGACATTTCTCATAGAGGGCTTCTCAGTTGCCGTGACTTGCTGTAACCCTAAACAAGAAGTAGGCAAGTGGAATTGGACAGGAGGGAGAAGAGACAGGACAGCAGGCAGACAAATTGCTTTCTTAACCTATTGCCTGCAGGCTCTAGACGGGACTTTGGTGTAGGGGAAGTGAAAGTGCTTTTAATAACTCATTGTTTTGACCTCTGATTGGAACAGGAGGAAACTTTTAAATCAAGTCTGTGTGCTCGTGCTTTGTGACACACACTCGGGATAATGTGAATGCTAAAATGTCTTATTTAACCAAGTTTATTGAATACAGAAATGCAGAACACGATACAAACAAGATCTATATTGTTTTGGGAGTACCGATTCCCCGTGGAATCCTCAAAAAAAAAAAAAACGTGGGATTTTAATGTGTAAATTATTATGGAACAATTTCAACGCGTTTGATCTGATCTTGGCCTCTTTTCAGTCTATAGATGAACTATATGGGCAAAAGTATTGGGACACCTGACCATTACACCAACAGGGACTTAGATGACATCACATTCTAAATACATAGACATTCATACGAAGTTGGTCTCCCCTTTACAGCTATAACAGCTTCCACTCTTCTGGGAAGACTTTACACAAGGTTCTTGGGAGTTTCTGTGGGATTTTTTTTGCCCATTCAAACTGTAGAGCGTTTGTGAGGTCAGGTACTGATGTTCTGGTTCATCCAAAAGGTGTTTGATGGGGTTGAGGTCAGGGTTCTGTGCAGCCAGTCAATTACTTCCACACCAAACTCATCCAACCATGTCTTTATGGACCTTGCTTTGTGCGCAAATATATGGACACAAAGCTAGGTCTCCCCAGAAGAGTGGAAGCCGTTATACCTGCAATGGGGGGGGGGCAATTTCATATTAATGTCTATGTATTTAGAATGTGATGTCATTAAAGTCCCTGTTGGTGTAATGGTCAGGTGTCCCAATACTTTTGTCCATATATTGTATGCAAAGGTAGGTGGTCATTCATAATAAAGTAACCCTTTCAATCCCCAGACCTCCGAGTAATGTTAAGAGCCTAGTAACCGCCCCCCCCACACACACTAGGTGGTTTAGATGCAGATAGTCATTCATAATAAAGTAACCCTTTCAATCCCCAGCCCTCCGAATAATGTTAAGAGCCTAGTAACCCCCCCCACGCACACACACTATCATGTGATTATATTGACTTTACAATGTACATTGCGTTGCTTTAGGGCTGTAAAGGTATACTCCATTATCTGATTGTAATGATTGCTGATTAGTTCTAATATGTCTTTGGCCAGCTGCTAAAGGTATAACGGCTCCCGGTATTTCCGTGATTGTTTCCTGGCGGAAGCAATCAAAACTCAGAATTCTGGAGAACAGATTTGTTTGTTTTTTTAATATAAAAGTAATTTTATTGCACAACGTTATATAATGTTATGTTTGTATGCACATAAAAAAGCCGCATGCTCACAATCTGCATTGGGAGCAGGGTTTTCTTTAATGTTTTTGCAGACCTGTAAACTAAATGATCCTATCCGTAGTTACACACAGACGGGACATTTCAAGTAACATGTAGATATTTCTATTGCTCTTTTTAATTATGTCAAATGGTTTATTCTTTATGATCCCCAAATCACTGGGCATAAGACCACTCATTGGTGTTCCAAATATGTGTTGCATACATCCAAAGGGTCCGACAAAACTAGAACTGGAAGACAAAGGCAAAAGTGATACATAAGGTAGAGAGGGCCTGGCACGCAAGAGCTTACAATCTAGAGGGAATGGTATATAGAAAGACAGAAGAGAGAGAGAGAGGAGGAAATAGTGCCATAGATGACTGTGGCAGGTAAGCTGGAGGTTGGGTAGAGGTGAGTTGGTATGGGGGCAGCACGAGTGAATTTTTTTAAGCAGCTAAAGGAAGAGGTGATAAGCGAGGAGGACCGTCGTGGTTGAATGGAAGAATGAAAGATCGTGTAGGGGAGTATTTTGTTATGAGGGCAGTAATGTATGGGAGGAGCAGCATTATGTGGATGGGTTTGGGTTGGTGTAAAGATTTTAAGATTAGTCCTTGAGGTAATAGGGAGCCGTTAGACGGTTTCCGAAAGTGGGGAAGCAAAAGAAGAGCATCGTGTATGAAAGATGAGGTCTAGATGCATTGGTTTAGTTACTCGAACACTGTGGTAGGCAGGGCAAGAATTTTAATTAGGTGCCGCTATATTCCCCTCTCCTCTTCAGGATAAATGTGGTTTGCGGAATTCTCTTTTCACACTCGAACATGTCCTGTCCTTTCTTTAAATGGATTTGTATTGGCTATACACACATCATTTTAAACAGCCTAGCCAAAGGTGACTAGGTCTGTGTTGTTGGTATCACACAGGCTGTGGGGGTCTTCGCTAATGCTCTGGGAATGACCGCGAGTTCTGTCAGATTACTGACCCCCAAGGATTACCGAGCCACAAAACTAAGAACAACAGCGCAGTAAAGGAGGCCTTTCCACGACTTACACAATGAAACAAGTTATAAACTCTGCTGTTAACTAATGTGACAGCATTGCGGTTACTTTATTACTTGACTTTGAATGCATTATTGAGGTTTTTTTAATTTTTAACTCTTTGTTTGGAAACCACAAATGATTATGAAACCAGGCATGGATTTTCCTGTTCGCTCCTTTCTGTCTTCCTCGGACATTCTATATTTTGTGAGAGAATCAGAGTTGAGTTCAAGTTTTGGGAAGCAACACATGGGTGAAACTAGGTGAAGGATTTGGCAAAATTAGAAATTACAAACATCCCTTTCTGAATGATGTCATAGTGCAACTAATTGGCTTCTTTTATCCTATAGCGAGTACCTTTTTGAGCTCAGTAATTACTGTATTCTGTCAGTTTAGTACACAAAGATAGCACCTTAACCACATCAGATGTTGACCAAATATCTGATGCTCCGGCTGACTCTCTCATTCAACCTTCAAAATTAAGGTTCACAAATCCCATGGGTAATCGGGGTGGTCCCTGAAATTCCACCATTTCAAGCCACGCCTGACGTCAATTATAATATTGATGGCCGTGAGACAATTTATTTTTTTAGTCTGCCTCATTCTACTATAAAGTTTATTTCTTCTTGCTTCTGCTTCCAGGAACAAAATAAATGGTACCACGTACTGCGATACTCACACGGTATAGCTTAAAAACGTTTTTTCAGATATTATAAAAATAAAGGAAAACTTTCAAAAGCTATTCCGTGGTTGGCGTTGGTTGCTGCAGCCAATACACGGATCGGTCAAACAAAAGGGGATAATTAGTGGGGGGGATTTTGAATTGGCACATAACCTGTACAAAAAGCTCAAGCAACTATACATGCATGTTCTGGTTCGTTCCCTGTAACCTCCGAATCCCATGAAACCCGCGCATAAGGGGAATCTCCATAATCTGGGGATGCGGCTGAACAAGTTTTTGCTGCATCTCTCTGCGATTAACCTAAACCTGAGCAAGAAATCCTACGGAACTCACAAGTGTTTTTGAACAAATCGTAGGAAATTAATATTTCAGAAAACTTTGGTAAGGATTTGTGATAAATTAGTCCAAGTGTCTACGTGGTCTCTACAAAAAAAAAAGTATATATTCTTATGTTGGGGTATTTTGAACTGGTGGGCTGCTAAACTGTGAATGTTTGTATTTTTAAAAAAAATAAAAAATAATAATAATGGAGATGATGTATCAAAATCACCTAAGAAACTTATCTAAGTTGTGTGTTTTGTCAGTCTATTTAAGTGGCAATTTACATAGTGGGGAAAACGTTCTTTTTTTTTTTATATATATATATATATATATATATATATATATTTATTGTTCTTTCTCTATTTTTACTGTATTTTTTTTAAAGAAAAAAATGTAATTTGTTTGGGTACATTACGGTTGAAAAAGGAGAATCATAATCAGAATAACAATATGGTGAAAAATTTTAAAAATACTGATCACTACGGGGCGGCAAAACTCGTCGCAAAGAGGTTAAAATAAACTTCTGTAAGGTATTGTGGGGGAAAAAAAGCATAATCTCTCATCAGATGCAATCGGTAACGATTTTAGTTCATTAGGGTTTTTGAATTTGTTTTTTCGTTCTGACCGTTCTACCCTAACCACAACCCCCCCCACGCTTCTATAAAACTTTGGAGAGTGTTTTTCTTTTTCTTACTATAGAACTTTGACATATTCCAATGTTGTTTCAGGCCTTTGTGCACAGCCTAGGCTTCAGTTTAACACTAATCCATTTCATTAGGCCTGCCTTGCTACTTGCACCATAAACATGATCTCCGTCCTCCCACACGTTATTCTTTTTTTTCTCTCTCCCCGTCAGACGGTAACACTATACACTTAATTTCCACATTTCTGAAATTCCCCAGAAGAGGCGATTTAAAAAATGAAAACAGTACTTGCATTAACTTAAATAATCCAGCGGTATAAACAATTAGAGCGCGGCAGGCACCAGTCGGTCTTCAGTCTGGTATTCGCAAACAGACCCTCATGCCACCCCAGTCACTGAAATAAAGTCCCTGTTTTAAAGCCGTCATAAAGTTTCCTGTGTGGGACATTAATTAAGAAAGGTTATCAAAATAAGACAAACTAATATAATTTGTGATTGTATAAAATAAAGGAAGTGGAGCTACCGCTGGGACCCTAATGAATCACAGGATGGAAGCAATCTTCTGGCAAGCTAAACATTGAGATTTTATACTAAGTCGCCGAGTGTATATACAACTCAGCAAACCGGAACTTGGCCTGTGTTTACATGAACGGGATAAAAACGTTCACGAGAACCATCTGTGACATATCCCCGGAGCAGTTTGCAGTTTGTTCCTACTGTAAATATACATTTACGGCCACCTCACGGCACACCTGTCCCGAAATCCAGCAGACGGAGAAAAATAGATACCGTCGTTCTCATGGGTTTTTTTTTGTGTAACTTGTGTATTTGTGTGTTTGTAGTGCATGTGACATGAGTTCTCATGGGACGGATGTGTTCGTTTGGCTGGGGTTTGTGTCATAATGAAATATTTGATTAACGTGTACATCTGGAACAATGGTTGTGTCTTGGCTTGATAGTCATACGGTTTGAAGAGATATACCATATTTCCCCATGTATAAGACGTGCCTTTTTTTAAAAAAATTTGGGGTATAAGAACAGGGCGCATCTTATACAGTGGTTGTAGAAGTCTGCGCGCGGCACCGGAAGATCTGCAGTTCAGGTAAGGGGGAGGGTGTATGAGTCTGCGTGAATGAGGGAATGAATGAATATGTGTGTTTGTGGTAGCATGGATGTGTAAGTAGGGGGGGGGGGCAGGGCACAGGGAGGCTGAAAGTGATGTGCATGTGTTGGCTGCTTGTGCATGATAGGAGTGTGATTGCTATATTAAAAATACATGATTGCTAACGGCAATAACACTCCCATCATGCCCAGGCATACCCAGCACAGCTTACATCAAACTCCTCCTGGAACCTGGGCATGATAGAAGTGTCTTATACATGGGAAAATACGGGTATATTGCAGAGAATGCGGTAATACCTTTTTTTATTGGACTAACATAATATTTAAAAGACAAGCTTTCGAGAAGCTTATCCTCTCTTCTAAAGGTCTGAAGCAATATTAATCAACACGGGGTCACTGCTTAAAACAAGTGATGATGTTAGGTCAGTAGTCATCATGAACACCCAGGGCTACATTGCAGAAGGAAATGGACAATTGATGAATGCTACTACAAAAAACTGAACCAGGACCCCACCAGGGAAGAACTTGTTAAACTAATCGGATCCTTCCCAAAACACATGCAACAAGAATTAGAAAATCTTGTGCCTCCCAATCCTCAAATAGGGACCTTCTACATGCTGCCTAAAATCCACAAACCAGGACCCATTATAACAGGTATGGAAACACTTTCTGAACCAATATCTGGCCTTATAGAAAACATTCTTAAGCCCCTAGGTATCAACACTGAGAGCTTTATACAGGATACCACAGATTTTCAGAACTCAGCCAATTCACAAACTACCTGCTAATACTATACTTACCGCCATGGATGTGGAGTCTTTATATAGTAACATCCCCCATAAAGAAATATTCCTTCAGCCCCCGATACTGGCTTTTAAACAACCACCAAACCTGAGGAAAAGATTAGTGCGCAGCAAACTGGCCCCAGAACAGGAACATACACAGAATGGCACCGTACAACGCAACAAATCCCACTGCAAACATTGCCAACATATATGTAACTGTAACACAGCCAGTCACAACAATGAAACATACGTCATCAAAGATTCATGCTCCTGTACATCTCCAAACGTGGTGTACGTGATACAATCTTCTGCATGTGACAATGGGGGCAACATCTGAGAAACGGGTCTTAAGCTGCACCGAAGTTCCATCAAAAACCACGAGTAAGACGCGTACTGCACCCCGGCAAGACATCATTTCACCCAGAATAATCACTCCATCCAAAACCTGAAAATGAAAGCACTCAAAGGGGATTTCAGAGACACTCAGCAAAGGAAAACATTTGAGATGAAAATAACAGATTTCAATAGCATAAAAGAGGGAATTAATGTGGATTACCAGAACTTCATATGACATTCATCTTAATGTCCAACATGTCTAATTGTTATTGTATCTGATGTGTTTATTGGTTTCGCTAGGATTATTTGTTCTGTCCTTTGGTTATCTCTCCACCTCTCTGTGTTCTTCACCTCCAAGCCAATTTGACACTCAACCCCCACCCTCCCCTTCTCTAATACCCCACTCAAGCACTCCATCCCCTTCTCTAATATCCCACTTAACCCCCTTCTCTAAAAGCATCACTTGTTTTAAGTTGTAACCTCTGTCATGTTGATCAGTATTGCTTCGGACCTGATGAAGGGAGGATAACTCTCGAAAGCTTCTCTTTTAAATATTATGTTAGTCGAATAAAAAAGGTATCACCGCATACTCTGCAATACTCTGATTTTTTGACACTATTTATTTTTATTTTTTGGACTAATACGGCGTATCCCATTTACATTATATATATTCCTTTTTTAATTCTGATTTTTAAAAAAAAACAAAAAACATTCTTGCTAATTCTGTCTTGGAGTCACGTGAGACGGGTAGGAGGTGTTGATTGGGTGGAGCAGCTTCTTGAAGGTGTCTGGTTTGTAGCAAGAAATAATGACATCTACTAAAGTGATGACTTCATTAGGGGAGAGAGGAGAATAATCACATGGATATGCTTTGGGCTGTTTTTGGGGCCAAGAACAGGATAAAGTTACTTTCGCTGAGGGTTGGCTGGTGCACCTTCCGTCACACGTGGCTTCCCACCTCGCTATAAGGTAACCCTCGATAGGAAGGTCTCTATGGTATCTGGTGATAACTAGTGACAACGTATAAATAATAAATACCGTTATAAATCATGAGTGCACAATGGGGTGATGTGCATGTTCTTATATTTGTATCTGGAGCCGCTATCTTAACAGTTTGAGACGTTGTAACGGCTCCTAAACGCACGCTTTTGTACCTAACAAAGCCTCGCATGAGGAATTGAAATATATAACGTGTATACTTTAGGAAAAATAACGTGTACTTGGCAGACGCCCCACTACATGCCGCTACATACCATATGTCCCTGCTGCTATTACTCTTTCCGGCCTGGCCCTTTGCACAGCGTTCCTCTTGGAATTGTATCCCCTGAATAAACGCACAAACTGATATCTGTGACTAAGCCTCTCAGATTCTCGTCTCCGTCCTCGAGTCTCGAGGCCGCACCTTAAATACACGTTCTCATTCCAAGACCAGAACCCTCGAGACGCAGAAAAAGTACGTTCAGAGCCGGGCCCGTTCCCCTGTCTATCGGAGGGTTGCGGAATTGGCTGCAGGCACGCGGGTGTCAAAAAATCCGCTGAGAAATTGACGTCTCCGTTGTGAAATGATCAAAGAGGGAAAATGTCGTTGTGACAGAACTTTCCTGTTTGCCGGTTAATGCGGGGCGAGGGACGAGCTGGCGGGGGGTGCAGGAGCAGAATTTCTTCAGGTCGTGTAAGGACTGCGGCAGCTCCGTATAATCTGCGGTTACTTTTTTGTAACATTTTTAATTTACATTTTAAAGTCATTTTATCTCGTCGAGCTCGACACGCTGGCCGGGCTGTTATCTTTATGGAGGAAAAAAGCAGAGAAAGTGACATAGTGTAGATGTATTCTGCCTGAGAAAATCTGCGGTTTTATTTTGTAATCGGATAAAGCAATTTCTCTAAAAGCGCTTTCTTTCTGTAGATTATGTTGCGCAATGGGCCACAGTCAGGGTTTGGTCCGAAAACATCTGGATGTCTACATATAATGATGTATGCAATTTAAATAAATGAAATAATCATAATATTCCGCCCCTCAACCTTTTATATTTCATATACCAATAAGTGGCTTCATGTCGGCTTTTGAGTGGGTTTCACGTCGGCGGGGCGGCGGCCTTTGAGTGGGTTTCACGTCGGCGGGGCGGCGGCCTTTGAGTGGGTTTCACGTCGGCGGGGGCGGCGGCCTTTGAGTGGGTTCACGTCGGCCTTTGAGTGGGTTTCACGTCGGCGGGGCGGCGGCCTTTGAGTGGGTTTCACGTCGGCGGGGCGGCGGCCTTTGAGTGGGTTTCACGTCGGCGGGGCGGCGGCTTTTCAGTGGGTTCACGTCGGCGGGGCGGCGGCTTTTCAGTGGGTTCACGTCAGCAGCGTGGCGGCTACGAGACGCACACAGTTACAGGGGAATGTGATTACAGCTGGGGCTGCTTTCTTGGTTAATCCACCTGATTAGATGTAACAGGTTTCAGCGATTTGGCTGCCATGTACACTGACCTCTAGTGTTCACTCTAATTGGTTTTATCAGCTAGTTCTGTATAAATGTTTAGCGGTCGTTCTTCTATTTCCAGTTCCACCTACCAGCATTCCCAATACTGCTGAATGCCCCCCCCCCGAAATAATTCTTCATTCAAAAAACATTTGCCTCATTCATATATTTTTTTTGTTCTGGGGACGCTCGTCATGTGACGCAAAAGCAAGCGCTGATATACTGCTCTATAAACAGGAGAAATTTTAGTTGTTCATAATCTCTAGATTGTAAGCTCTTGCGATCCGGGCCCTCTTTCCCTCATGTATCTGTTTGTCTTAGTCTATCGGCTCTAGTTCTGTCAGACCCTTTGAATGTAGGGACTGTAAGGAGCTCTGCGGGAGTTGGTGCTATAGGAGTAAAAGGTTAGTAACAACCATTGGTGTCATTAACCCTTTATGTGCCAAGAGTTGTATAAATTGTGTGGAGAGAGATTCAGAGGTTTTATAACCATTGCTGTAATGTATATATATATGAGAGAGAGAGAGATATAATCACAAATATCCACGTGATGGGTTTAGTTGAGAGGTGTGGGGGGGTTAGTCCTCCTTCCTCTGACGGTAAATGATGGTGGGCAGTAGGGTATTAATCTGCGAGTGCTAAGTTCAGCCGAGGCAGCACCACCAGCCGAGGCCAACATATGGGCTTTGATGACCTCGCATTCTAAATACATAGACATTAATGTAAAGTTGGTCCCCCCTTTGCAGATATAACGGCTTCCACTCTTCTGGGAAGGATTTCCACAAGATTTTGGGGAGTTTCTGTGGGATTTTTCCCCGTTCATCCAGTAGAGCGTTTGTGAGGTCAGACACTGTAAGGGTCCCGGGGTTCGGCACTGCAAAGGTCCCGGGGTTCGGCACCTACCGGGACGCCCGCCCGTCCAATCCGGCAGGTCCCGCGCCGTTCGCCGCGCCTCCTCCACACCAGCTACTAGACGCGCGCGCGCGCGTCACAACAAAACTTTATGCGTTCCCTGCCGCGGACGGCGGGGAACGCGCCTGAGTGACGTCACGCACGTAGGCGTGGCGTTCACGAGCGGGTAATTCAAAAACTGAGCACTGAGACTCATTCAGTGCTCAGTTATTGTGCTGTGCAGTTCGTGTGTTCTCGCCCTTCGTTCCTGTATTTACCCTTTGTGCACCAGACTCGGCTTGTAGGAGATTGACCCTTTGTGTACCAGACCCGGCTTGTATGAGATTGACCCTTTGTGTACCAGACCCGGCTTCGTATGAGATTGACCCTTTGTGTACCAGACCCGGCTTCGTATGAGATTGACCCTCTGTGTACCAGACCCGGCTTGTAGGTGATTAACCCCTCGTACACCAGACCCGGCTTCTGTTCCTCAGCCTGCTTCCTGCTTTCCGGTCTCCACCTGTATTTGTTTTTAGGAGCTCCTCTTGAGTTCCTAACATAATAACTGAGCCACCATGGAGTCCGCAGGAGTAGCAGACGCCATTTCTGCCCTTTCGCAACAACTGGCTTCCATGAATCAGTCTCTCCAGGAGATGCATTCTGATCACAACCAGTTGCGTCAACAAGTTCATCAACTGCAGATGCAGCAGAATACTTCTCCGGAACCAGCACCTGTTCCCCCGGCACCAATCCTCGAGGGAGCTACGGCTCAGGAACCACAGGTTCCCTTACCAGAGAGATATTCGGGGGACCGCAAGAAATATCGTACCTTCATCACCTCGTGTCAGATCTTATTCAATCTCAAGCCTCGTACCTACTCCTCTGATTATGTCAAGGTCCATACTGTCATCTCTCTTCTGTCAGATGAACCGCAGTTATGGGCTCACCACTTACTTCACAGTCAAAGCCCTCTCCTTGAGTCCTGGTCAACTTTTCGTCAAGCTATGGACACTCTCTATGACGACCCGTACCGAGTTTCTTCTGCTACTGCCTCTCTACGTTCCCTCAGACAAGGGAGAAGACCCGTAGAGGATTATATTGCGGAATTCCGGCGTATAGCTCTAGAAACCTCATGGAATGAACCCGCACTTCATGATCAATTCCGCTGGGGACTTTCTGACACCATTAAAGATGAGTTGGCACGTACGTCTATTCCTCCTGTGCTTGAAGACTTCATCAAAATGGTTACACAAATTGACCGCCGTTTTAGAGAACGACGCCAAGAACGTCAAGCCGCTACGTCTTTTTGGACTCCTAGTCGTACCATACCTGTAACCCCAACATCACTCCCACCGGAGGAACCTATGCAAATAGGCATCGCCAGAGGTCCTCTATCACCTTCAGAGAAGGAACGACGCAGAACCATGGGACTGTGTTTGTATTGTGGCAGGTCAGGTCACCTGTTTAAAGACTGCCGATCTCGCAACCGCTTCCCCAAGGGTAAGAACTCTGCCGGTCACCTGTACAACTATACTGAAAAGGCTCCTTGTTCTAAGTCTCACTTGTCACTTTCTGTGTCTCTACAGTGGAATAAAGAATCTGTATCCCTATCAGCTATGGTGGACTCCGGGGCCAGCGGCAACTTTATTGACACAGAACTGGTCCGGAGACTCTCTATTCCCACTTGTCCCAAGAAACATCCTCTTTCCATCCAACTGGTGGATGGAAGTCCGCTCAAGACCGGGCCCATCATCACTGAGACTATCCCGTTAAAGGTTAAGATTGGAGCCAGCCACATTGAGACTCTCCAGTTCGACATGGTTCCCTCACCAATTTCTTCCGTCATCCTTGGCCTTCCCTGGCTAAGAACTCATAACCCTTCCATTAACTGGGAGACCTGCGTTTTTCAATTTAAATCTCCACATTGCATACAGACCTGCTTAAAGACTGTCTCAGTATGTCTGACTCAAGATATCACTTCACCTCAGGAACTTCCTATATCTTACCAACAGTTTCAAGATGTCTTCGAAAAGAAGAGCGCGGATAAACTACCCCCTCATCGTCCCTACGATTGTCCCATCGAACTTCTCCCTGGAGCTGCTATACCTTTTGGCAGAATTTATCCCCTATCGGAGCCCGAGCTGACTGTACTAAAAGATTATATTGATGAGAATCTCGCAAAGGGCTTTATCCGACCATCTACATCCCCGGCAGGGGCAGGAATATTTTTTGTCCATAAAAAGGACGGAGGTCTTCGCCCCTGTATTGACTACCGGGAACTGAATAACATAACCATCAAAAATCGGTACCCATTGCCGCTTATTTCAGAATTACTGGAACATGTACGGTCAGCTACGATCTTCACAAAGATAGACCTACGTGGAGCTTACAATTTGGTAAGAATAAGGAAGGGGGACGAATGGAAAACAGCGTTTAGGTGCCGGTATGGACATTTTGAATATCGAGTGATGCCTTTCGGTCTCTCTAACGCCCCCGCTACCTTCCAACACTTCATCAATGATGTTTTTCATGACGTTTTAGACCGCTTTGTTATAGTATACCTTGATGACATATTGATCTTTTCACCTTCCTTGGATACACACCGTGACCACGTGTGTCAAGTTCTCAGTCGACTCAGGCAAAACGGACTCTATGCCAAATTCGAAAAATGTATATTCGAGGTCCAAACTATCGAATTTCTGGGGTACATACTCTCTCCCAACAGCATCCAGATGGACCCCAGGAAGGTCACCTCCATACTCCATTGGCCTGCTCCCACGGACCGCAAAGGTGTACAAAGATTCGTGGGATTTGCGAACTATTATCGTAAGTTTATCCGTGACTTTTCCAAACATATACAACCTCTCACGGCCCTTACTTCGAAGAAGAGCCCATTTCTCTGGAATGAAGCGGCACAACGAGCATTTGACTTTTTAAAGAACAGATTCACCACTGCACCTATCCTCAAGCTTCCGATTTCCCATCAACCATATACCTTGGAGGTAGATGCCTCCGACACAGCGGTTGGTGCTATCCTTTCCCAAAGGCAGGAGGTTGACGGTCAACTCCACCCGGTCGCCTATTTCTCTCGGACCCTCGCTCCAGCAGAAAAGAACTATTGCATCGGGGAGCGTGAATTATTAGCGATTAAACTAGCATTAGAAGAGTGGCGACATTTACTCGAAGGTGCTTTATATCCCATCGTTGTATTTACTGACCATAAAAATCTGGAGTATCTACGAACCGCTAAAAGATTACAACCTCGTCTGGCAAGATGGTCTCTGTTCTTTACACGATTCCAGTTACACATAACGTACCGTCCAGGCTCCCGCAACGTCAAAGCGGATTCCCTATCGCGTATGTATGACTTACCTTCTGATACATCTTCGAATCAGGACACAGTTCTGTCACCCAGTCATTTTTTGGCAGCTACTCATTCCTTATGGGACTCTATTCGAAGACACTCTCACCAGTCTAACCCCCCAAACATACCAGGATTACAATTTCGTCAAGGACTTTTTTACCATAAAGATCATATCTATGTGCCTCAGGAGATCCGTCTCCAAGTGTTACAGACCTTCCATGATACACCTCTAGCAGGACATGGTGGCGTGAAACAAACCCAAGATTTAATCCAACGCTCCTTTTGGTGGCCTAAACTCAAAGAAGAAGTAAAAACATTTGTGTCCTCCTGCTCTGTCTGTGCTCGTTCCAAAGACTCCCACCATAAACCCGCTGGTCTCCTCCAACCCCTTTCAACTCCATCTAGACCATGGGCAAGCATATCCATGGACTTCGTTACCGACTTACCTCCATCTTCACACCTGACCACCTTACTGGTGGTAGTGGATCGATTTACTAAGATGGCCCATTTTATCCCTTTCGAGCATCTTCCATCCGCGGTGGAGACAGCATGTCTGTTCATCACACACATCTTCCGTCTCCATGGCCTACCTGACAATATCATCTCCGACCGAGGATCTCAATTCACCTCTCGCTTCTGGAATGCTTTTTGCGACCAAATCCACGTCCACCGCTCCTTATCTACAGCTTTCCACCCGCAAAGCAATGGCCAAACCGAACGAACTAATCAAACTTTGGAGCAGTATCTCCGTTGCTTTACGACATATCTTCAAGATGACTGGAGTTCCTATCTACCGTTGGCCGAATTTGCTTATAACAACCACGTTCACCGATCCATCCGTATGTCACCTTTTTTCGCCAATTACGGGTACCATCCATCCATACTGCCTGGATCTCCAATTCTAAGTACAGTACCTTCAGTTTCAGAACATGTCACCAACCTTACTCAAACATACAAATTACTTCATAATACCCTGAGTACTGCGAAACGTCATTATAAGTTCTTCGCAGACCGTCATCGACGTTCTGCGCCTTCCTATAAGATGGGCGACAAGGTATGGCTCTCTACCAAACACCTGAGGTTATCTTGTCCCTCTAGGAAGTTAGGTCCTAGGTTCATAGGTCCTTTCCCTATTACTCGTGTGGTTTCCCCATTGGCGGTAGAATTGAAATTACCAAGCACCTTAACCGTCCATCCGGTTTTTCATGTATCACTGGTGAAACCATGGAGGAACAACCCGTTCCCGGGCCGTCACCCTGTTCCTCCTCCCCCCATCATTATTAATGATAACCCCGAATATGAAGTTGAGGATATTTTAGACTCTCGATATTATCGTAAACGATTACAATATCTCATACGGTGGAAGGGATATGACTCTGACGAAGACTCCTGGGAACCCGCTGCCAAGGTGCATGCTTCCACGTTAATTTCTGCCTTTCATTTACACCACCCTGGTCGTCCAGGTCCTTCAAGAGTCCGGAGGCCTCCCTTTACGGGGGGGAACTGTAAGGGTCCCGGGGTTCGGCACTGCAAAGGTCCCGGGGTTCGGCACCTACCGGGACGCCCGCCCGTCCAATCCGGCAGGTCCCGCGCCGTTCGCCGCGCCTCCTCCACACCAGCTACTAGACGCGCGCGCGCGCGTCACAACAAAACTTTATGCGTTCCCTGCCGCGGACGGCGGGGAACGCGCCTGAGTGACGTCACGCACGTAGGCGTGGCGTTCACGAGCGGGTAATTCAAAAACTGAGCACTGAGACTCATTCAGTGCTCAGTTATTGTGCTGTGCAGTTCGTGTGTTCTCGCCCTTCGTTCCTGTATTTACCCTTTGTGCACCAGACTCGGCTTGTAGGAGATTGACCCTTTGTGTACCAGACCCGGCTTGTATGAGATTGACCCTTTGTGTACCAGACCCGGCTTCGTATGAGATTGACCCTTTGTGTACCAGACCCGGCTTCGTATGAGATTGACCCTCTGTGTACCAGACCCGGCTTGTAGGTGATTAACCCCTCGTACACCAGACCCGGCTTCTGTTCCTCAGCCTGCTTCCTGCTTTCCGGTCTCCACCTGTATTTGTTTTTAGGAGCTCCTCTTGAGTTCCTAACAGACACTGATGTTGGACGAGACGTCCAGCTCACAATCTCCATTCTAGTTCATCCCAAAGGTGTTGGATGGAGTTGAGATCTAAAGCTGCTGCTCTACCTAAATAGGAAATATCAAAGACTTTAATAGGTTGTAGAATTTAAAGGCGTAACAGAATGGAATGGATAGAGCAGTATTGGAGATCTGCGTGGAATGAACGGTTGTGACGCATTTACACGGCTCTCGGTGTGCCGGTGCTGACTCTAACTTCTGGGTGGTACCGCGCTCCTCCGGAGTTTGCCGCTGACTTGACACGTTTTAACGCTTACGAGCAGCAGAGTACGTTTGCCAGCTATTGTTTCTGTTCTGGCTGGAAAAAAGGGAAAAAGAATATCCACAGCTTCACACTCAGGAGAACATCGGAATTCCTGCTCCTTGTAACGCATTCGAAAGTCTCGTTTAGCTATGAAAACCTTTTTTTTTTTCTCTATTTTTTATATACATGTGAATATCCGGACCCCGCTTTCGCGTGCGGACTCGTACACACAGTAGCTGATTTATGGAGCCAATATTGTTAGAGGCAGCAGTAGGAATAATGAATTACAAACTGAAATATAAATGCTTTTGACCACAGGAGGGTTGTGGGGGGATTTAAGGTGTAATTTAAACCCTTTTGTATAGGGGTTCACGAGGCTTTTGGTTTACAGGAGTTCAGCTGCCAACAGTCCTGAATTTGCCAGTGTAGTCATGATGGCTCGGGCTTATATCCTGGTTGCCGGCAGTTATCGGCATGTACTGATCTCTGAATCTGGCACCATGAATGATTAAAAAAAATAATAATAATAAAAATATCAGTGGATGATTGAGTTTTTGGGTCGCTGGATTTCTACTCCTATGATTCTCAGCCAGGTCGACTAAAAGTAAATATGTATTCTTGGTTTGATCCATACTAAAAAAAAATTAAACTGGCCCCAGTACGTAAGTCAGCAGCAGCCGGAGAGACCCCCTATTAAAAGCAATGAATCATATTTATACGTTCTAAACTGGTTTAAGTATCTCTGTGCTCGGCTCATCAGCCACTTAGACAACTTAAGCAAAGGGATTTCCTATAATCCCCTCTTTTTGCAACGCAGAATGGCATTGAGTAATCAGAAAATCGCGGCACAAAAGGGTAGGATGAGTGCACTTCAAATGGAGTGGAATGCATTTACTTTGGAATCTTTGCCAAGAAGTTTGTTTGATCTGGGGTATTATCTGAGACACATCAGATACGGCGGAATCACTGAGATTTGCCTGGAGAATTATATATATTTATATATAATGTATATTATATATATATATATCTCATTATATACCCAAAACAGAAAAAAAAATTGCAATTTTTATACTGGTACTTAAAGGGGAACGGCTTTGGTCACAGCTTTTAGTAAAGGAATTAAAACAAATGATAGATGTATTATTCCTCTGAAACATTCTTAGCCGCTGTTTTATGTCATAGACTTTTATATGTTCTGCCGATTAAAAAGGTTTCTCTTAAGGACTCTCCCCTCGTTTGATTGTCAGCTCCTTGTCCCTATAATCCCCTTGACGACCGATGACCTATTATCACATATCAAGCCAACTCGGCTACTTTAATTGAGTCAGACGTGAAGCCGAGAACTCCTCGGAGCCTCTAAAGCTCTAATCCCACCTCCTGCACTTTATGCTCCGCTCCGCTCTGAAATATGGTGGGGGAAAAACCCCAGAACGGGGCTGGTTGCACGTGTCCAGACTAATGATTTTCCTGTTTAGTTTAATATAGAAAGCATTACGGTGCCACAGAAGCTGTGAAAGGTTTAGAAGACTTGACTGACCGGTTTTTTTTTTCACACCATAATTTTCAGCGCGAGGTGGTTGCCATCTGGTTACCATTACCTGTGAGATGTTCAGCTTGTACGCGTCTCCAGGAGGTTAGCAGCCATTGTTATACAAAAAGGATCTAATCAAAAGCAGCTGCGAGACTTTCCCCTGGCTTGTTTTATACAGTAGGTATTAAATTACTATTCTCGTGATGACCGCATGTCTGCCGTGAAGGGGAAAAAACCCCTGTGGTCATGGCGAATATTGAGTCATCATTACGCTTTATTGTGTCTTAGCTTTATTTGGCATATTATAATGCAAACTATACGTTGTGTTCTTCTCTAAAAGAACTACAGAGTTTGCTACAGGGACGTTGTAGGTCAACAGCCAGGAGAAGAGGCAAAAGTATCTGCTAAGTGTTTCTATAAAGGGTTACTTCCAGAACTTTTAGGGTAACTAAGTATAGGCAGAAGTGGTGGAGGGTAATACAGTGAGGGTATTAAACATGCATGGGACGGGCACACGGCTCCTGAATCTAAGACGAGGCCAGCGACTGATTAAGGTTTGAGTCGTTACAGCAGGACAAACAGGTGGACTAGACGGGGGCCGGATGTAACTTTGTAACTGTTGTGAGAGATACTTGGTTTTTAAGAACTTTATGGTAGGCGGTGACACCACTAGCATGTCAACTCAATCTCCGGTCCTGAGGTTCTCTCCCTTCTTCTCACCCGGCTGCCTAAACCAATCAACAAGAATCTCCAACCATCAGGGAGCGATAACTTAACGGGGAAAGTTAGTTGCGTAGGTCCTGAGAACGTATAAAAATGAGGGCCCGTTACGCTTTATTGCGTGCGCGATTTAAAATGATTTTACTGACTCTGTAGTAACAGCGCAATGGAATCTGCTGGCGCTATATTAATAAAAGTAATGTAATGCTCCCATGGAATGTACGTAAAGGGTGTTTAATGATACGTATACTGTTTGATTTAATGTGTAGACGCTGTTATATAGCATTATTCAATCTAAAGAACGTCAAAGTTTTTGCTTTTCGGAGTTTGACGGTTCCTCTTTAACTTCACGTTTCAAAGGGGGCAGTTTCACGCTAAACCTTATAACTTCCTCATCACCGTTCTACGTGTTGCTTTCGCTTGGTCTTAAAGTTTGATCCGTGTTTTATTATTCTTTGTTCTCTAAGTGCAAATAATTATCTTGGATAGCGTGGGAGCAAATGGGTTTAAAGTAGTAGTTTCAGGGCTTTGGTATTCAGTCATAATATATCGACGACCTGTTTGGGACAGTGAGGATGAGCCGAGTTCCCAAACCATGGGCTTCCCTTTTCTCACGGTACGTCTGATCGCGCTTCCCCATGCGCGTCTGCACCAAATACTGTCTTAAGATTCACAGGCTGTCTGCACTTCCGTCCCGGCAGGTTACCGAGGGAGAGCGCGCACTCACAAGCGCTCATGACTTACTGACCTCAGGAAGCCTTTCATGTCTGCTGACCCCGACGTTTGTAGCAACGGCTGATGCTCGGCCTCGTCATCTAAATGTTTCAGGACGGCTGCCTGTTGGCTGCTGCTCGCTGGAGATGTCAGTGTGCCCCCCCCCCCATTCTATAGCATGATGGAAATAGAATAAAATGTATTACCCCCTGAGGACTGATAACTTCTGATTCCAAACTGCAGGAAAACAACTGGATAATTAAAGAAAAAAATATAATTTGTAAATATTATGTGCCGAGTACATCATTTAATGGCAGATTTCCGCAATCCTAGAATTCTTTGTTAAAAATAAATAAATGGGGAAAGTAGAAAACTCAGTTTTTAGTCGTTTTTAAATGGATAAAATAAGGTAAATGATAAAATACGTTAATACATCAAATCCCGTACAAATTAAAGAAGGCTAGCTTTTTTTTTTTCCACTCCGGAGATTTGTAAATATCTGCAGATTCTCGTTATCTGGAAACAATGATTCTGCAGTTTTGGGGGCGGGGGCTTTTTTTTCGTAATAATATAATGCAATCTCCTACTAATAGAGGCGATAGTTGAAGACGGCTCTTAAACTGTCTGAGATCAGCTCTTCTCTGAAGAACAGGGACAAGCAAGCAAGCAAAAGGGCCCTATTCGCTTAATCTGCTATGAGAACGATCGTGCGGACCGTACTTTTAATGTCTGATTTCATGAATTGTTTTCTTAAGAGAAACTTAAAAGGCTTTGAGTCCCAAAAAGCTACTTGAATTTAATAATATACCCAAAAAGCAGAGGATCGCCTATTTTTTCCTCGCTTGCCGTAATTTACAATCTTCTTTTTATCGTCCTCTGTTTGGTAAGAGAGACAGTATAAAGAATTCGAATGCATTGCTCACCGAACGTTTGATACCAAGAAATAAATATTTTGTTCCTTTCGAGTATAATTAGTAGTGTTATGTATATTGCAGATAATCTCCGCTCAAACGAACCGCTGCGTGCATATAAAATAAAAAATATTTTAGCCGCTCCAAGGGCAGTTTCTCACGTGGCTTCTTCTGCACAGTCTCGGGGTGGATGTTCTTTCCATCGCTGTTGAGCTGCTGTTTAATCTTTTTTATTATTATTATTTTTATCTTTTTTTTTATTTTATTGTTTTGTTTTTTTTGTCCCCAATCAGTCCGGTGCTTCCGACACAAACAGCCTGGTATGTGTGCGCTCTTATTTGGGCTGCGCGCGGAAGATACAAAGCAAGAAGAAAAATATTTTCAAAACTCGCAGAACCCAAGGAGTGTTTTTTGAGGCAATTAGCAGCGTATTCATCGCTCTCCGATACGGGGTATCTCTGTTTGGCGCTGACAAGGCTATGAGTACGTTTTATCATCTGAGAATTAGCAAGACATGTTGTACCTACAAAAAAAAAAATATAAACTAAAATAAAAAATAAACAAAAGAAGTGGGGACTTTATCTGCATAATATTACGGGAACAGGGGCGTGAGGTCTGCGGAGTAACACCGAGTTCTGAGTAACGTTTCATATAGAAACATAGACTTTGCCGACAGATCCGGCCTATTCGGTCCGTCTCGTCTGCCGCTCTTCCTGATGCCACAACTTGAGACTTCAGTCGCTGGTCTCGGCTTCGATTCAGGAGTCCTATTCCTGTCCCAATGCGTGTTTAAAGCCCCACCATGTTGTATCCAAGTGTCTCATCCCTGGCGTACCATGTGTGTATATATCACTGTGTCTATACCTCGAGCTTTTTGGAGAGGCTTTAACCCTTTAAGAACAATGGGTTGCTCTTAAAGCCATTAAAAACAAAGCATTGTGAGCCTGTCGTGAAGGGGTTAAAGAAACTTCTATTGCACGCTTGCATTTTAAGCTCCACATATATTGTGTGTGGGCTACTGGGGTATCACTAGATGACCCTTTTCGCTTTAGGATTAGTGATAATTGTATGTAGCGCAAGTGCAGAGAAGGGCGGCGGGGCTGGGGTTTATAGTTACCCACTCCCACTACCCTAATCACGTATGTATCGGAACTATTGTTTTAAAAGGAAGGGTAACACCAGCCCTTTTTCTAGAATTTGGGCAAAAATTCCATCTTCTAGTTTTTGGGGACAGGACCCGAGGCTGTATTTTCCATGATGCCTGTCGGGTCCGAACCTGGTCAGATTCCGTTTATCCATTCTGTTATTACCAATTGTCGGTATAGATTGTAAAGGCAATTAATGGGTTAACTTTCATATATCCGCTAGTCTGCCTTAACGTTCTGGAGCGCTGGCGGCTTCCACCATTAGTTTGTATTAATATATAATAGAAGTTCGAGTCTACTGTTTCCTTTAAAACAAAGCCGTACCCCTTTATGTATAAATGTGAAATATTTTAAGTCTCGCATTGAAAGAAAACCTTTTTTTGATTGATTTTCTTTCTCCTTTCCACGTGAGCTTGAAGAATGGCCCCCTTGCTCTTCGGCGGAGGGGATATTTCTTCTGGCAGTTTTCCTCCGCTTCAGCGTTTTTTGAGCGATGGAAGTCTGGAAATTAAATGTCTCTCGCTAATTTTTTGATAGTGGTTCTTTGTTTCAGAACGTACGATGAACCATTTCATCAGAGCAAGGGTTAATCTGGAGGTTGAAAGGGAAGGCTTTGTGTGCGTGTGACAGAAGTCACATCTTGGAAACATATGTTTTCGTTTGGAGAGGTGATGTGGAGTTCTACCAAAGATACGGGGCTTCTCGCTTTCTTCTACGGAACCCTTTCCTCTTAAAGGCACACACGCCATAGTATGACCTCTGATACACGTGATAGCTGATTGGTCCTTATTTCGAATGCGTGTCCCTCTATATGTGTTTGCCCCTTCCCTACTCCCCGTTTACGTGGCTTGCAGTAGATTTGTTTAAACAGATCTCCCGCTTTCTACACCCTCGAGGAATCCTCACGGCTCCGGAGCCAGCGAGACCCCAATGCCCGTGTATATAAAGAGATATATAGATAGTGTATATACTGTATACCATATATCATTGATTGCAGTGTGGGTGCTTTTCTGCCACTTATTGGCCGCTTCAAGTAACCAATGAATAAGACGAAAAGGAGACCGCAGAGGGGTGTTGTGCTTCAGCGCTGGAGCTACAGCTTCTCCTAAAGTGAAATGCTTTTATTTATTTTAGAATGCGTATTAAAGTAATCGCGATGCGTTCCTTGTTGATGAGGATGCCTTGGACACTGAAGTGCGCCTTTAATCTCTGATATCCGAATATCTAAGACGGGTTCTCAAACTGCGGCCCTCCAGCTGCTGCAGGACTACATCTCCCATACTCCTCAGCCGGCCCCTTAGCTGAAGCAGCATTATGGGAGATGTAGTCCTGCAGCAGCTGGAGGGCCGCAGTTTGAGAACCCCTGATCTAAGAGCTGTGGTTTGTTGATAATATCGATCAAAGGAATTGTGAATCATTTGAAGGGGAAAATCACCCCCCCCCCCGAGCATCTTGGTATTACTATTGAAATAATATTTGTCCCCATATGTGGGGTCACCGTATTGGATGGAAAATCAAAGTCGTTAATGTGAATATATTGACTGATATATTATATGCTGAATTCAACATAAAGAGCGACTGCGGCATCACAATTTGCGCATGATTTCCATTCTTTATTACATCTAATACTTCTGTCGTCCTTCTGCTTCTCTCTCGTGATTTTAGTTGCCGTCTCGCCCTAAGATACATTATTATTATTATTTATTATTATTATTACTATATTTACAGAGTAACTGCACAGCTGAGAGAGATTACAGAAGCCTTTGAAGCGGATTAGACGGTGCGCAGGGGCATTGCTGTGTTTGTTGGGGGTTTCGGAGCGGCGTAACAATAAAATACTTGTGACTTTGTAGCGGGGGCAGAGCTGGAACGAGCCTCGCGCAGCCCGCTGAGTAATGGGAATATTAGGATGCTGTTTAGCAACGTTACGGAAAAACAAGTGTAATTGGCTGAAACGTGAAGTGTCCCACGCTTCCGAGCGAGTGACCTCAGCCCCGCTCTGAGTATGAGGTAATGAGTTAGCGGAGCTCGCCAGCAGTGTCACATAACCCTGAATCATGTCAGGAAGCCTTCGAGGTGAATGGCAGCAAATAACCACAAACTGATTAAATTAGAAACATTACTACATACTCCAGCCTTAAGCGCATGCGTTTCGGGAGCGGATCTGCAGATTTTACAATTCTGTACACTAAATAAACCTACATGAATGAGGTAGATTATATATAGCGATATAGATATAATATATATATATATATATATATATACACACTGGTGTCTACCATGGGAGGAGAATGTTGAAGCAATGGCCAGAGCGACACTTTAAATAATAAAATAATTGTTCACATACAAAGACAGACCAAGAAAGCCATCTTAATACTTTCTAGATTGTAAGCTCCTTTGAGCAGGACCCTCCTTACCTCCTTTTTTCTTTTAATTCCAATTGTTCTGCACTACTTGTTATGTCCTCTCTACCCTTTGTACAGCGCTGCAGTAAATGACGGCGATATATAAAACAATAATCATACTAATGTCGTGCGGTGCTGTTATTCGCGCCGTGCCATTGCCTCGTTTTTCCCCCTTTGTAAGGTTTGTGATGATGCAGAAAAGTGTGTTGCGTTGTGTTGGGATCTCCTTTGGAGACGCGTTGAGAATACGGCCCGTTCCGCGGAGGCTTCCAATCGGTTTATTGGTGGCAGGGCTGGGCGAGCAGAGGGACGTTTATACTATAGGATTGGGGTTAAGCGCTGGGTTAAGTAAATAACTCCCTTATATCACTTTCTTATAGGTAAATGTTAGCGTCAGATTGTTCTTTGAAGAAAAGGTACTAGACCGGGAACGTCATTTCAAGTGATTGAGGAAAACTCTTAAAGCTCTGTTCGGATTAAGTCCGTGTGTCTCGGCAGAGCTCGGATTTGAGCCCATGTATTGCTTTCTCGCTGTTTCCATGGAACCATAGGCTTGAAAAATGAATTAAAATCAGTTTTTAATCTATTTAAGGTATTTTTAAAACCAACCTTCTTTGGAATAGATTGTAAGCTCACAAGCGCGCGACCATCTTCTCCTTCTGCACTTGTAGCGCTATTGTGAATTTTTGCTGTCCCGCTATTATAACAGCTCTACGGGATCCGCTCGGTGAATAAGAGGAATGTAACTTGTCGCAGAGTCCACCGAGTCCTTAAGTAATTAATAGACAGAATAAGCTCTCCTGTAGCATTTGTGTCCACAGATTGTCCATCATGGAATATGTTAATGTCTGCTCTGTTAATAGCCCGGGAGCTACTGATCCTAACCCAATAGCTCCTTACGACTAGTAAACCCATTAATATAACGCACGCGCCCCCCATTTTTTTCTTCTCCAGTATATAGGGTTTTCCGACAGCGTAACCTAATGCAAAATATCCTGCGTAGGCACCGAACGCGCGTTCTGCTTCCCCACTAAATCTGTCCGTTGGTTTGGCCCAGCGCCAGCCCGAGTCCATAGTGCTACTGTTTAGCCCAAATTAGTGCATTGAGTTATTCGTCGTAATATAATGAGCCCATTCTTCACGGAAATGTTAGATTCTGTAGCTTAATAAACGTCATCGTTTTCCTCCGCTGCCGAGTTGATATAATCTGACTTTCTGTGACCCGGGTAGTGGCTGTAAGCTGTGTTAATAAATCCTTTCTTCTCTTCACCACAAAGTTTACCAAGGCATGCAAATTGACAGGTGATGTTTACCTAATACCGCAGCTTCCGCTCCTCAAATCAAAACCAGGTATCTGTCCAGCGCCTGCCGGCGCGCTCACCGATTGCCCCCGGCGAGGGCACGCGAGCCGCGTTTGCTTTAACCCACGGCTCCTCTGACGTACCGCGTCCGTCCCGATTTGGATACGCTTCCTCCGTGGGCTTAGGAACCGGCCAAACGCAGCGCGAGGGTTACAAGGTGGCTGCAATTCACTATGGCAGGGTTATGGAACTACAACTCCCAGAATGCTCAGCTAGTCATAAGCACATTTTCATTTGGGGTGGTGGATGGCAGCTGCCCCCTCACTGTGCTAATATCAAATATATTTTTTATATGTATAAATTTAAATGATACGTGATGAATCGTAACACCTCGCATAGCAGAATAGGCACGTAATATTGATTTTTTTAAAAAGATTTTATTATAAATCTTAATAAATATTTATGTTGCTCATTCCATTGCCTGAATCAGCCAATCAATGGCAGGAAAGTGTTCCCATAGGAATCAGTGGGGCGGCTTACCACGCATGCACAGGGGCTCCGAACCGTTTACCTATAAAATGTGTATATGTATATATATATATTTATTATACATAAGTTATGGTGGGTAAAAGGTGATGGAAACCCTTCCACTTAAATTTAAGGGGTAGTAGAAGTATTATTAAACACTCATCTACAGACACCAGACAAGCTGGAAGGCTTGCTTTTCCCTCAGAAATCTCATGGTGCTTTCACAACCACAAGGGATTCTGGGTAGGCGCATGCAAACAAGGTTAACAATTATCACCTTTGCCTCTACTTATGTAATGGTATTTCTTAGCTACCCCAAGCCTCAACTATTAAGCCAGTATCACAACCTCATGCTGACGAGTCCCATGAAGGACGAAACAGCTGTCCATGAGTGGTGATCTGGCTACTGCACCTCTTCCCGAGTTTTGTCTAAAGGCTGTCTTGTACAGCGGGCAATTACTTTCAAGGGATCCATGTATAAAGTGGATATAGAGGCAAAAGATGATCATTGTTGACCTTATTTGCATGTGCCTACCCAGAATCCCTTGTGGTTGTGGCAGCACCATGAGATTTCTGAGGGAAAAACAAGCCTTCTGGCTCGTCTGGTGTCTGTAGATGAGTGTTTAATAATACTTCTATTACCCCTATTTATTATACATATATACATACAGCGTGTGGGGAGATGTGCTTGTGATGGCTGGAGAGCCCATTTAATAGAGACCCCCTCTTAGCTTGCCCGAGGATGCTCGCTTCACACCATCTCGCTCAATCAGTTGAGCACGGAGCTTACGTTTTATTTTTTAGGTAGTATTATTTGTAACCACAAATCTAAAATTGCCAGGGCACATAATCCCCGGACGCGTCTCGCGAAACGCTGAATCCACCTCCTAGAGTCCAGGAGCGCAGAGTCATTTACCGGATTCAACAAAAAAGAAAAATGTGGAATTTTGCAACAATTGGAAGCAATGTATTGCTGGAAATATCTTTTAAAGACACATTTACCACAACAGGTACACTGCAAGTCTGCCACATGCAACATAAGAACAAATCCATTATTATTTATTATTATCTTTATTTATATAGCGCCAACAATCTATGCATCGCTTAATACATTTATTCAAGGGGTCTGACAGGACGAGAACGGACAGACTAATCAAACCGATACATTAGGTGGAGAGGCTCGGCTCGCAAGCTTGCAATCTTTACGAAGCGGAGTGACGAGGAAGTCTGAAACGATCCGAGCTCCCAATGCGTTTAATATGCCAACTCTTGAAAGTTTGCCCGGCGCGTCTGTGACTGGCGTCTCTAAGTGCCGGCCTCAGCGCCCTCCGCACATGAAAGCTTTTTAGATAATGTAAAAAATATACGGGGCTGGGTTTGTATTTTTCATCTTTGACACAAATGTTTATTTTTTAACAATTTAGTCGAGTCTACTGAACCCCGCCGTACATGTTATTGATTTAAAAGTTCATTTGGTTTAAGTGATGGGCTGTATATACACCAGGATTTCACAAATCAGCTCCATGTGTTATGGCA